>OY856414.1:182313400-182840900 GCA_963693085.1 Alisma plantago-aquatica | reverse complement strand
ACAAAATTACACACATAAGGATGCACTAGGGAATTGAAGTTCACAATAAAACATATGATTAATATATCTCAAAATCATAAAGATGTTAATCAACCCATTGATTAGGTGACTAGAATGTCTAACCGAGTGATCACATGATTGTGCCATTTTATTTTCAATTGGACAAATGAGTTTTCCAATGGTTAGATGTGATCTATAGATCATGCAACCTGATCGGATGATCACAATGATACAAGGAAAGTCTAAAATTGGAAAGCAGTTTGGATTTGGATATGAACTACCATGATTGGGAGAATAATGTGATTGGAAATCAGGCGTGTGATTGGCAATCATGGAGTGTGATTGGCCGATCAGGAGATGTGATCGGGTGAGTATAAGACAATATGAATTTTTCAACATTGAATCCTTTTTGGAATTGTAATTAGGAAAGGGATTGGAATATGGTTTTCCCAAGCCCATGAGACTCCTATATGAAAGGGACACATCCTAAAGAATTTCACATATCTTTTGACACAACTTGTGATACAAGTTGACTATCACATCTCTCTTGGAGAGAGAGAAAGAAACACTAAGGCTGCTACATATGTGTAAGATCCTCAAATTTTGGTAAAATTTGTTTTCTGTAAATATAAAGCTTGATTTGATAAGAAAATTCCTGATTTCATTATTGATAGGATAGTAATCTTATCTTTGTGGCATGGGTTCAACCCATGGCCCAAGTGAGTCCCATGAGACTATTTGCTTTACAAATAGGTCCTTGTGGCTCAAGTTTGAGAAATAAGAGACTTTGTGCATAAATGAATGATAATGTCTTGATGAGTTATTGGATAATCAAAATATGGGAGAGTATGCAAGTTTCCAAAAGATTCTACTTCAATCTTGGCTTTATCTACTTCAATTCCTCGATTACTGACCCTATGGCTGAGGACAATGTCCTCCCTTACCATAAAGTGACACTTCTCCCAATTTAGCACAAGATGTGCTTATTCACATTGTTTGAGAACAAGGGAGAGGTGTTTTCGACACGAATCAAATGAATATCCATATACAAAAAAATCATCTATGAAAACTTCCATAATTGTTTCATTTAGACCGACTAATATGGCAGCCATGCAATGCTGGAAAGTTGCAGGTGCGTTACAGAGGCCAAACAACATTCTTCTAAATGTGTATGTTCTGAATGGGCAGGTGAAGGTGGTTTTCTCCTTGTCATCTGGATGTATGGGTATTTGATAGAATCCAGATTAACCATCGAGGTAACATAAATATTCTTGATGAGCTAGCCGATCTAATACTTGATCAAGAAAGGGCATTGGAAAATGATCTTTTCGAGTTTCCTTGTTTAACTTCCTATAATCAATGCACATCCTCCACCCTGTGACTGTTCGAGTGGGGATGAGTTCATTGTTTTCATTTCGTATCATAGTTGTTCCAACTTTTTCGGGACTACATGCATTGGGCTCACCCATGGTGAGTCTGATATCAGATAGATAATTCCAGCAGTGAGCAATTTAATGACTTCTTTATGGACTACCTCCTTCATATTTGGATTCACTTTTCATTGATGTTCTATAGTTGGATAGCGATCTTCCATCATAGGGATGTTGTGCATACACAGTTCTTGACTAACCCCAGTGAGGTCATTCATTTTGTAGCCAATCACTTTCTTCCTCTCCTTCAATTCTATTAGGAGTTTATCTTCTTGTTCGGTCATAAGATCGGAAGTTATTATTACTGGACAAACCTTGAGGTCATAAAAAAACACATACTTCAGTCCCTCAGGCAGGGGTTTCATTTTGGGGGCTTTTGTTTTTTTGCATGTTTCTTCAGTACCTTCCTCAGCTTTGAGTTCCTCACAAGTGTCCTCAACATCTTCTTTTGCCGAGTCGAGGGATTCGATGTAATCATTTACTTGTTCGTCAATAGGTTCATCAACTAATGGATCTGTTAGAGAGACTTCTAATGGATCGTCTGGTTCATGATTCTTTTGAGTCAGAAGTGACATCTGCTCTATGCAATCAATCAGATAGACTTCTTCTTGCATACTTGGTCTTCTCATGCTTTCAAAAACTTTAAATTCGAGAGTTTCCTTGCCAAATCTAAGCAATAAGGTTCCTATTTCAACGTCAATTAGAAGTCTTACAGTGGCGAGGAACGTCATCCAAAGATGAGAGGATATCTGGTGTCCTCTTTTATGTCCATGATGACAAAGTCACACGGAACATAGGACTCTTTTCCTACCTTGACAGGTACATCCTCAATAATTCCTAATGGGCATTTTATTGAATTGTCTACAAGTTGTATGGTCATGCCAGTAGGAAGAAGTTTAGAAAACCCTAGCCTTTTGTGAAGGCTGAGTGGCATGATGGAGATGCTAGCACCAAGATCCACCAGTCCTTTCTTGCATGAAGAATCACCAATATGGCAGGAAAACCTAAAATATCCTAGATATTTCGGCTTCTTGGCATCTTATTCTGAATGATATACGAAGTAGTTTTAGCTAACTTGACTGTGTCATATTCTTCAGTTATATATTTCCTAGTCAGGAGTGACTTTATGTACTTTGTCCAAGCTGGTATCTCAGCTAGCGCATCCAAAAAGGGTATATCAACATGAAGTTTCTTCATAGCTTCTTTGAACTTCTTGAACCGAGTATCAAGCTTGGTTTGCCTTAAACGATTAGGGAAAGGAATATGAGGCTTTTATACAGGGATATCATGTTCTAGTGTTTCAGTTTCTTCATCAATAGGTATCTCAGGACTTTCCTTGTCTGTCTTATCAACAGTTACTGGTTCTTTCAGTTGAGACTTCAGTGTTGTTGATTCTTGGACAATCACAGGTTCATCCTCATCTGTAACAACCACAAGTGTCTTGATAGGAGGATCAAAATAGTCTTTTCTTGACCTGGTGGTGACTGCCTTCAATTGTTTAGGATGCTTAGGATTATTCTCGGGTTGGCCAACAAAAACCCCAGCTGGTGTCTTGATGCTAGCTGCAAGTTGAGCTAGTTGAGATTCAATAACCTTCTACTGAGCTTGTTGGTTAGCTATCATAGTTTGAAACATCTTTTTAATGGACAATAGCTTGTCATCAAGTGATACGAGACTTGCTTGTTGTCCTTGTTGTTGATAAGGAACTTTGTTAAGACTCTGGTACTGGGAATTGTTTTGATAATTATTGAAGTTCCTATTCTGGAAGTTTCCTTGATTTCTAAAATTCTGTTGTTGATTATACTGAAATCCTGGTGGGCTTTGTGGTTGGTTGTTCGAACCAAATTGATGTGAGATCACTGCTCCAGAGGGGTTACCATATTGAAAACCTGGATGATTCTTATTCTGATTCAGATTGTAATAACCTTGACTAGGGATGGTGTTAACAACATTCAGGTTCTCCATTTAATTATTATCTCCTTGGCCACATACATTGCTTAGAAGAACATCATAGAGAACATTGCATGCCAAAGTGGAATGATTTGTGACCTTACATGCTTCACAAAATAGTGAGGCATACCTGACCTATTCTTGTTGTCGAGTGGGCGAACATCCTCTTCCAATTGCAACAAGAGATGATTCAATATGGTCTTGCTTGACAACTAAGAGTTTTAAGGTTTCAACGATGGACTTTTACTCGGGATTAGCTTCTGCCATATCTACTTTCAAGACTCCTTTACCTATAGATCTACCCCAATTAGCTTGATTTTTAGCTCCAAGGGTGACGACCCTCCATGCGCTGTCATAACTTTGACGCATGAAGTTTCCTCCAGATGAGGAATCTAAAAACCTTTTTATATCATCATCCACCCCCCTATAGAAAATTTCAATGAGTTGGTTCTAAGGAATTCCATGGTGTGTACACTTGCGTAGAAGCTCTTTGTAACGATCCCATGCTTCAACAAGGGTTTCTCCAGGGACTTGAGTGAAATTTGTTATTCGTCCTCTAATTTCATAGGTGAGAGAGGGAGGGTAAAACTTTTCTAGAAATGCATTTTGAAGTTGTTCCCAAGTGGTTATGGGTTCACTTTGCAATGAATTGTACCAGCTTATGGCTCAATTAGCAAGAGATTACTTGAAGAGACAGAGTCGGATGGCATTATCGGATATTCCATTTTGCTTTGTCATAGCACATAGATCAATAAACCTCAAAAGATGCTCCTGTCTATCCTCTCCTTGTTTTCCATAGAATGGGTTGTTTTGAAGCAATGTGATCCAATGTGCCCTAATCTCAAAATTAGCAACATTGATGGGAGGAGGTTGTACTGGATGATGAACATTAGTAGCTTTGGGGATTGAGAACTCTCTAAGATCCTTTTGTAGTTTTGTTTCTTGTGCTACTACTTTTGCTGCTTGAATTTCTTCTTGAACTGCAACTCTAGCTTCTTGCATAAATCTTTCTCTTTGTGCATTAAGGGCTTGAGCTACTCTTCAGGATATCTCCTCCTCTTGATCCATTCTTACTTGGTTCTCTCTGTTTTGATGGTGGAAGGTTCTTTCAATCTCGAGATCAAAGCAGGCAGTGAGTTTGGGACTGTTCAGGCGGTGCATGCACTAATCCTTCTTGAAGTACCTAAAATAGAAAGATTTAGGAAGTGAGATCTACATAGTAGAGTCAAATTCAAGTGGATGATCGATTGTATCAAAAGAAAAACAAAATCCTAGATTAGACTTAAAATAACTAGATTTGACTAACTGATTTCATTGTCCCTAGCAACGGTGCCACAATTTGACGTGGCAAATATTGCACTAACAAATTCACTTGGGGTTGAAATCCACGAGCTTTTACCAACACCAATGTACAATAATACCACCCGTAAGCGGACGGGTCTTATCACAGTATAGTTGAGGATCGAATCCCAAAGGACAACGTTTTAAGAATCTTTGTCAGTCGAATCTAGCTCAAGTAAGACTAATATTTAGAATGATTGGTTGATTTGAGTTTGATTAAACTAATTACAAGAAAGTAAAGGAGTATAATTAATGTTGGTTCTAGATTAAATGATATGGAATCACTAGGATGGTATCGGGTTTCACCACCACTACACATGCAAACATGTCCAAACATCAAACATCCAAGAAAGATACAACCATCAAAAGGGAGCTACTGCAAAACCCCCCATATGGGCGTTAGGCTTGCGTAAGCATCACCTTAGGTATCAGATGTCTCGTCACCATCCAGATCATATACTTACGACTCTGAAGATACAACATCCAACTAAGGTTGTGGTCCTCCCTGAGGGATGTTTAGACCACAGAAGCATCACCGTAGGCTAGATGTCTCATCCCCTCATAGATCATACACTTACGACCTCAAGGAACCTCTTTCTATTTCTACTCCAGGCATCAACCGCGCTAAACGGTAAGTAAGCAGGTGATTAATCTACAAGCAAACATCGAAAATTAACAAAGATGATACAAAATCCAAATAACGCTGTGGCCCTCCCTGAGGGATGTTTAGGCCGCAGAAACGTCACCATAGGCTACAGGTCTCGTCCCCTTATGGATCACACACTTACGACCTCAAGGAATCATATCGGAAGTTCTCATCAACGAGTCAACTTCGTAAATCTCCATTGTACCCTACATATAGACGTTCTCGCAACATAGGGAAGAACAAGATGAAAGCAAGCAAGTAACCAACTGCAAACTTTAATGATTATCAATGAAATGAAAAGTTATATACATTGCCATGAATGTTTAACAAGAGAACATGCTTGCATGGGAAGCGGGGCTAGTCCCCACACCCCAGCAAAAAGGAACTACTTGCTCATGATGTGTGAAACAAGAAGGATAAGAAAGAGAAGGTAGTCACAGCTCAGTGAAGATGATGCGGTCTTCTACGTCATGTCGGAGCAGTTCTGGAAGAATGAGGGATGCCAAGATAGACTGGGTAATCTTTCTCAATCCTCCTTTCTTATCTTATCAGTCTCCTTGAGTTGCAGTAGGAATGACAGGTGAAGTGGCAGTGTGGACGGAACTGGATCAAACCTGTGTACAGGCAGCCTGTCGGCGTCCCTGAACCGATACCTCAAATGGGGACCCTACTGGTCCTATTTATAGGCATTGATCTAGCCTTCATTATTTTGGTGTGAGTCCAAACGGTTTGCTTATAATTGTCCAAATGGTTTTGGTAAATATCTTGATCATTCATTTTGCATTGCATGCTCAAACAGTCTTGCATTTTATTTGGTTTGCATGCAGCAAACGGTCTTCACATTGCTAATCCAAATGGTCTTGATTGCTAGCTCACACGGTCTGCATGTATATACTTTATTAAACGGTCTACATGCATGGTACACTCATGCACATGATTTCAGCTCATTCGGTTTCACATTTCCTTCATTTGGTCTTTGAGCTACTAATCCCATCGGTCTGCATGCATGCTTTGGCAAACGGTCTCGCTCACGTGGCTGTGGCCATTCGATCTTCATGCATCTCAAACGGTCTTCATGTATCCAACAAACGGTCTTTATTCCAGCAGCTCATTCGATCTTCATTTGCTAGAGCATAGCAAACGGTCTTCATGTAGCACATCCAAACGATTTGTCATCTGGTTTGCATGCATGCACGTGATCTGCATCAAACAGTTGTGGTGATGTATGCATATTCTGCAAATGGTTTCAGCTAAATACCCAAACTGTATTCCTACTTTATTGGGTCTTTACTTTAGTTGCTCAAGCAAACGATTTTGACCAAATGACCCAAATGGTCTTCAGTTTCATTCAGTTTTGTGCAAATCGGTTTGCTTTGTACTACTTTTTCATTTGATTTTGTGCAGACCTACTCTATCGGTCTCGCCGGCATGTAGCTTCAAGCTGCTTCATCAAACAGTCTTGCAACTTCAGCTCCAAATGGTTTTGAGGTGAGCATGTCCATTCGGTCTTGAGACCGTATGGACAAAACCGAATGGTGAGACCGAATGGATGAAACCGTTTGGTGAGACCGAATGGATGAATCCATTTGGTGAGACCGAATGGATGAAACCATTTAGTGAGATCAAATGGAAGAAACTGTTTGGCGAGACTGAATGGATGAAATCGTTTGGTGAGACCGAATGGATGAAACCATTTGGCGAGACCAAATGGATGAAACCATTTGGCCAGGACCGAATGGTGAGATCGAATGGTTGAAACCCAGGATGAGAAAGGTGGGTCCCACTCAATATGGTTTGATTGTTCAACCATGTCAAGACCTGCATCAAATTAACATAAATTCAGTTAAAATCATGATAGTTGGACTAGTTAAGTAATTTTGCACATATTGATATGACCCAAGATGGTAATTGAAATTCCTGATGAATATGCATTCATCAAAATACCCTGAACTTAAATGTTGCTTGTCCTCGAGTAACACAAAATCTGAAGCAGTCACCAAATGAATACTTTCAATTTGTGCGATTGCCTCATCTTCACATCACGATTGTTTTCCTTCTGCTCAGTATGACAGTATCTCAACCTCCTGAGACCATTGAACACATCTTACCATATCTTTGTTCCTGAGTTTGCTTTCCAATATGACTTCCTCTTCACTTTTTCCAACAACAAGCATGTCAAAGAGTTTTGTAAGAGTCCAGAGATACCCGTAGAATCACAAGTGTGCATTTGATCTGACATTGGTGTTTTCAGGATAGGGTAGGCATTCATTGTGCCATTAGGTAGAAAAAGGAGTGAATTGTGGTATAGAAGGAAGAAGTAAATCTCCCCTCTATTTGACTCAAGATTTTTATTATATTTGCAATTTCATTTATTGCATTTTTTGTGTGAATCTCTCCTCTATTCGACTCGAGATTACATTTCTTTTTGTGTGTGCTTTGGCATCTTTTTTTTTAAAACCTCTCCTCTATTTGACTCGAGATTGCATTCTTTTGGTGGTGCACCCCTATTAATTTGCGAGGGGTATGGAAGAAGAGGATAAATAAGGGGAAGTGGCGTGCCACCCCAAACTTAGGGTTTGGCACTATTTTGGCTATTTTGTTTCTTTTTGATGGATGGAGGGGTACGAAGATGATAGAAGAAGTGTAGAAGAGAGTTCAGATCAGAATGCAACTTGATTTACAATACAGTGCACCAGGTTGTTCTCTTTATCAAACATTGCTCAAATAATGACTTGATGAGGATCCGGTGGGGATTCCATGCTATTATTCTACTAGTCAGTTAGAAAGCACGATGTGTTTGACCCCTATCAGTTTGACAAACACTTGTCATTTTTACATAAGTATCATGATGTTAGGATTCATAAGCTTCACAAGATAATTTCAATCAAAAGGCTAGTTTTCAAAAAGTGGTCCTTTTGAGGATCTGCTTCGAAAAAGGAGGGTATAATGATTCAAAATGCATAAAGATTGAAATGAGAAAGTGACAATACTTCATCCAGTATCTGTTCAAATTTCTTTGAAAAAAAAACTTTAAATTTTTTGAAAATTATATTCGAAATTTTTGGAAAGTTTAGGTCAAAATGCAATGATTTAGATGGGTGAAGGTGGAAAGTAAGATACATACCACCCACCCTCCACCCCGAACTTAGAAATTCACTCGTCTCGAGTAAACTCTAAATCTGAGATGGAGGGGAAACTTCGTGCCGGTTGGACTACGAGATGTGGTTGCATTCCAGACAGCGTGTGTCCTCCATCTAAAAATCTAGAAGAGAAAGATCAATCAAAACTCAAGATAGCATCTCGCGATGTGAATTTTATTTCGTGCAAAATTATCTAAAAAGTAAAAACAAAATTAAGGAAAAATTTCTAATTCAAAATTAAAACTAAATTTGAATTTATTTATCAGGTTGCCTCCCGACAAGCGCCTTTGTTTTACGTCGATGGCTCGACTTGATATCTTCAACTTCACAATGGTTCCTTTGGATTGGAGAGATCTATTATTGCTTCAGTGCTTATGTTGGTTGTGGTGAAATATCTTTTCAAACGTTGACCGTTCACCATGAATTTGCCCGACTTTTCTCTCCATAAAGAGAAAGCACCATGTGGGGAGATGCTTTTGACAATGTATGGTCCAGACCAGTTAAGAGCGGAGTTTACCTGGGAATAACTTCAACCTTAAGTTGAATAGTAGAACTTGGTCTCCCACTTGTATGTCTTTTCTTTTTAAATGACCATCATGCCAAAGTTTGGTGTGTTCTTTGTAGATTCGTGCATTTTCATAAGTTATCATCCTGAGTTCGTCCAGCTCTTGGAGTTGTAGAATCCTAGCTTGGCCTGCTTCTTTCATATCAAAATTCAGTTGTTTTATTGCCCACCATGCCTTGTGTTCCAGTTCGACTGGCAGGTGGCAAGCATTTCCATATATTAATAAAAAAGGTGTAGTCCCGAGAGGAGTTTTATAAGAAGTTCGATAGGCCCATAATTCATCGTTGATTTTCACTGACCAATCTTTCTGATTGCGGCCTACTTTCTTTTCCAAGATACCCTTGAGTTGACGATTAGAAACCTCCACCTATCCACTTTTCTGTGGATGGTAGGGTGAGGCTACCTTGTGAGTAACACCATACTTTCTTAGCAATGCTTCAAAGATTCTGTCAAGAAAATGGGAACCTCCGTCGGATGTCACAGTGCGTGGGACACCGAATCGGGGGAAATAATATCTTTGAACATCTTGATGACATGTTTGGAATCACTAGTGATGGTTGGTATAGCTTCAAACCATTTTGAGACGTAGTCCACCACCACTAGGATGCATGAAAATCCATGAGAAGATGGGAATGGACCCATGTAGTCCACCCTCCAAACATTGAATATCTCTACTTCTTGTCATAGATTCAGTGGCATCTCATGTAACATCGCATGATTTGAGGCCTTAGATAAAACACTCTTAAAAGGAATGATTGGACTACCCATATCACCAAGTTGTACCTCCTTTTCCGGGAGCCCATCACTAAAGAACTCCATAGTTAAGCGTGCTCAGCTTGGAGTAGTACTAGGATGGGTGACCAGTCGGGAAGTTGATCCTGACTTGCGTGTCAGTGTGAACAAAGTGCGTAGTTAAGGCCAGTGGTGGTCTGTGGGGACAATTGTCATTCCTGAAACTCTACTAGAGCCTTGGGCAGTGGGCCCAGGCATTACATCTCATCTCTCTTTGTTATATTGCTTGATCTTTGACATTTCTCGCATGATAAGACAAGGTCATGGGATTCTTTGGATATGGTGGGCCAAAAGAATCCACATTGCAAAACCTTCAAGGCAGTCTTTTTAGAGCTCATATGTCCTTCCACTGGTCCTGAGTGACATTGTTCCAGGATAGGTTGAGCTTCTTCTTCGGTGATACATCGTCTGTGAACAAAGTGCGTAGTTAAGGCTAGTGGTGGTCTGTGGGGACAGTTGTCATTCCTGAAACTCTACTAGAGCCTTGGGCAGTGGGCCCAGGCATTACATCTCATCTCTCTTTGTTATATTGCTTGATCTTTGACATTTCTCGCATGATAAGACAAGGTCATGGGATTCTTTGGATATGGTGGGCCAAAAGAATCCACATTGCAAAACCTTCAAGGCAGTCTTTTTAGAGCTCATATGTCCTCCCACTGGTCCTGAGTGACATTGTTCCAGGATAGGTTGAGCTTCTTCTTCGGTGATACATCGTCTGTATAAACCATCAACACATAATTTGAAAAGATATGGCTCATCCCAGTAATATTGTTTCACATCATGCATAAATTTCTTCAGTGCATTTCCGGTGCATTAAGGATGGATAAACCTAGAAGCAAGATAGTTCACATAATCCGAGTACCACAGTGTAGCTTCTGAGACCTTCATTAGCTAATCATCTAGAAGGGAATCATTGATCAGAATCTTCTCGGTATACAGAGTGTGGATGCGACTGAGGTGGTCTACTACAACATTCTCTGTACCCTTTTTATCTCTGATCTCTAGATCAAATTCTTGTAATAGGAGAATCCATCGAATTAACCTAGGTTTTGCATCTTTCTTTGCCAGAAGGTAACGAATGGCTGCGTGATCTGTGTAGACAATGACCCTTGAACCAATTAGGTAGGATCTGAACTTGTCAAAGACATACATGACTTCCAGAAGTTCTTTCTCAGTAGTTGTGTAATTCCTCTGAGCTTCATCGAGGGTCTTCGATGCATAATAGATCACATAATGTTTCTTTTCTATACATTGGCCCAAGACAACACCTACAACATAAACGCTTGCATTACACATGATTTCAAAAGGTGGTCCCAATTGGGAGCTCTAATGATGGGTGTGGTTGTAAGCGCATGCTTTAGTGTGTTGAAACTTTTAACACATTCTTTGTCAAAATTGAATTCAACATCCTTTAGTAACAAGTTTGTCATTGGCTTAGTTATCTTTGAAAAGTCCTTTATAAACCGTTTGTAGAAGCCTGCATGACCAATGAATGCTCAAACTTCCTTTACATTGATAGGGATGGAGAGCTTGGATATTACTTCAATCTTGGCTTTATCTACTTCAATTCCTTGATTACTGACCCTATGGCCGAGGACAATGCCTTCCCTTACCGTAAAGTGACACTTCTCCCAATTTAGCACAAGACGTGCTTCTTTACATCATTTGAGAATAAGGGAGAGGTGTTTTAGCCACAAATCGAATGAATCTCCGTATATAGAAAAATCATCCATGAAAACTTCCATAATTGTTTCGGTTAGACCGGAAAATATGGCAGCCATGTAACGTTGGAAAGTTGTAGGTGCATTACTGAGGCCAAACAACATTCTTCTAAATGTGTATGTTCTGAATGGGAAAGTGAAGGTGGTTTTCTCCTGGTCATATGGTTGTATGGGTATTTGATAGAATCTAGAGTAACCATCGAGGTAAGAGAAATATCCTTGATGAGCCAGCCGCTCTAATACTTGATCAAGAAAGGGCATTGGAAAATGATCTTTTTGAGTTTCCTTATTTAACTTCCTATAATCAATGCACATCCTCCATCTTGTGATTGTTCAAGTGGGGATGAGTTCATTGTTTTCATTTCGTATCATAGTTGTTCCACCTTTCTTTGGGACTACATGCACTAGGCTCACCCATGGTCAATAGGTTCATCAACTGATGGATCCATTAGAGCGACTTCTAATGCATCATCTAATTCATGATTCTCTTGAGTCAGAAGTGACATCTGCTATATGCAATCAATCATATTGACTTCTTCTTGCATACTTGGTCTTCTCATGCTTTTAAAAACTTTAAATTCGAGAGTTTCCTTGCCTAATCTAAGCAGAAAGGTTCCTTCTTCAATGTCAATTAGAACTCTTGCAGTGGCGAGGAACAAACATCTAAAGATGAGAGGATATCTGGCATCCTCTTTTATGTCCATGATGACAAAGTCACACGGAACATAGGAATCTTTTCCTACCTTGAAGGTACATCCTCAATAATTCCTAACAAGTGTTTTATCGAATTGTCTACGAGTTGTATGGTCATGCCAGTTGGAAGAAGTTCAGCAAACCCTATCCTTTTTCAAAGGTTGAGTGGCATGATGGAGATGCTAGCACCAAGATCTGCCAGTCCTTTCTTGCATGAAGAATCGCCAATATGGCAGGAAATCCCAAAAGATCCTGGATCTTTGTACTTCTTTGGCATCTTATTCTGAATGATATCTGAAGTGGTTTTAGCTAACTTGACTGTCTCATATTCTTCAATTATATATTTCCTGGTCAGGAGTGACTTTAAGTACTTTGTCCAAGCTGGTATCTCATCCAGCACATCCAAAAAGGGTATATCAACATGAAGTTTCTTCATAGCTTCTTTAAACTTATTGAACTGAGTATCAAGCTTGGTTTGCCTTAAACGAGCAGGGAAAGGAATAATATGCTTGTATACATGGATATCATGTTCTAGTGTTTCAGTTTCTTCATCAATAGGTATCTCAGGACTTTCCTTGTCTGTCTTATCAGCAGTTATTGGATCTTTCAGTTGAGACTCTTGTGTTGTTGAGTCTTGGACAATCCCAGGTTCATCCTCATCTGTAACAACCACATGTGTCTTGATAGGAGGATCAAAATAGTCTTTTCCTGACCTGGTGGTGACTACCTTCAATTGTTCAGAATGCTTAGGATTATTCTCGGGTTGGCTAGCAAAAACCCCAGATGGTGGCTTGATGCTAGCTGCAAGTTGAACTAGTTGAGATTCAATAGCCTTCTACTGAGCTTGTTGGTTAGCTATCATAGTTTGCCGAGTTTGGAACATCTTTTCAATGGTTGATAGCTTGTCATTAGGTGATACATGACTTGCTTTTTGTCCTTGTTGTTGATAAGGAACTTGGTTAAGACTCTGGTACTAGGAATTGTTTTGATAATTATTGAAGTTCCTATTCTGGAAGTTTCCCTTGAAGTTTCCTTGATTTCCAAAATTCTGTTGTTGATTATACTGAAATCTTGGTGGGCCTCATGGTTGGTTGTCTGAACCAAATTGATGGGAGTTCACTGCTCCAGAGGGGTTTCCATATTGAAAACTTAGAGGATTCTCATTCTGATTCGGATTGTAATAACCTTGACTAGGGATGGTGTTAACAACATTCAGGTTCTCCATTTGATTATTATCTCC
This sequence comes from Alisma plantago-aquatica, assembly GCA_963693085.1. Lineage (NCBI taxonomy): Eukaryota > Viridiplantae > Streptophyta > Magnoliopsida > Alismatales > Alismataceae > Alisma > Alisma plantago-aquatica. The sequence continues at coordinate 182,827,382 of OY856414.1, read as the reverse complement.
TTGGCCACATACATTGCTTAGAAGAACATCATAGAGAACATTGCATGCCAAAGTGGAATGATCTATGCCCTTTCATGCTTCACAAAATAGTGAGGCAGACCTGACATATTCATGTTGTCAAGTGGGCAAACGTCCTCTTCCAATTGTAGCAAGAGATGATTCAATATGGTCTTTCTTAGCAACTAAGAGTTTTAGGGTTTCAGTGATAGACTTTTACTCGAGAGTAGCTTCAACCATAGCTACTTTCAAGATTCCTTTACCTACAGATCTACTGCAATTAGCTTGATTTTTAGCTCCAAGGGTGACGACCCTCCATGCATTGTCATAACTTTGACGCATGAAGTTTCCTCCAGACGAGGAATCTAAAAGCCTTTTGATATCATCGGTCACCCCCTATAGAAAATTTTGATGAGTTGGTTGTTAGGAATTCCATGGTGTGGACACTTGCGTAGAATCTCTTTGTAATGATCCCATGCTTCAGCAAGGGTTTCTCTAGGGACTTGAGTGAAATTTGTTATTCATCCTCTAATTTCATAGGTGAGAGAGGGAGGGTAAAACTTTTCCAAAAATGCATTTTGAAGTTGTTCCCAAGTGGTGATGGGTTCACTTTGCAATGAATTGTACCAACTTATGGCTCTATCAGCAAGAGAGTACTTGAAGAGACGGAGTCGTATGGCATCATCAGATACTCCATTTTGCTTTGTCATAGCACATAGATCAATAAACCTCAAAAGATGCTCCTGACTATCCTCTCCTTGTTTCCCATAGAATGGGCTATTTTGAAGCAATGTGATCCAATGTGCCCTAATCTCGAAATTGGCGGCATTGATGGGAGGAGGTTGTACTAGATGATGAAAATTAGCAACTTTGGGGATTGAGAACTCTCTAATATCCTTTTGTAGTTCTTCTGCTTGTGCTACTACTTGTACTGTTTGAATTTCTTCTTTAACCACAACTCTAACTTCTTGCATGTATCTTTCTCTGTGTGCATTAAGGGCTTGAGCTACTCTTCGGGCTATGTCCTCCTCTTGAGCCATTCTTGCTTGGTTCTCTCTGTTTTGATGGTGGAAGGTTCTTTCAATCTCCGGATCAAAGCTGGCAGTGAGTCCATGACTGTTCAGGTGGTGCATGCACTAATCCTTCTTGAAGTATCTAAAATAGAAAGATTTTTGAAGTGAGATCTACATAGTAGAGTAAAATTCATGTGGATGATCAATTGTATCAAAAGAAAAACAAAATCCTAGATTATCCTTAAAAGAACTATATTTCACTAACTAATTTCGTTGTCCCCGGCAACGACGCCAGAATTTGATGTGGCTAAATTTGTACTAACAAATTCACTCAGGGTTGAAATCCATGAGCTTTTACCAAAACCAATTTGCAATAATACCACCCTCAAGCGGATGTGTCTTATCGCAGTATAGTTGAGGATCGAATCCCAAAGGACAACGCCTTTAAGAATCTTTGTCAGTCGAATCTAGCTCAAGTAAGACTAATATTTAGAACGATTGGTTGATTTGAGTTTGATTAAACTAATTGCAAGAAAGTAAAGGAGAAGAATTAAAGTTGGTTCTAGATTAAATGATATGGAATCGCTGGGATGGTACCGGGTTTCACCACTACTACTCATGCAAACATGTCCAAACATCAAACATCCAGGCAAGATACAACCATCCAAATGGAGCTACTACGAAACCCCCCATCCGGGCGTTAGGCTTGTGTAAGCATCACCTTAGGTATCAGATGTCTCGTCACCATCTGTATCATATACTTACGACTCTGAGGTTACAATATCTAACTAAGGCTATGGTCCTCCATGAGGGATGTTTAGACCACAGAAGTGTTGCCGTGGGCTAGATGTCTCATCCACTCACGGATCATACACTTACGACCTCAAGGAACCCCTTTCTATTTCTAGTCTGGGAGTCAACCATGCTAAACGGTAAGAAAGCAGGTGATTAATCTACTAGCAAACATCGACGATTAACAATGATGATACAAAATCCAACTAAGGCTGTGGCCCTCCCTGAGGGATGTTTAGGCCACAGAAGCATCACCGTAGGCTAGAGGTCTCGTCCCCTTACATATCACACACTTATGACCTCAAGGAATCCTATCGAAAGTTCTCATCAAGGAGTCTACTTCATAAATTGCAATTCTACCCTACATATAGACATTCTCGCAGCATAGGGAAGAACAAGATGAAAGAAAGCCAGTAACCAACTGTACACTTTAACGATTAACAACGAAATGAAAAGTTATATACATTGCCATGAATGTTTAACAAGAGAACATGCTTGCATGGGCAGCGGGGCTAGTCCCCACACCCCAGCTAAAAGGAACTAGTCACTTATGATGCGAGAAACAAGAAGGATAAGAAAGAGAAAGGAATCCACCATGAGCATGATGTAGAAGGTAGTCATAGTTCGGTGAAGATGATGTGGTCTTCTACTTTGTGTCAGAGAAGATCTTGAAGAATGAGGGATGCCAAGACAGACCGGTTAGTCTTTCTCCTCCTTTTTTCTCTTCTTAGTCTCCTTGAGTTGCAGCAGGAAGGAAAGGTGAAGTGGCAGTGTGGACAGAACTGTATCAGACCTATGTACAGGCAGCCTGTCGGCATCCCAGAACTGATAACTCAAATGGGGACCCTGCTAGTCCTATTTATAGGCATAGATATGGCCTTCATTCTTTTGGCATGAGTCCAAACAATTTGCTTATAATTGTCCAAATGGTTTTGTTAAATATCTTGATCATTTGGTTTGCATTGCATGCTCAAACGGTCTTGCATTTTATTCAGTTTGCATGTAGCAAACGGTCTTCACGTTGCTAATCCAAATGGTCTTGATTGCTAGCTCACACAGTCTGTGTGTATATACTTTATTAAACGGTATGCATGTATGGTACACTCATGCATGTGATTTCAGATCATTCAGTTTCACATTTCCTTCATTCAGTCTTTGAGCTACTAATCCCATCGGTCTGCATGCATGCTTTGGCAAACGGTCTTGCTCAAGTGGCTGTGGCCATTTGATCTTCATTCATCTCAAACAATCTTCACGTAGCCAGCAAATGGTCTTCATTCTAGCAGCTCATTCGGTCTTCATTTTCTAGAGCATATCAAATGATCCTCACACAGTACATCCAAACAGTTTGTCATCCCATTTGCATGCATGCACATGATCTGTATCAAATGGTTTTGCTGTTGTATGCATATTCTCCAAACAGTTTCAGCTAAATACCCAAACGGGCTTCCTACTTTATTCGGTCTTTACTTCAGTTACTCAAGCAAACAATTTTGACCAAATGACCCAAACATTCTTTGGTTTCATTCGGTCTTGTGCAAATCGGTTTGCTTTGTACTACTTTTTCATTTCATTTTGTGCAGACCTGCTCTATCGGTCTCGCATGCATGTAGCTTCAGGCTGCTTCATCAAATGGTCTCACAACTTCAGCTCCAAACGGTTTTGAGGTGAGCATGTCCATTCAGTCTTGAGACCATATGGATGAAACCGAATGGTGAGTCCGAATGGATGAAACCATTTGGTGAGACTGAATGGATGAAACCGTTTGGTGAGACCGAATGGTTGAAACTGTTTGGTGAGACTGAATAGATGAAACCGTTTGGCGAGACCAAATGGATGAAACCATTTAGTGTGACCGAATGGATGAAACCGTTTGGCGAGACCGAATGGATGAAACCGTTTGGCCAAGACCGAATGGTGTGACCGAATGGTTGAAACCCAGGATGACAAAGGTGGGTCCCACTAAAAATGGTTTGATTATTTAACCTTGTCAAGACCTACTTCAAATTAACATAAATTCAGTTCAAATCATGATCGTTGGACCAATTAAGTAATTTTGCACATATTGATATTTAGTAAATGAAATTGAATGCATTGAGTCGAATTTGACCCAAGATGGTAATTGAAATTCCTAATGAATATGCATTCATCACTTAGTATACCAAATAGGGAAATAAGTATTTTGTGCTCATGATAAATAATCTAATTATATATGATAGATAATACAAATATAGGATTATGGAAGAAAATATAGAATATTCTAAGATATTCAATGACCTAGGTAATTAATTATGTAATTATCTAGAAATTACAAAAGAAGCAAGTTGGGAGTAATTATCTAACTAATTTGAATCCAATATTTTTCCTAAACAAGGATAAGACCATATACAAGTTTTCCCTATTATTTGATAGGAAAAGGAGTTATCGAGAAAGGCAAATAATTAATTTCCCAATCAGGGGTTTTATCAAAAATAAACAAAAAAAGAAAATTAAGAGATATGAATAAGGGACTGTGTTCTCATGGAGATTATATCTTCCTCAATCTTGCAGAACCATGAACCCTAATTTCACCCACCTATATAAGTCATGGACTACCCTGAGTCTCAAGGAGAACCCTCTGCAAATCTAGATTAACTATGTCCTACCATCACCAACCTTGTAACACCATCACCAGGCTTGTTGATCCCACTGGAAAGGTGCTTGTCGTCCAGATCAGACCTGGGAGTGGGGAGAGGCTAGTCAGATGACTTGAGGGTCATGATACTAAACCAAGGTATGCAATTATATGATCGTGAATCTATGGGAGACCTCTCAGATCCATCCTTGTAGCTTCTCAAGATTTTGTGTTTGAATCAGGAACGATAATTATAAGATCATTAATCTGCCATCCAAGATAAGAGCAGTTGGTGATCAAGTTTGGTAATGTGTGGGTCAACTACACCGTAGAGGTATGGCAAGTTCCTCCACCCCTATGAGGTGACAAAGTTGGAAACATTGTAGGGACACACTGGTCATTTCCCAGTTCCCAAGCAACAGCTAAGCACACATCATTATAGGTAAGTTGCTGGCATGGCGATGAATTATTGGTCTGTCAAGTGTTATTTTGTAAATAATATATAAATAGATAGGTAAGTCGAAATACATTGATATTATAGGTCATTTAATCAGAATGTGAGGCGTATGTATAAAATGTTTTAATGCCTGAATTTGATGTAGTTCCAAAAGTAAGTACTAATGCAAGATTATTAGGATGATATACAAAGTAATGAAGTGATAAAATTGTTTAACATGCTTACTTTGAGTTATGGTTTGATAATAATGAGATTCCAATATCTTAAATGATATTGAGATGTTAGTGATATAATTTTAGGGATTCTAAATTATTAGGAAACACATATGATGAACTAAGATTTTGAACACCAATGATGTAACTTGCTATTACCTTAATGTACATAATCTAATGTAAGTTTTCATAATGTAATAGCATGGTAGATTTGATAATCATGGTTACAGTTAATATGAATTAGGGCTCCCAAGGCATTGGATCAATGAACATGGGAATTAGGGTTTCAAAGCATAACTGTGATGATAACTCTATATCAAGGAAACATTAACCCTAGACTAAACCATGATTAGTATTTTGAATATGATTGATGACACTTTAGGGTATACACACATTCTGATAATGTTGGTTGATTATGTTGAATGATTTGATGTTTGGATATATGTTTGTTGTATATGTCGAATGGCATTTGGATGGAAATGAGGTACATGGTTATGATTATGGAGTACTCACTCTTATCAAATTTTAATATTTTTTAAGTTTCACCAATGGATTGCAATCAAAATGCTTGGTTGTTCATTTAATTCCTACAAACTATAAGGCACTACTTGTATCATCTTATATGAACATAACTTGATCAAGAAAGAAAGTCAATGTGATGACTTGTGACCAAGCCCAGAAAGGAAGGTCACTAATAGGCCAAGCCTGAAAAGGAAGGCCGATATGAAACCAATCTTAGGAGAGGGAAGGCTATGAGAGTCCATAGAAAGGACAAAACCCTCACTCGAGAGGGTACCCTACAAAGATTTCCCCCAACGTGTGGATATACCCCAGTGATTGAGCAATTATGGGTTGAGAAGTTATAATAGAAAATGCATGTTTAATTATCTAACAATAATTGCTAATATGGCTGTTATGTTGTTACACTTGCATGCATAAATTTTGGTTGCACCATGTCCACTGTATAGAGATATGTTGACCTCATTTTGATTGTTGGCATTTTAGGTAACTGCTAAATATGAAGATATCACAAGAAATGGTGAACCAACTGAAATCAATAGAAGATACTAAAGCTAAGTCAGGAGGATTAGTTAGATGTAACTCTTCTTCTCATATGTAATAGTTTTAGGTTGAAAATTCATGTAATTCCTTGGAAGAGTCTCATTATATATTTTGATAAAGTAATCGTGAAAAAATGGAAAATATTTGCTATTATTTGTTATTTGTTAAATCTGGATCTTGGGAATTTAGGTAACATATCTTGACTTTAAGGTCCTTACTTAATTGGGAGACACTGAGAAGTGAGGTCGTTACATTTAGTATCATAACCCCATATTTTTAAAGTAATATTTCATTGTTGATAATTTCAAGTAATATGTAGAAATATAAGGAGAATGATTAGGGCATAACCTAAGGGTAATGATGTCTAGAAAGGTTCATGGATTTGGGGGTTGGCAATATTTTTATCCACACCATTAAGTTGGTATACGAGGACTCCCTTAGCCAAGGTGATAGCTGCCTCGCTAGAACCTCAGGTTTTCCAAAAGTAATATTTCCTTTAATCTCTCTTATCTAATTTTGTCTACTTCTCATCCTCTTGCATAGTAAATGCTAAAAGATACTTCCCTTATCATCTCAAGTTAGGGTTTTTGAGAAGAACTAGGATTAAGGCATCCTTCACCAATTAATATACCTATAATGTGAAAATAATGATAAAGTAAAGAAAATGTTTTACATGTTTTTCCTTGCAAGGGTAAACCATACCCTCAGTGGTTTAAGAGATATAGAACCCCTAAGATGTATGGCGTAGTATCTAACCCTAACCCAAAACCCAGAAATAAGAGTAGTATGTTAGGTAAAATAGTAATCCTACCCATGTGAACCCTAATAGTGTAAGAGGAAAGAGGAAATATAAATTAGTTGGATACTCATACATGTACTAAGGCACACATGATTCATGTGGAGATTTTTAAATAAACATATGGAACATAGGCAATCAATGGCTAAAAAAATGAAAATATGAGATCCTCAACTCACATTTAGGGATGGTGTCCCAAACTGGAGTGGGTCAACCCGAGAATGTGGAAAGGATCTATGGGGAGGAAAACCATAACCATGATGTTAGGTTGTGGATAGAAATACTAACCTCCTCCTATTAGGAATCCTGATAGGAAAAGTGTCCCAACACATGTATGAGTAGGTGGTAGTCATGCACTTAAGTGGAAGTGAGTGACATCAGGCTAGTTGAGGGATTAGTTCTATAAAAGATGTCTAAATCCTTGTTGGAATACATGATAGATGGAATAGAAGAAATAAGTGTAGATGATATGATCTAAGTTTTATATAAATAGATTATATGGTTTATGGGATCTCAGTCAGATTCGAGAACTTGATTTCATTATTGAGGATTTGACATAAGATTTGATGATGCAAGTATGTGTGCTTCTCTGAGGTAGGATAAGCTAAGCTAAGATAAGATGTGAATCAACATGAGCCTCAATCCTTTCTACAAAGGAGGACCTCTAATGTTAGGGCCAGCTATAGGGTTAACTCTAGAGAGAGAGTGAGACCTAGAGAGATAAGATCTACAACCTAAAATCTAAGATATGAGATATTATGAGAAATCTTTTTTGTGATATGTCCTAAACTAGATTACACCTGAGTGAATTAGTTGAGTTTCTCTATGCATGATTCCTATAGTCTTCTTGTAACCTAGCTGTCCCTGGGAGGACCACACCATAAAGATAGAGAAAGAGGCTTCTTACATATATGTGAATATGATATGAGTACCTACCATCTAGGTGAGGTAGAAAGAGTCCCAAGATCCTGAGGAGGTAAAGAATGTTAGTATGTTGTGAAGCCTCATGTTCGTATTGGTGGTCCCTTGTATAGGAATCTAGTGTTTGTTTAGAGAAAGAAAGAGTTGGTTAAGAACATTTTATGAGTGGAGATATATAAAGAGAATTCCATGTCATGTTTTGGTTTGGTTTGTTCTTGAGTGGCTATATTTCATGGAGTTGATGATCGATACTAAAGAGTTACACCTGAGAACCCCATACCAAAGAGGGAAGACATATCTACTTTAAATAATACCCATAGAGTTGTGTGAGCTCATAGAGATTGAGCATGGCACCACCCTCAGGTAATGGTTTAGGGGAACCTCAATTGGACTTTTTGACATATGTTTGACAAGCCACTAATAAAATTGGTTTAGCACAACCATAACATCATATATGTATAAAAATGATGTAAACCTGAGGAGTGGCATGATGAAAGACTTATAAATGGTTTTGATAGTCCTTTATCTATAATTGTCTAGCCATATGCTTGAATTGTGAAAATGTGAAATAGTCGACTAATATTTGGATGAACCGTTAACAAAGTTTACAACCCAATATGAGAAAGTGAAAGGAGATAATATATACAAGGAATGTTGGTGACATGAGGAATATGTGGTTATTAGATTTGTATTCTTAAGGTATACTAGGCCTACTATATAGTATAATTATATTATTTATATAAAAAATACTTTACACACAATATTAGATGAAATAATTATTCGTGTGTGATATCTTTCATGATTTTATAAACACCAAAAACCTAATATATATGCTTCATTGTATTGAAGCACTTCAACTCTTTAGTAGTAAAGTGTCGGAAAGTAAAGTACTTTAAATACTTGGTTGCTATCCAACACTCTAGTAGTAGACATAAGGCCTTAAAAAGAATTCAACTCCCATGTAGTAAATGAATTGATGGTATAATGCAAAATATGCCTAATAAACATGTTCTCTTTTGTTAGTATACATCTTTGTTCAAGTATGATTTTGTTATCGTTTGCTACTTCCAAGTATTACTTTTATCTTATCCTGGGTTAGGAATTTCCCAGAGGGGTGAGTTCACAAATCAATTTAAAAATTGAGGTAACCTGCAATCTCACCTAAAGCTTGAAAAATTAAGTATTTAAGCATGAAAGAACATATATTGAGTATAATTCTTTGAACCCAAGTATGCGATCTCTGAGTGAGTTGAGGAAAGGTCATGACAGAAGTGGTTGACAGTATGGGACCAAGCTCAGAAGGGAGGGTTGTCATGATCCCAATGAAGAAACATAAAGTAAATAATGTGTCCCCTAAGAGATGAAGGAAATTTGGGTTAAAGAATTAGAAATGGTTAATGTACTTGAATATTATTAGAGAAACCTCAAGAAAAATTTGTAATGAAACAAAGTTATGACATCTCAATAAACCATGGGGAGACTAGAGTCTTACATCAACACTAAGGAAAAGTAGGGATGGTTAAATGTAACGACCCCATCTCTCGGTAACCCCCACTTAAAGGAGACTACGAGATCAGAGCCATTAGCCCAATAAATCGGATTAAAGGTTCGACAAATAATCAATAACAATTATTAAATTCTACCAACTATACTGGAATATGGTAAAAATAAAAACTTTGCGTACCTTTTAAAAACTGGGATTTCTAAACTTCTATCCATGAAGATACTAATCTAACTAATCCTCCTGTGCACGTTAATCCTCATTTAATTCCACATATGCCACTTTACTGTTTGTTCTTTTCATTTGTACCTAAAATGCTGACAAACAAAATGTCGGTCAGCAAGAAGCCGCTATGTGGGGAAACAATAATCGTGCAACTATAATAACAAAGTAATCAACCAATTATTATTTAACAGCCAAGATTACATTTTAAACCATACTACTAAATCATTTCCTATCCCCTATCTCTGTGTTGTCCCTACAGTGGACTGAGATACTACCGCTGTCTCGGTAGATCCTTATTAAACCTCGCATGATCCTACCTAATAGGTAGATCAATATCTAGGGTTGAGTCACATGAAACTACCCATAGGTAGTCCAATCTCTGACTCAAAGTGACTTGCTGGACCTACCCCATTAGTAGCCATATACTAAGTCATCAAATGACCTGATGGGCCTACCCCATTGGTAGCCATGTACTAGGTCAACCCATTAAGCTACAGAGGGGACTAGGATCTGAGCTAGTAGGCACATCTCTTATGTGATAGTCATATTCACATTATAATTTGCATGAATTCAATTCATCCAATAATTAATTCAAGCCACGATGTAAACATTGATAAAATCCTTGGACAACTAATGCGGGGTAATAATAAACGTAACCACATACCTATTAAGCAGACTTGAATGCAGAAATAACTCAACCAATAAAGAAATCAAGCAAGTACACACAGGTTGATCCTGAAAAGGTATCCAATTTTTCTATCATTAATCATGTCATCATGATCTATTTATCCTAGTTATTTCCTAGGGTTACTTGTCCTTTTTAGGGTTTTGAGCATAATTAGGGTTCCACTTTAGTTTTATTAATTTAAACCCTAATTTTACCAAATCACTTGCAAACCCTAATTATTTCATCTTTCTTTCACAAAAGATTCTAATTTCATCTTTTAGTAATAGGAAACCCTAATTTCATATTAGAAGTACTTTTCATTTCTTTTTCTCTTGTTTAGGGTTTCTAAACATATTAATCCTTTCATTAGGTTTAAAACCCTAAACTTTGCAATTCCATCATCAAAACAGGTTAAAACATAACTTTATTATTAAACAAGTTAACCATGCTTGAATTAACCTAATTGCAAGATTAAATATATCTTTTATCAACAATTTAGGATTTCTAATTACAAATTAATAGCTTTTCTATCCAAAATATGCACTTTTGCAAAAATATATAGATTTAGGTGTCCAAACCATTTTTAATGCATCACTCGTATTTTTCTAATCATTTTTCATGTATTAACTTTCCTCATCCAAGTTTCTAGGTCAAGCTATGATTTTTCTAGAGAAAACCCCTTTTATTAATCTATTTGCTATTTTATAGAAAAAAAGAAGCATCAGATCCATGGTCCGCTGGTCCACACAGGATCCAGCGACCAGGATCGCACGCGCCTTTGCAATCAAAAGGAAGCAAAGGATGGAAACGTACTTACCAGGAAAGAAGATGCGGAGGAGCAAATTGGTAATTGACCACAGTCTTCATCTTCAACCTTGCGTCGATCACAACCACTGTGATGATCAACTCGAACATTGACTCTGGGATCTAGGTCACCTACGAGCAAGACGATAGGTCAGGGAGCTCTGTCTGCGTTCGCCAAAGTCAACCATGGGTCCAAATCCTAATCAAGAATGAGCTAAAGTCACCCCCTACTCGCCAGACTCCGGTGAGGGTCACCAGGATGTTGGGAGTGCAGGTCAGGATGAAGAGGACAATTGAACGCATGAAAACACTTCTTTCTTCCTTCTGCAGAGGTTGGACTAGAAAAAAGTGGTGTCGGTGCCCTCCTTGACCCTACCCTATATATAGGGTCGAGGTCAGGTTCGCGAGGTTTGGGCGTTTCCCAAAACAACGACCAATCATGCACAAACCAGGGATGAATCCATGTGGTTTCATCTCCTGAGTTCAATAGAACTAACAACAAGTTGGTATAACCTTTAAATCATTAGAAATCTCGGTTGGAAACTCTGCTTGTAACTTGCAGAGTCCTAGTCCTCTTGGTACTTAGACAATGAGCGTCCCACGTTGGATCGCGATCCAACGGACCTCATTGCTCGCGATAAAAAACAAATGAAAGTATTTTTCCTAATCAGAATGATTTCCAATTTTTGAGATAACTTGAAAAATTCATATCTCCTAAACCCTTGCTCCTTTTCAACTCAAATTTTAAGGAAAGGTTTGTCTTGGAAGTATCTAGATTTGTACAAAATTTGGGAAACAAGTTGCAATGGATGAGAAGGCTTCCTTCTCTCCCAAGTTATTCAATAATTTATTCAAAATTAATTATTAATCCTTTTCCCTTTGCCATTATCTTGTTATTCTGGGTCCCTTTGACCTCAAGAAATCCTAAAGGCATGGATTCCCATATTGGGGAATATCTATTTGCCTTTATTTATGTCTATTTCACATATTCTCCTTATCTTTTTACTAGAATATCTCTTTTCGAGGATTTCTCTTTTTATCTCTCTTTTATTTTCCTTATTGGAATTCCTTTTAATATTAGAAATCCTTTGGATACGAAAATCCACCAAGGATAACTCAATTGTACCTCTTTTCACTTATTTTCCACATTTTATCATTGTTTTCAATTTCTTTCTTAATAAATAAATATCTAATTCATCTTTTCTTTTCTTATTGCATTTTCTTTGCAACTTTGGACTCCTTGGGACCCAAGGAACCTAAGAGGTACAAAATATCTCTTTAGATTACATTCTTTTTCCTTCTATAGATTTCCACATCTTTCTTTTCTCAAAACTCGATTATTCATTTATTAATTGAATTTTCCTTGTTATTGGGCCCAATAGCCAATAAAGCCCACAACACAATAATCAAAGCTATTGTAAACGAAATCCATTTAATCAAAACAAATTATATCATTATTTGTTCCAATATCTTTAATATAAGAAATTACATTTCTCTCCAAATGAACCCAAAAATTGGGGTTGTAACATCCTTCCCATCTTATAAGAATTTTGTCCTCAAAATTCCATCAAACGAACAAACAAATAGGATAAGTCTTTCTTATGTCCATCATGGATCCCATGTGGCTTCACCCTTTCCATGGTTCTTCCCAAGAACCTTCACCATCTCATATTCTTCCATCTGAGTTATTTCCCACCTTGGTATATCATACCCTCATAGGTGACTCAGGACATTTCTGCCTCTCAAACACTGAATAGGTTTAGGGCTCAGCACATGGCTTGGGTACCTCACATAGTGCTCTAGATCAAACTCATGTAATACATTATACATCATGTTATCCTGAGGGGTAAGGCTAAACACAGCCTTCTCCACCAATCCATCTCAAATGGACCCATATATAGTGGACTCAACTTTCTCAGTTGTAGCATAGTGGGGGTCAGATTTTCACATCACATACTCTCCCACAATGAACTGTATGTCAGTCTGCTTTGCATCAGCTCACGACTCATTTTGTCTCTGGGCTCTCTCTTAGCCATTGCACAATCAAAGCGACTTCATATGCACACACTGTGTTCTTTTCTGACCTTCGTGAGGCCTCCTTCACCAACATCATCGTAATGAAGTGGTGACCGACACAACCTCCCTATAGAACTTCTTGCATCTCGATAAAGGCTATGGTGGTTAACATCACATCTTAAGAACTGTCTCTTTGTATCACCCTGAACAAGCACACTTTCCCTTATCAGACCCTCTAGTCTGGATCAAACTAACCATTAGTTAGGGGTGATAAGCGGTACTAACATCGCATTCTTCATGTATCTACTTCCACCTCATGGAAGTGAACCTTTAGGTCACACTCAAGAACTTTTGAACTCGCATCATTGTGAAGTGGAACCATCTCTCTCTTAAGTAGTTCAACCAAATATGTCCCTTGACATCACTCTTTCTTTCTCATGTTATCTAGGTATGGCGATCTACCATAACCCACATCGCATCTTGACCTTCCTTGGTCTAGGGGAGACTCACAACATCCATAGTGATGAACTCTCATTCCCTCTCGGGAACTCTTTATACTTTCTATCCATGCATTGGGTTACTGGTGTTTGTCCTTCACCTCCTGGCTTGCATGGCTATATGCTACATGCAACTTAAGCATCCCAAGTACTTCTATCACTTACTATCTTTGTAGTTTCATAGTGTAGGATGAACTTAAAATCATGATTTCCTGTATGTCATGATTCTTCAAGGTTGATTCCTCAAAAATCCTAAACCACTCTCATCAAGGTTTTATTAACTTCCTATCCAAAGAAGTGCATATGAGGTTCTACAACCATCCCTCCATTGCATCAAGGACTAGGCTAGCTAACCACACAACCATTTACTTGATCATCAGACTTCGTTACATCTAAGTGTTAGCCAACATATCTTCTTTCTCACACTTAGGGTTTTCCTAACAACCTCTTCTAGTGTCTAGCCAAACTAGGCATCTATATCTCAACTAGAGCATCCATTAATACTTCACATACGTAGGTATTAGGTAATGTTGAATACATACACCTCAATGTATTATACTTACATCTCATCTCAAACTGTAAGTCTATCTTCATCAAGAACGCTCTGAGCTCATCCTCTTAGTTATCAGACTCCACCTTGTGATTCCTTGTAACACTTGCAAAAATCCACCTAGTTTAAGATAAAACATCCTCACAAGATGATCTCCTTAATACTCTTAGTGTTTGTAAACCATCCATGTATTATTTGCTCCACAAAGGTATGTTATCATCTCTATCCTCATACCTTGTAGCAACGTTCCAACTTACATCATCTTTATCCTTGGTGTATGGCTTGCGTACTGTCCTATCTCTCACTCTCATAACAAGAGGAAATAAGCATTTGGCTACAGTCCAAATTCAGAGTTCTTCCTATTCCAAGAGTAGAGATGGTACATCCCACCTTGCCAGTACACCTTTAAGTTGAAACGTGCATCCTATGTCTCAACATCACAACCATCTTGATATCAAAGTCACTTCCATGGAAAACTGATTTCGAACCTACTCAGGTCCACACACAATCTGTGGTCATCTCCTCTAGGTCTATAGGGTGCCGACACTTTTGGGGTCATCCCTATTCCCTTATGCATCTAGAGAGTGCCCTACTCATATGCCCTTTGGGTCCCATGAGTTCATGAAGGTGATCAATCTCCTAACCCATGGCCCTCAGACAATGATAGTTGTTACCTCCCGACCCTATGGTCATGTGTAATTAGGGAATTTGGCAACTCCTACTTCCTTCGGTCTTATCCCTACCTGACCTTGGGATAGACTTAGGATTCTATTATAGTACATGTCCAACTTAGAACCTTACCGAAGCCTTCATCATCTCTCTCTACATTCATGGGCTGACTTTCATCCTTTCATAAGGCTCATGGCAACCTGCCTACCTTGGTCAGGCCCCATACCGGTTACCTCCATGATAACACATCCACATGCACTTAGAGATGGTTAACTATGGGTCTACATGTTCATTCTCTTACCATGTACTCTTCACTTAGCTTCTCTAGATCCTATGAAACCTCTTTAGGTTACCTCAAAACCAACAAAACTGATATACACCCTACAAAACGGTTCCTCTCCCATGATGGGAGGAAACTACAACTCTTGACAACAAGGTCACAACCGTCCCTAGGGTTTACATTCACATGAGCATGCCTAACCCAACAGCTACTAAGACACAAGCAGACCACCTATTAAACCATGCTAGGTCATACTTGTTCTCTTTCCTCAACATTAGATCAACTTAGTTGTGAGGGGTTCATCAAACATACCCTTAACTTAAGGGGTTCCTTTTTCCTCGACACATGAAGAGTACCATGCTCGAAACTATATAGACTCGAATTTCATTATGAGCATCAGGTACACTGCTTCCCCTCTTAGTCCTAGGAACCCTAGGTCCACCTTTGGGTGTCCAACTGCATGCTCAATCTCTTAACCATGAATCAAACATGTCCAAGGTATGTCATGTACTTCCATAATCCTTCTACTCGACCAACACTTTGGAGTTGAGTCCTCTTCTGGGACAACCAACTAGGTATAAAGCCTTACAACTAGTTACTCAAACCTCCTCAGGGTCTAATGCACTCTTTATCTCATCCAGCAGGTAATCACTTATACCATAGGTACCAGAAGCATCATCCTCTCTCTAGGGTTTGGTTCCTCTAAAGATAACCAAGATATCATTAGCCTCTAGGGGTCAAGCATAGAGCAACCACTATCATCCACTTAGGTCACATCATCCTCGACTCCCCACTATTCATCATGTCTCAGAATCTAAGCTTCCAACCTTCTTTCTTGGGTCCTGCTTTCTCTCTCTAGATCTAACTCCACATCCAACCTTACTACTAGAGGTCCTCTCTCCATGAAGTTGGATCAAGCTCACAAGCATATCCCTACCTGGGTGAATCCTATGCTCAACTCATGTTTGTCTCAAGATTATCCTTAGATCTTTATGCTTATCACATAAGCTATCCAACATACTCCCTTGACCAGGGTTTCAACCTACTGTCAGCACAACTGACACACTCTGGGTGCAAGCTATACCCTAGTTTCTTAATCCCATAGGGTTTCTATAGGTTCTCCTCTAACCTCATCCATGAAGGAGCTATCCTTCACTCTAACATGCACGACCCTCTCTGGGGTTGGGTCACCAAAGGTACAAGGTCATCTAACATCTTGTGGCATCCCAAAGGCATGTCCAACAAAACACTCAGTCAACCATGACATCTAACTCTTCATGTCATCTCTCTCTCTAACCTTCACTTAGGGTTAGGGTTAACATCATCCTCAAAGGATGTGCTAGGTCTCTACTTTTAATTGAGGTCTCTACCTCCATGAAAAACTCACTCTACTCATCCTCCTGACAAGGAGGTCTATCCTCAGGTCTCTCCTGAGGGCAACGACAACTCGTGTCATACGACCCAAGCATGTATCTATTCTTTAGTTTGCATTTAATCTATTAAGATTATGTCCATGACATCTTATTTACATGGTTTTCATTAATTTGGTGGAGGATTCCTTAGACCTTATTAACCTTACCCATACCTCAAGTGGGTAAGGAGAAGAGAGGAAACCCTAATCCTTAAGGTCCCTAACAGAATTTGAGTTGAGAAGGGATGAACAAGATGAGAGAGTCCTAAAGGTATCTTATTTCGAGTCATATCCTAAGACATCGACCAGGCAGTCACACAATCTGGGAGTCCTCGTATTCCGACTAGCGGTGCGGAGGAAAATATTTCCAGCCCCCGCACGTGATCCTTTTCTAGACACCTCAATCTTTCGGACAATCCTCTAATAACTCCCTTGGTTCTATGGAATTTTGTAAAATTTAATAATTATTAAAGATTAAGTGAGGAACCTATGCTCTGATACCAATTGTAATGTCCCCGTCTCCCGGTAACCCCCACTTAAAGAAGACCAAGAGATCATAGATGTTAGCCCAATAAACCGAATCAAAGGTTCGACAAATAATCAATATTAATTATTAAATTCTACCAACTATACTGAAATATGGTAAAAATAAAAACTTTGCATACCTTTTAAAAACTGGGATTTCTAAACTTCTATCCATGAAGATACTAATCTAACGAATCCTCCTGTATACGTTAATCCTCATTTAATTCCACATATGCCACTTTACTATTTGTTCTTTTCATTTGTACCTAAAACGCCGAAAAACAAAATGTCGGTCAGCAAGAAGCTGGTATGTGGGGAAACATTAATCGTGTAACTATAATAACAAAGTAATCAGCCAATTAATATTTAACAGCCAAGATTACATTTTAAACCATACTACTCAATCCTTTCCTATCCCCTATCTCTGTGTTGTCCCTGCAGTGGACTGAGATACTACATCTCTCTAGGTAGATCCTTATTAAACCCCACATGATCCTACCTAACAAGAAGATCAATATATAGGGTTGAGTCGCGTGGCACTACCCATAGGTAGTCCAATCTCTGACTCAAAGTGACTTGCTGGACCTACCCCATTGGTAGCCATATACTAAGTCATCCAATGACCTGATGGGCCTACCCCATTAGTAGCCATGTACTAGGTCAACCCATTAAGGCACAGAGGGGACTAGGATCTGAGCTAGTAGGCACATCTCTAATGTGATAGTCATATTCACACTATAATTTGCATGAATTAAATTCATCCAACAATTAATTCAAGCCATGATGTAAACATCGATAAAATCCTCATAAAACTAATGTGGGATAATCATAAGCGTAACCACATACCTGTTAAGCAGACTTGAATGTAGAAATAACTCAACCAATCAAGAAATAAAGCAAGTACACACAGGTTGATCCTGAAAAGCATCCAATTTTTCTATCATTAATCATGTCATCATGATCTATTTATCCTAGTTATTTCCAACAGTTATTTTTCCTTTTTAGGGTTTTGAGCATAATTAAGGTTCCACTTTAGTTTTATTACTTTAAACTCTAATTTTACCAAATCACTTACAAACCCTAATTATTTCATATTTCTTTCACAAAAGATTCTAATTTCATATTTTAGTAACAGGAAACCCTAATTTCATATTAGAAGTACTTTTCTTTTCTTTTTATCTTGTTTAGGGTTTCTAAACATATTAATCCTTTCATTAGGTTTAAAACCCTAAACTTTGCAATTCCATCATCAAAACAGGTTAAAATCTAACTACATTATTAAACAAGTTAACCATGCTTGAATTAACCTAATTGCAAGATAAAATATATCTTTTATCAACAATTAGGGCTTCTAACCACAAATTAATACCTTTTCTATCCAAAATATGCACTTTTGCAAAAATATATAGATTTAGGTTTCCAAACCATTTTTAATGCATCTCTCGTATTTTTCTGATCATTTTTAATAAATTACCTTTCCTCAACCGAGTTTTCTAGCTCAAGCTATGATTTTTATAGAGAAACCCCCTTTTATTAATCTATTTGCTATTTTTTTAGAAAAACAAGGAGCGTCAGATCTGTGGTTCGCTGGTCCACTCAGGATCCAGTGACTAGGATCACACGTGTGGCTTTACGATAAAAATGAAGCAAAGTATGGAAACGTCCTTACCCAGAAACAAGACATGGATGGGTAACTTGGTAATTGATCACAGTCTTCGTCTTCAACCTTGCGTCGATCACAACCACTGTGATGGTCAACTTGAATGTTGACTCCGGGCTCTAGGTCACCTGTGAGCAAGACGATAGGTCTGGGAGCTCCGCCTCCCTTTGCCGAAGTCAACTGCGGGTCCAAATCCTCATCAAGAATGCGCCAAAGCCATCCCCTACTCGCCGGACTCCCGTGAGGGTCACCGGGATGTTGGGAGTGTAGGTCAGGATGAAGAGGACAATTAAACACATGAAAACACTCCTTGCTTCCTTCCGTAGAGGTTGGACTAGCAAAAAGTGGTGTTGGTGCCCTCCTTGACCCTCCATTATGTATAGGATCGAGGTCAGGTTTGCGAGGTTTGGTCGTTTCCCCAAACAACAACCAATCATGCACAAACCAGGGATGATTCCCTGTGGTTTCATCTCCTGAGTTCAATAGAACCAACAACAGGCTGGTATAGTCTTTAAATCATGAGAAATCTCGGTTGGAAACTCTCTATGTAACTTGTAGAGTCCTAGTCCACTTGGGACTTAGATGATGAGCGTCCCACGTTGGATCACGGTCCAACGGACCTCATTTCTCACGATAAAAAACAAAGGAAAGTATTTTTCCTAATCAGAATGATTTCCAATTTTTAAGATAACTTGCAAAATTCGTATCTCCTAAACCCTTACTCCTTTTCAACTCAAATTTTAAGGAAAGGTTTGTCTTGGTAGTATCTAGATTTGTATAAAATTTGGGAAACAAATTGCAATGGATGAGAAGTCTTCCTTCTCTCCCAAGTTATTCATTAATTTATTCAAAATTAATTATTAATCCTTTTCCCTTTGCCATTATCTTGTTATTTTGTCTCCCTTGGACCTAAAGAAATCCTAAAGGCATAGATTCCCATATTGGGGAATATCTATTTGCCTTTATTTTTGTCTATTTCACATATTCTCCTAATCTTTTTATTAGAATATCTCTTTTTGAGGATTTCTCTTTTTATCTCTCTTTTATTTTCCTTATTGGAATTCCTTTTGATATTAGAAATCCTTTGGATACGAAAATCCACCAAGGATAACTCAATTGTACCTCTTTTCACTTATTTTCCACATTTTATCATTATTTTCAATTTCTTTCTTAATAAAGAAGTATCTAATTAATCTTTTCTTTTCTTATTGCATTTTATTTGCAACTTTGGACTCCTTGGGACCCAAGGAACCCAAGAGGCACAAAATCTCTCTTTAGATTACATTCTTTTGCCTTCTAAAGATTTGCACATCTTTCTTTTCTCAAAACTCGATTATTCATTTATTAATTGAATTTTCCTTGTTATTGGGCCCAATAGACAATAAATCCCACAACACAATAATCAAGGCTATTATAAACGAAATCCATTTACTCAAAACAAATTATATCATTATTTGTTCCAATATCTTTAATATGAGAAATTACATTGCTCTCCCAATGAACCCAAAAATTGGGGTTGTAACATTAAATGTGCATAGGACATATGAGATTTGGAGATGATCATGCTATGAGTGCATAAGACTGTGGAAATATAGCCATCCATATGTACCCAAGGCCTATGTGAGCACAAGGTTGGCCACCATCATGAGATCATGAGGACCAAAGGTGTGGCGACTGCTATCAAACTAATAGTCAAATTGCCATAGTAATTATGTGGAATAACCATTAGCAGTGGATTAATGAAAAACAATAAAAATTAAAATCATTTTTGCAAAGAGATCCCTTGCCAGGAAACTCTTAAAAAAGAACCAAGGCAATATATACATCATGGTTCACATTGTACATATATTGTACCATCTTATCTCAAGGATATAATATACCAGTTGCTTTGCCCAAACATATGCATAAGCAACATAAGACATCAAGGCACACAATCCAAAATATCATATCATTTATAAAACCATTACGTACTAACTCTCAAGAACCTGAGAGTATAGAGACAACACATAGGACTTCTATCTACAAGACATGACAAACCACACACTAAAAAATGATTCAAAAATGGTGAATATTTATTTTTATCTCCTCTAGATGATTCTAAGAGAGAGTAGGGACACTCTAGAGGTGGTAATTTGCATATCAACCCTACATTTTGGGTAAATTGCAAATTGCACCAAAACTGGTACACAAGGCACAATCATTATTCAAACAAGCTCCAACTTGGAACTTAGGCTTTCCACAAGCCACCCTTTAGCATCATTCTCTCTCTTATGATTCTAAAGAACTTGAAGCATGTTCAAAATGTGACATATTGCAATATAACCCGTCATCTTGGGTAAATTTCAAATTACACCCAAACTATCATATATTGCAAAAACCGTTTGCAAATAAGCTCAAACTTGAAAATTAAACTTTCCTTGAGTCTTAATTACTTTTCAAAAGATTAAAGTTTATAAATAACTTACTTAAGCTAAACTTCTAGGTTTATGCCATAACCCAGGTTAGGGATGTTACAAAAGGGTCAATGTGACTGGCTCTCCATAAGTCCATAAGACCCTTGGGGTCAAAAAGAGATCACTCCAAAAGTACCTACATCCATAGAGATGTTAAGGAAATGTCTAAAGATAATGAGATATGAGATGCAGATGTAAATAATACAAGAATTCATGTAAGTATGTTGGAATATAATCTTAAAGGGAGTTGTGCATAAACTCAGGAATTATGAGGAAATCATGTTCCATGTGAGTGCATGAAATTGAAGAGAAATAGTTTTGGAATTATAAAATATTCATGGTTTGGAGTAAAATTGATAATGATTCAACCTAAAATTCTAAATTATAAGATAATGTATGAATACACCAACTTTTCTTTTAGAATGGGATGAAATTTGTATTTGGACTATAGAAAAATGCTCATTTCATCTTATTATGAGTGAGAGAGGGTCGATAGACAAAAATCACATATGGGAATGAATTCCTTAAGTTGAAATTAATGGAATAATATAGGTTTTGAGGAGTTACGTCACCCTTTTATAGAAATGAATACGATAGTTTGGAAACTTAGATGAAAAGGTAATTACCAAGTGAAATTGAAATCACCAATGAAAATCTAATCACCAAGTGGTAAAATAATTTAATGAATAAGGTTGTGGATATACCATAGACTTGAATTTAGATTCAAACCTTCAAGTTTTGCATATGATTAAAAAGTTGTTAAATATATCTAAGATGTGTTCCTAACCCTAAGGTTTGAAGCTAAGTTGAGTTATCATTCACCTTAACCATACTAGGTTTGAATTCTAGGGACAAAATCTATTTTTAGGAAGAGCAAGTGTAAGATACTCAAATTTTAGTAAATTTGTATTCTATAAATATAAGGCTTGATTTTATAAGCAATTCATAATTTCATAACTGATAGGATACTAGTCTTATCTTTGAGGCATGGGTCCAACACATGGTCCAAGTGAGGCCCATGAGACTCTTTGCTTTGAAAAAGGTTCTTGTGGCACAAGTTTAAGAAATAAGAGATTTCTTGCACTAATGCATGATAATGGGTTTGTGAGTTATTAAATAATTAGAATATGGGAAAATGTGCAAGTTTCCAAAAGATTCTAAGATAATTTGTAATTTAGATAAATAATGGAGTAATTATCTAATCATGGATTTAACTCAAGTTTTGAGGCATCAAATAAGAATATTTCGATATGAATTTTGAAATAATTGAAGGTAATGAGGAAACGAATTTGAGATAAAGGGCCTTTCCATGAGTTGTGAATAATGAATGTAAAGAAATATTTAAAGAGCATGTTTTAGCTACAAATCTATACCAATAAATCCCAAAAATAAAATACGAGTTGGGTATAGAATTAATGAGACTTCCTAAAAATTTAATATTAAAAGGAAATTAAGTATAAGTTGGGTAAGGAATTAATGAGACTTTCTAAAAATTTTATATTCGAAAGATTCTACTACAAGCCTATAGAAAATCATGATGGAGGAGGGACCTATTTATAATATTTAAATGTAATTACCTTGTTTGAAGGGAGAGGAAAATATACCTAGAAATGTACCTTTATCACCAAACTTGGCTCAACACAAGATTCTATGATAATAAAGGAAGTATCCAATTTTGGGACCAATGGTAGTAAAGATTACATATATATGAATTATTTATGTTTCCATAATCAAGGTTTACCAACATGTCCTTGGGATACCAAATAGGAAAATAAGTATCTTTTGCTCATGATAAATACTCAAGATAATTATGTGATAGATAACCCAAATATAGTATTATGGAAGAAAATCTAGAATATTCTAAGATATTCAGTGACATAGGTAATTAATTATGTATTATCTAGAAAATACTAAAGAAGCAAGTTGGGAGTAGTTATATGACTAATTTGGATCCAATATTTTGCTTAAAAAAGGATATGATCATATAGAAGGTTTACCTAAGATTATATAGGAAAAGGAGTTATCAGGATAGGAATATAATTACTTTCTCGATCAGGTTTTATAAAAATAAACAAAAATAGAAAATTAAAAGATATGAAGAAGAGACCGTGTTCTCATGGAGATTTTATCCTCCTTGGTTTGAATGGGTTGTAGAGCCACAAAACCTAATTTCACTCACCTATATAAGGCATGGACTACCCTGAGTCTAAAGAAGAACCCTTTACAACCTAGAGCAACTAAATCCTACCATCACCGACCTCGTACCACCATCACTGGGCTTGCTTCTCCCATTATCAATGTGCTCATAATCTAGACCAGACGTGGGAGCAGTTAGAGGATAGTTGAATGCCTCAAGGGTCATGATGATAAACTAGGGTTTGTAGGGCTACGACTGTATATCTAGGAGAAACCTCTTAGATCTATTATTGTTTCTTCTTAATATTTTGTGTATGAACCGGGAACTGTGCTTGTAAGAACAACACTCCAACCATACCAAACAACAGTGAGTTTCTCGTAAGGTTTTCCAAGGTAGGGCATAGCCACTAGAAGCCTTGCATGGGTCGACTATGCCCTAGATGTGGGAGTCAACCCTTCAGTTGACCCCTCCATGGTAGGCTCCTATGCCCCTACTAGGATGACAAAGCTGCGAACATTATAGGGACACGTGAGTCATTTCTAGATTCCCAGCTGACTGCTATGCACATATCATAATAGGTAAGTTGTTGACATGGCATGCAATTATTGGTTTGTCAAGTGTGATCTTGTAAATAATATAAAATTAGATAGGGAACTAGAAATATATTGATATCATAGAATTATTTTAGTCATAAAAATGTGAGGAGTTTGAATAAAATTTATTTGAGGCTTGAATTTGATAGTGGTTCCAAAAGTAAGTACTAATTCATGATTATTAGGATGTTATTGTAACATCTTGATCTCCTGCTTAAGTTAAAACTCCTTATTTAGAGCTATTCATAAAAATAAGCTTCTTTTAGGATTTTTTTGTAAAATAAATTTTAATATTAAAATAATCCATTTTGATTAATTTAAAAGCTTTTATATATTGAAAATATAATTGCGGTATTTTTGCCAAATTTTGGAAAAAATATATATTGGTGGGTAAGCACACAAGTAGGTAGCTGGGTGGCAAGCAAGTTGCTTATAGAGGCAAGCATGTAGCTGGGTAGCAAGTAGGTAGCTTGAGCAAGAACATTAGTTGGTGAAGCAAGTAGATGAGTGGCATGCTCCTTCCCTTGACACCTAGCACCTCCAAAACTTGACACCTATCCTACCATGTGTCAACCACCCTTTAATAGCTATCTTGAGATGACACATATGCTTCCATGTGTCATCTAAAAATTCTTGAGATGACACCTAACCATCCATGTGTAACCTAACTAGTAAGCATCCACCTAAAGATGACACCTTGCACCCATGTGTCATCCACCCACTTTTTTCTATTAGGACCATGCTACCCTTCACCATTCCTATTTAAAGAGCCCCCATCCACTCCACTATAAGAATAAGTTCTCTCCTATTCATCCCAAAGCAAAGGTGAACGTCCCTTCTCCCTCCTTTCCCATCTCCTTCACCATAAACCTCCAATCTCTGTCTAGATTAGCAAACCACTCTCTCTTTCTTTATGTTAGTGAAAGGAACCACCTCCCAAAAAATACTCTCTCTATAGAAACCTACTACCTCCTTCCTCCACCATAGTAAGAGAAACCCAATACTATGTCTTCCAAAATATCCTTTCTCTAAAATATATAAGCCATCTCTCTTCTACCCTAGTGAGAGAAACCCTAGAAGCTAATCTAGCTAGGAACGATGATCGAGGTAATGGAAAATGCAACAGAATGTTGCCGAAATATATCAAGACTGGATATATTTAATGATGATATGGTCTTCTTGTGGAACTATGTATCAATGTACATCTAAAGGTATGGTTCCCACATTTTATCATCCAAAAATTACAATTTATTATTGTTTAATATGATATTCAATTCCTATCGTAATCTATTATATCAACATCAATAAAAGGTATGGTATAGAATGGTTTGGTATTATATAAAGTAAGAGTATAGTATACTTCATATACTTTCCTAAAGAATGAATAAGTGATCAACTATACACAACCTCTTTATTAATAAGCTAGATATGACTTCCATATATTCGTCCATATTATCCTTTAAAATTGAGTTTAAAGGCTTTAGATGATAATCAAGCATTTCTTTGGATTCTAGTCCTATTGTCTTTTGGTTCCCTTTTCCTTTATTTCTCTCTATTAATTGTGTCATGTGATATTGTTGGAAAGTGGAATTCTACCAGACACTTCTAAGGTGACTAGGAGCCTATTTCACTGATGTTTGTATCCAGTAAAGAGGAAAGGTTATTTAATTGGTTCTGTGTTCACACGGGGGGACTCCCTAACCTCTTGCACACTCCTGGCCATAGACTTGTCTGATTTAAAACCACAATCCCACAAGTTTACATTTTAGGTTTCATATTGAAATAATAATCAGTGATTCATTTACTTGACTACCTTTTGATCTCTCCAACTTTGAATATCCATCAAATAGTTGTATATCTTTGATAATGTACTTTTGATTCTAAACTTCATATTGGGAGATGTGTTGGTAACAGAGTCGGCATGTCTTGCCCGAGGATTGATACATTTGGGATCCGGATCTAAGTCCTTTGGAGTGAGGGATGGATGAGTATAATGCTCTACCATACTCAGGCCCACACTTGGGTTGGTCATGTAGAGTCAGGCATGATCAAGTTAGTAATGGGGAATAATCTCCTGCAAAGATTAAGCATGCTAACTAATGATTATTCAAGTGGCATTTTGTGCAAGGAGAACCCTCTTCTGGTCTTAGAAAGGCGATCGGTGGCTGCATGTGGTAATCTGATTCATTGAATAGAGCATGCAGTGTGCACGAGTGGCTGGGGGTGTGCCAGGGTACTTACAGGTGTTTTGGTGACCCTAATGGACTAAAGTCTTGGCTAAGGAAGTTTTTGTGGTTGCAGGCCAGTTTCCCAAGGTGAATTGACACCTTCTCTGAGAGTTGTAGTTAAACTCGTTTATGGAATAAGGTCTCCCTATTTGTTATCATTATACCAATAATCTTGATTATGCTCCATAGTATCCGTCTAACATTTTGATAGAGTTGTCGTATGATAAATGCTTTATGAATATACGTACATACACATTCCTTATACTCCATGCTAGTAGATGGTCAATAATTTTGGTTTGCACTTTTGATACTTTAGTTATCTGAGTAATACATTAAGAATACAACTATATTAATAGTGTTTTGCTGCTTATCTCTATTTGTCCATACTTAGACAATTGTCTAACCCATACTCTCCCACTTGGGCTACGACATATTATTCCATGTTGCAGATTATATTATTTATAAGAGACCTTTCCTTGTGGAAGACTCATCTTGAAAAGATCCTGAAGGGCGTCAAGAATCAAAGGCAGATCAAGCTCAATTTTAAACTCATGTATCATTTCTTTATTGATATAGGAGATAATGTAAAAATACCTTTTGTAAGGGTGTAATATTTTGAAATGAAATATTTCTTATCTCACTCTTGTGCTTTGATTCTTGGTGGCATATTAACGGCTCAGAATTATCTACTTGATTTTCGAAGGAAGAAAATCAGGTGGTTGAATTGGGGATGCTACAGTTATACAAACTAATAAAGTGTTGAAGTCATCTAATGTCCTTATTTTGAGTTATGGCTTGATGGTAATGAAATTACATTATCTTAAATGGTATTAGGATGTAAGTGATGTGATTTTAGGGATTCTAAATCATTAAGACACACATATGATGAATTTGGATTTTGAACACCAACGATTTAAATTGCTATGACCTTAATGTAGATAATAATATATAAGTGTTCATGATCCAATAACATGGTAGATTTGATAATCATAGTTGCACTTAATATGAATTAGGAATCCTAGTTCATTAGATCAATGAATATGGGAATTAGAGTTTCGAAGCATAACCGTAATGATAACTCTATACCAAGGAAACCTAAACCCTAGACTAAACCATGATTTGTATTTTGAATATGATAGATTTCACTTTAGGGTATACATACAAGCAAATAATGTTTGTTGATTATGTTGAATGCTTGAATGTTTGGTTATATGCTTGAAGTACATGTTGCAAGATTTTGGCATGGAAGTGAGGTACACACTTATGATTATGAATACTTGCTTTTATTGACTTCTGATGTTTGTTTAAGTTTTAGGAATGGATTGTAATTAAACTATGAGGTTGTTTATTTAAATCCTGTTAACTATAAGATCCTATGTGTATCATCTTATATGAACATAGCTTGATCAAACTCAAGATTCTATCTCTAGAGGGTTGAATGTACATGTGGGAGAAAGAAAGTCATTGTGATGAGTGGTGATCAAGCCCAGAAGGAAGGTCACTAATAGGCCAATCTTGAAAAGGAAGCATGATATGAAACCAAGCCTGGGAGAGGGAAGGTTATGAGAGTCCACTATAGGGACAAAACTCCCAGTGAGAGGGTACTCCACAAAGATTGCCCCCAGCAAGTGGGTATACCTTATAGATTTTTTTTTTGAAATCAAAGACTACTAATTTAAATGTTGGTTACATCGACACTCCTTGCTACTCTGTCTAACTCTTGTTTGTACAGACATGCAACTTCCCTGGGTGGCCGTTGGCAGAATCGGCAGTGATCCTTATTCTTTATCTGTAACTTTGCTAGACTATCAGCTAGTGCGTTACTAGTTCTTCGTCTAAATCGGATGTCAACATTCATCCGTTTTTTCTTCCTGATCTTCTCGAGCCATAGAGAAAACTTAGGCCATGTTCCATCGTCTTCTTCGATCATCCTCACTGCCACACTGCAGTCCGACTCTAGAATGACACCAGACCAGCTATTCAATTTAGTCTGTTCCAGAGCCAACAGGATTCCGGCGAGCTCAGCTTCAGTAGCAATGGACGTTTCCACCGGCATGCCCCATGCCCCAACCCATTCTCCCTTATGATTCCTAGCAATGGCAGCTGCAGCTGCCCCCCGCTTTGTAACTACTGCATCCACATTTACCTTAATGGTTCCTCTAGGTGGTGGGATCCAATCTTCGTCTATGGTATGTGTGATTTCAGTCGGTGTGGCCGCCCACGCTAATCCATGTAGGTGGATGTCCCTCCTTATGCCTGCCCGAATGCTTTCCTTGCTTAACTGGTTTCCTTCCATGATGTTGCTATTCCGAGCTTGCCACAGCCCATGGCAGATTATCCAGAAGGTTTCTTTGTGGAGTCCAGTTTCCTTGACAGTGAACTTGCACCATGTCTCAAGGTTTCTTGTTGTAAAGAATGAATGCTGCTGGGATATAGGTATGTGGTCTTGCCACACGAAAGAGGACACACTGCAGTCCCTTAAGACATGTATAAGCGATTCGTCTTCTTCCTCACACCTAGAGCAGGTGCTCACCTCGGTCATGTGCCTTAACTTCCTTCTGACATTTGTGAGAAGTGCATCTTGTCTAGCAAGCCAAGCAAAGGCCTTAATTCTGCCTGCCATGTGCAATTTCCATGGTGACTCCCACCTTCCCGGCGTCACAACTTCTTTCTGCCTTCTTAACAACTCGTAAGCTGAGCTTGTGGAGAAAACGCCATTGCCGGTATGGCTCCAGCAGCTGCGGTCGGCCATGTCATCTGCCAACGGTGTATGGACATGGAGGATTTGTTGTACAATATCTTCCTCGAACCAGTCCTGAAGAAAAGCAATATCCCATCGCCCCTCCTCAATGACTAGGGAATTCACTGTCGGGTCTGTGATGTCCTCCGGAATTGGCCTCTTTACTACATCCCTGAGCCTCAGGTGGTTATTCACCCAAATGCCATTCCACACATTCACTGATTTACCGCTCAAAGGAATCCTCCTGATGTTGTCCTTCATGAACTGACGCATGGATGCACAAGCTTTCCCTAATCTCGAAAGAGCACCTTCTCCCCCTACACTGCATCTGTCGAGGCGGTGTCGCATTTCTTTGCACCAGGTAGTCTCCCTGCCTGCAAGAAGATCCCAAGCGTGTTTAGCCAGCAACGCTTGATTCCAGTCCCGCATTGTTTTAACCTCCAAGCCTCCTTTGCTTTTAGAGCTCGTAACATTGTTCAAGAGATCAAGGATATTGACCTGCTTCTGCTTCCTCCCCAGATGAACTTCCGTATAATGCTATCCAATCTATCACAGAGTGTAAGGGGTAGTAGCACTGTCTGCATAGCGTACGTAGGGACTGCAGTTAACGTGGACTTGGCGAGGCATAACCTCCCTGCGAGAGACAAGCTCATCGCAGCCCATGCACTGACTTTACCTTCAACCTTCTCGATGATATTTGCATACGTGTGCTTCGTCACTCTGGAGTGAATGACTGTTACTCCGAGGTAACGCCCCAGATCACCTGTGACTTGAAACTGACAACATCGCTGAATCTGCCGACGAACCGAGGTTGGAAAACTAGCGGAGAAGAAAATTCGAGACTTTGAAGTTGATATGGATTGTCCCGACGCCTGCTCAAAAGTCTTGAAGCACTGCAAGATGCACCGCATTTGTTCCTTGGTTGCCTGAGCAAATAGAATCAGGTCATCCGCGAAACACACGTGAGCAACCGATATGCCCGATCTGCCCAGCTTAACAGGCCTCCATATTCCTCTACAAGTCCTCTCCTGGATCATCTGGCTAATCCATTCAATGCAGAGAACAAACAGGTACGGGGAGAGTGGATCTCCCTGATGCAACCCTCGACTTGTTTTGAAAGGGCGAGATGACTTTCCATTCCATATCATTGAGGTCTCCCCACCTGAGATCGAGTTGGTAATATAAGCTTTAATGGAATCTAGAATTCCCACCCGGTCCAATGTATCCTTGATAAACAGCCATGACATTTGATCATACGCCTTCGTTAGATCTATCTTGATGGCCATGGTCTTTGCTCCCTTCGGATTCTTCATGCTATGTATAAGTTCCTGGACCAAAGTGATGTTGTCAGTGATCCGTCGCCCTGGGACAAAGCTACTTTGCTCCTCAGATATCCAGCTAGGGATATGCTTCTTTAGCCTTTCCACCACGATTTTAGATGCTAACTTCAGTATTATGTGGTTCAGGGAGATAGGGCGCAACTGCTCACACTTCTCAGGATTTGGACACTTGGGGATTAAGATGATAGTGGCATTACAGACCTCGTCTGGGATGGGCTTTCCTTGTAGCATGTCCTGAACCGATTTGGTAATTGAGGGACCAATAGTATTCCAGTTGTATTTCAAGAACTCCGCATTGACTCCGTCAGGCCCGGCAGCTCTGTAGGCCTGCATCTTGTTCAGCACATGTTGAACCTCTACAGACATTGGTGTTGCAGCAAGTCGAGCTGCTTCCTCCCCACTTAGCTGCTTAAAACATCCTGGGATACTTGCTTCAAGTCTCTATCTCCTATAGTGGCAACTCTCAGTCGCTGCGGACAGGACCTTTTCAAAATGGGAAGTAACCAAGCACATGATCTCCTTCTCGTCAGTGATCCAGCGACCATGTTGGTCTTTAATAGTCAGAATGGTATTGGTGCGCTTCCGCTGCTTTACCCAGGCTTGGTAGAAGCGAGTATTATTGTCTCCACTGCGGAGCCAATTAATATGCGCTCTTTGCTTCCTGTCCTCCTCTTCCTCGTTGATAAACACCTGCAACTCAGCTTGCATATTAGTGCATAAAGAATCAGTGATGGGATCATACCGATCGGCTAGCATCCTTTGGAGCGTATTGATGTTGTGATACAAGCGATTTCTTTCCTTTGTTTTCTTTTTCTTCTTTTCCTTCTCCCAATTAAGGATATGCTGTTTAACCGAATTGAGCGAGGAATAGAACTCCGCAGTACCTTCCCACTTAGAGCTCAGCATGTTTTTGAAATCCTCCTCCTTGTTCCAACTCACTTTGGTCAGGAAACGGTGAGTGCGTCTTTCTTCCTTCTTCATTCTAAGTAGAAGCGGGAAATGGTCAGATGATACTCTGGCTAAGTGTATCAAGTTAACATTAGGAAAGGAATTGATGAACTCCACATTAGCAGCAGCCCTGTCCAAACGCTCTTGTAGCATTCCGTGCTTGTAAGTAAATTTTACTCCTGAAAACCCCAAATCAGATAGACCGGCCTCCATCAAAGTTTCTTTGAACACCCTAGCTTCTCTATAGTTATACCAGTTGCTTCCCATCTTCTCAGCAGGTGATAGAGTAGTGTTGAAATAGCCCATAACAACCCAAGGTTCTTTGATGCTTCTGCTCATTGTTATGATATGTTTCCAAAGGAGCTGACGAACAGCTAGCTTAGGACTAGCATATATAAACGATACCACCATGTTGTTGTTGAAACGGCAGGTGATGAACTGTCTATGGAAGCACATGATTTGAACTCTTAGCTGATCATCTTTCCAACACACCCAAATTCCTCCAGCAAACCCCCTCGCCTCCACCCGATAAGAGAAGTTGAAGCCCAGACGTTTGATAGTTTTTAAAGCTTTGGTCTTACTTATCCGTGGTTCAAGTACAGCAACAACATCAGGCTTGTGTTCCCTCATGAAATCCATGAGGGTGGAGCACCTGTCTTTGTTCCCAATACCCCTAACGTTCCAGCACATAATGTTCATATTTGAAAAGACCTTTACTATGTAAACGACTTCTTCTTGGATATAAACGTAGATACTACTCTTAGCAGATAGTTGTCTCAGTGGCCTTATCCACATCGCACTGCTCGATCTGCGGCGGCTCCGTATTTTGGTCCTTCTCACCAAGAACAGACTGCCCAAAACCTTCAGTCTCAGATATAGCTTTAGCTAGGCGCGTGCTGCGACGTTTCCCTATTCCTGTATCCTTCGCTTTGCCTCTCCTCTTCGTCGAAACGCCACTAGTCTGTCCATCTTTCCTTGGTTGCAGGGTCTTTTTCTTCTCAGTAATTCCCTTGCCAACCTTAGACCTTTTGATTCGAGTCGTCATGGGTGTCTTCTCTGACTGCATGCACTCGCGCTCTTCCTTTTCTTTCCCCCCAGTGTCAATGGTGGCCGCAGGTTCGTCATCCATGTCCTCAATGGTGATGACTTCATCTACTGCTGGATTAACCGCTTTGTGTTTTCCTTCGCTGATATTGCCTCCTGGCATGGCCTTCTCCTTTGACGATTTGTTCCCCACTGTGTTAGTGATGTCCCCCAATACACTTTTACTCCTGTTGCCTTCATTATTCCTGTCACCCGTATTCACTGTATTAATCTTCTTCTTTCTCCATACCTTCGCGGTCTTATTAGTAACATTCTGCTGCTCAGCTTCATGGGCCGTGCCTGTGTCAGTGCTTTGCAAGCCATCGCCTTCATCCTCCTGTAGTCCTTCGAATCTATTCACATGAACCTCCATGGCCACTTCCTGTATTTTATGGTGTCTCTTCCTGCCGCCTTTCATCCTTTGCGTGTGCCACCCGCCGCTGTCAGTTGAAACGTTACCTCCTCCACCCGTTGGTCGGGAAGGTTCGGGTTGTGCTTCTTGTACCTCCTCTTCAGTGTCCTTTAGAGTACAGTTCTTTGAGATATGCCCCTCCTTCCCACACTTGGCACACGCCCATGGGAAACCCTCATATACAACTTCATAGGACCTTATAGATTTTGAATTACAAGTTGAGAAGTTATAACAAAAAATACATGTTTGATTATTTAATAATAATTTTGTATATGGTTTTTGTGTTGTTACACCTACATGCATAAATTTCAGTTGCACCACATACACAATATAAAAATATGATGAATGTATTTTGATTGTCAGAGTTTTAGGTAATTGCTAAATATGAAGATATCACAAGACAAGGTGAACCAGATGAAATCAAAAGAAGATACTAAAGCTAAGTTAGGATGATTAGTTAGATGTAACAATTCTTCTCATATGTAATAATTTCGAGTTAAAATTCATGTAATTCCTTGGAAGAGTCTCATTATACATTTTATATAATATTTGTGAAATAATGGAAGTTATTTGCTACTATTTGTTATTTGCTAAATATGGATCTTGGGAATATAGGTAATGGATCTCGACTTAAGATCCTTCCTTAATTGTGGGACAATGAAAAGTGAGGTCATTACAATAGGAAAGGTGTAACGACCCCACCTCTCGATAACCCCCAATTAAGGGAGACCATAAGGTTAGAGCCCTTATCCCAATTTTGGGATCAAAGGTTTGACAAATAATCAATAATAATTATCCAATTCTACCAGACTATATTGAAAAGCTGTGATGAAATAAAAATTTTACATACCTTTTGAAAATTTGGATCTCTAAGCTTCTATCCACATATGAATTCTATTCTAACTGATCCTCCTTGTACTTTAATTCATGTATTTCACAATATGATGATTTACTATTTGTCCTTTTTGTTTTGTACCTAAAATGCCGACAAAAAAATGTTAGTCAGCATGAAGCTAGTATGTGGGGGAAACAATAATCATGCAACTATGATAACAATGTAATCAGTCAATTATGATTTAAACAAACAACTTTATGTTTTTTGCATAACTGCTCAATCCCTACATACCCTAGCCTCTGCGTTGTCCCTGTAGTGGACTTGGATGCTACCTTCCTTATGGTAGATCCCCATTAAACCCCTCATGATCCCACCTAACAGGTGAACCAGTTTCTAGGGTTGAGTCACATGGCACTACCTGTAGGTAGCCCACTCCTTAATTCATGGCATGCTAAAGAGTCTCATGGAACTACACATGGGTAGCCCAATTTCTAACTAACGATAACCTAGACCTTGCTCTAGGTAACCCCTTTTTAGCCTTTGCAAAGCCACAGACGTGGACCAGGATCTGAGCCAGTCATGTATGCAGATTTATGGTGATAATCATAGTCACTTTATAGTTGCATGAATTAAATAGGCATCCAACAGTTATTTCCAAGAAACCGATAAAACGTTCGGGAATCACCGTGAAACTAGAGTGATTGTTCATAAGCATAACCACATACCTGTTAGGCTGATTTTGAGATAAAATAATCCATGCAAGTAAGAAATCCAAGCAAGCAAGCACACATATCAAGATCCTAAAATAATCATGCAATTTCCTATTATTACTCATGTCATCAAGATCCATTAAACCTAGCTCGCTTCCTAGGGTTTCTAGTCCACTTTCAGGGTTTCCTTTGCAATTAGGGTTCCACATCACTTTTACTACTTTAAACCCCAATTTTATACAATTACTCGCAAACCCTAATTATCTCATTTATTCTTCATGAAAGATATTAAGGTTAACGCATAACCCTGATTTCAGGAAAAGCATAATTAACCATCAATTACGTCCATTAAGCCTATTTTACAGTAAAACTACCATTTTTATCCTTTTAATCCATGACAAGAGCAGTATGCACATTCATCATAAATTCATAGTTCATTATGGTCTAATTCACATATGAACTCTATTTATCATTAATTCTACCTTTTATTCATTAGAACACCCTAATTACTACATTAAACTAATTATTCATTAGAACTCTAAATTAAACCAATTACATGCAAAGTTCATCCTTTTTTATCTTAATGTTCCTTTTTATCATTAACATTTTAATATCAACTTTAATCATCCATTAAACCCTACTAAACACATTAATCATCTCAAAATAGGGTTTCTTAATCTTTAATTCATTAAAGTTGATAACTTTTATTACTTTTCGAAATGTTTCCCAAAGCATACGTTGCATGGGAGAGGCCGACGTGGCGGCTTGCCATTGGTCCAGAAAGGTAATCTTTGCAAAATTCATATCTACATATTAGTAACTCCGATGGTAGCAAGTAATATATGTATTTTGCTCAAAAAAATGAGAGGAATCCAATAAAAATAGCTTTAAAAGCTAATTTCTTTTGCAATTCGAAAATTAATTAGGGTGGTCTAAAGGAATTAGCTTCTAAAACTATTTTTATTACTTTAATGTAGTATTTAGGGTGTTCTAATGAATAAAAGGTAGAATTAATGACAAATAGAGTTCATATGTGAATTAGACCATAATGAAATATGAATTGATGATGAATGCGCATAATGATCTTGTCATGGATTAAAAGGATAAAAATGGTAGCTTTACTGTAAAAGAGGCATAATGGACTTAATTGATGGTTAATTATGCTTTTCCTAAAATCAGGGTTATGTGTTAACCTTAATATCTTTCATGAAGAATAAATGAGATAATTAGGGTTTGCGAGTAATTGTATAAAATTGGGGTTTAAAGTAGTAAAAGTGATGTGGAACCCTAATTGCAAAGGAAACCCTGAAAGTGGACTAGAAACCCTAGGTAGCGAGCTAGGTTTAATGGATCTTGATGACATGAGTAATAATAGGAAATTGCATGATTATTTCAGGATCTTGATATGTTTGCTTGCTTGCTTGGATTTCTTACTTGCATGGATTATTCTATCTCAAAATTAGCCTGACAGGTATGTGGTTACGCTTATGAAAAATCGCTCTAGTTTCACAGTGATTCCCGAATGTTTTATCGATTGCTTGGAAATAATTGTTGGATGCCGATTTAATTCATGCAACTATAAAGTAACTATGATTATCACCATAAATGTGAATACATGACTGGCTCAGATCCTGATCCACCTCTGTGGCTTTGCAAAGGCTAAAAAGGGGTAACCTAGAGCACGGTCTAGGTTATCGTGAGTTAGAAATTGGGCTACCCATGTGTAGTGCCACGAGATTCTTTAGCATGCCATGAGTTAAGGAGTGGGCTACCTACGGGTAGTGCCATGTGACTCAACCCTAGAAACTGGTTCACATGTTAGGTGGGATCATGAGGGGTTTAATGGGGATCTACCATAAGGAAGGTAGCATCCTGGTCCACTGCAGGGATAGCAAAGAGGCTAGGGTATGTAGGGATTGAGCAGTTATGCGGAAAATGTAAAGTTGTTTGTTTAAATCATAATTGACTAATTACATTGTTATCATAGTTGCATTATTATTGTTTCCCCCACATACCAGCTTCATGTTGACTGATGTTTTATTTGTCAACAATTTAGGTACAAAAAAAAGGACAAACAGTAAATCGTCATATTGTAAAATACATGAATTAAAGTACAAGGCGGATCAGTTAGAATAGAATTCATATGTGGATAGAACTTTAGAGATCCAAGTTTTCAAAAGGTATGTAAAATTTTTATTTCTTCACAACTTTTAAATATAGTCTGGTAGAATTGGATAATTATTATTGATTATTTGTCGAACCTTTGATCCGGAAATTGGGATAACGACTCTAACCTTCTGGTCTCCCTTAATTGGGGGTTACCGAGAGGTGGGGTCGTTACATTTGGAATCAGATCCATAAACCCTCCAGTAGGTGGGGCCCACATGGGCATGTGGAATGCCAGTCTTGAGCCGTGTGGTCCATGCATGTAGGAAAGGGTTGTCCATGGTGACGTAGCCACCCTTGCGCTGGTATTCCGTGATCGGGAGCTGGGTGTCCATGGGCCATTCTGGGTCTGCACTAAAATGGGAAAATATTATGAGGCCATATAATTGAGCCTTGACGAGGACATCAAGAGTCAAAGTGGGAGAGATTGTAACATCCCAGGATTTGAGACCTCAGATAAGTTGATCTTAAAAGGAATGATTGGACTACCCATATCACCAAGGTGCACCTCCTTTTCTGGGAACCCATCACTAAAGAACTCCATAGTTAAGCGTGCTCATCTTGGAGTAGTACTGGGATGGGTGACCTGTCGGGAAGTTGATCCTGGTATGTGCGTGACTGAGGACAAAGCACGCAGTTAAGGCTAGTGGTGGTCTGTGGGGACAGTCGCCATTCCTGAAACTCTACTAGAGCCTTGGGTAATGGGTCAGACATTGAAATTGGTATCAGAGCCATAACCCCTCCAGTAGGTGGGGCCCACATGGGTATGTGGCATGCTAGTCTTGAGTTGTGCGGTCCAGGCATGTAGGAAAGGGCTTTCCATGGTGACGTAGCCACCCTTGCAGTGGTATTCCATGATCGGAAGCTGGGTGTCCATGAGCCATTCTGGGTCTGCACTGAAATGGGGAAATATTATGAGGCCATATAATTGAGCCTTGACGAGGATGTCAAGAGTCTAAGTGGGGGAGATTGTAACATCCCTGGATTACCCGGGCGTTACAAAAGGAGAAGAAATGGAGTTTTGGGATGACTAGCACACCGACAACTATTTCTCCTCTAGGATTTGGGGACCAAGGTGGTGCACCATATTCTCCCTCACCTACGTGGATGAAGTAGAGGTTGAGGAACACATAGAGTCTTGAAAAAACTATTCTAAAAGACAATTTGGTAGCAACTTGGCATAAAATCCAAATCTTCTTCTTCTAATATGTCCCAATTTCTTGGTTTCCATTTTGGATATGATCTGGAAGATCATGTTTTTCACAGACATAAGATGCATTTAGTAGTTGGACAACTAGTTTGTGCAAGGTATTACCTTTATGAATTTTTATGTCTTTTCTTCACTGATGTTTTATTGCTATGACAAATCTGAAAGCTGGGTATAAAGGGAAGATAGTTTTTTTGTTATTCTATTGTACCAACTTCCCAAAAATCCAATAGTAGTATTCGATCCAAGTTGGTATGACTCTAATGTGTGTTTGGGTTTTGAACCTCAAATTATTCGTTGGAGGAATATGTGCAAACTTGTATAGCCTTATCATATATGACATGATAAGTATTACATATACCTATGTGACACTTGAAATTTTGGTTTTGTTAGGTGGATGTGGATATGTCAATTAATGTGATATAAAACATGTAATTTTGATGTTATGATTTTGATCAAACATCATGTAACATGTATATGGCTTGCATCCTATTACTCTCTCTATCTTTCTCCAAGTAAATTATAATTATGCTCAGAATAGGATGACATGAAAACATCACCGGTAGACCATGGTGAAGAGGAGGAGAAGATAAGAAGCCTACACCAAGGAGGGTGGTCCTTGGAGGATTGTGATCAAGATGAGTAGTAATATATCAACAAAAAACTCAAGATCTACCTAGATTAGGGACCTTTGTTTGGCTAATCAGCTTGCTTCATTAGGAGATGTGAAACCCCAAAATGGCTGATTTAGGATTACATTTATAGATCCCTTGGTTATTTTTTCTTCAACTACACTTGTTGTCTCAGGTTGTTGTACTAGTTTCCATATCATGTTTTATCTCATGTGGTGATTGTTATAGAATATGATACATATAGTAATGTAAATTTAATGGTAATTGGTTACATATGGATGTATGTAGAAATCCCTCAGTATAATATAATTATTGAAGATGAATTTTTAGTGTGATACACATGGAAACATTGTTTGACCAAGTGTGTAAACGACAAGCATGGTGCACAGTATAACTTAGAGAAGAGTGAAAATAAGTATGTGGGTCTTCCATGCAGGGTGTCTATCAATTTTTGTCCTTGGGTTGGGTTTGACTAGGTGATATCAATGGGATTAAGAACCTAGGGGCATAAATATGACATGTGATTCATATGATGAGTTATAGACACTAAGTTGTGAAACCATCTATCTTACAATTACATATGATGAAACTCGTAATTGTTACCTACCTTGATAAATTAAGTTATGGGTGTTGGCATTGGCTAAGTAATGACTTAATGTATTTTGGATATTGGCTCACTAGAAGATTGCTCACTACAATATTCAAAGTTAATAGAGTTTACTATTAATTTGAATAAATTAGTGGGAATAATTAATTAAGTTAAAATTAATTCTATTAAAAAGATTCTTGATATCCAATTAATTTTCAAATCAAATGATTTGTGCAATATATCTATAATAGATCAATGGAAAACATTAGCAACAATCCATATCCACTATGATCGGTCCTTGAGAAAGAGAAATTTAATGGAAATAACTTTTAATTTTGGTTCATAAGGTTGATAGTTGTTCTAACATGTGCACCTAAGTTCTATGTCTTTGAATCACCAATACCAAATGAACCAACTCTGAATGCACCTATAGAGGAAAGGGATGCTAACAAGAAGCATTTAGATGGTGCTATGGATTCCAAATGCCTAATGTTTTGATCCATGAATCATGAGCTTCAGAAGAAACATGAGAACATGGACATTATTTAGATGATAAAACATCTCATGAACATGTTTCAAGAACAAGGAAAGATAGGTATGTTGTCTCCAAGGCCTTGTTTAAGTGCAAAATGGAAAAAGGCGATCATGTTAGGCCTCGTATATAAGTTAATTGGGTATGTGTAAAGTCTTGCAAGAATAGGAATTACTTTAGGTCCAGGTTGGCTATATATGTAATCTTGGAAACATTTTCTGATTCATACAATCAATTTATCATTAACTACAACATTGACCATTTTTATAAGCCATTGACTAAGCTACTTAGCATGTTGAGAACTACTGAATGGAATATGGAAGACAAGTCTAATTATGTGTTGATGGCTAACAATAGGAAAGAAAGGGGAAAGAAAAGCTAGGAAAGGTTCGAAAGCTAGCCAAAAGTATTCTGCACTTAGAGTAAAAGGGATGGAATTTTTTCCATTATCAACATGCTAGACATTAGAAAAGAAATTTCCCTCTCTACCTTGAGGAACTAAATAACAAGTAGGGGAAATAGATCTCAACTTCAAGAATATTTTTGTTTAAATAAACTTATCCACTTCTTCATCATGGGTATTGGATACCGGATGTGAATATCACGTATGATCAAATATGCATGATCTGAAAAGAAGTACACTCTTAAACAAAGGGGAGGTTGAATTAAGTGTTGTAAATGGAGAAATAGTTATTTCCAAAATAGTAGGCATCAATTGTTTATCTCTACTCAATGGGATTGTAATAGAGTTAATGAACTACTACTATGTACCTTGCATAAATAGAAAAATCAATTTAGTATTTTGTTTGACAAGAATGGTTTTGAGTTTCTGATAAAGAATGGTCATGTTTTCATTTCTAAAGATGAGATATTTTATAACATTGCCCCTATGTTGTATGGGTCTTTATTTATTAGATATTGAGTTAAATATATGCAACATAAATACCAAGAACTTAAAATTCAATGATTCAAACAAAAAAAATATCTTTCACATTATTGTCTAGAGTGCATTATTGAGAAGTACATTTCTAGACTCCATAAAGATGGTTATATGTACTCTTTTGGTTTTGAATCAATAGTGATGTGTGAATCTAGTTTATTGAGAAATATGAAAAAAAACACCTTTCATTGGAAATAATGAGAGAGTGAGCGACTTATTAGAACTCATACATACTGATGTGTGTGGACCTTTTAGCACAAGTGCTAGAGGTGGATATCAATACTTCATAAATTCATTAGATTTGGATATGTGTATCCTTTGAAACACAAATTGGAATCCTTTAAAAAGTTTAAGGAATTCATGAATGAAACACAAAACCAACTTGGTAAATGAATTAAAGAACTTTGATCAGATATATGTGGTGAATACTTAAACTAAGAGTTTGACGTCCTTCTAAGTGATTATGGTATTGTATCATAATGGACTTCACCTACAATGGTGTATCAAGAAAAAGGGATTGCACCTTGTTGAACATGGTGCAATCAATGATTAGTTTAGATAATATTCTATTTTTCTTTTGGGTATATGTTGTTCAAACTGTAGGTTTACACTTAACTAGGTACCTTCAAAATCTATTAGAAAAAGACCATATGAGATAAAAAATGGGAAACATCTGGATATGGCTTTCATGAATGTTTGGGGCAGTGAATCTTTTGTCAAGAAATAGTTCTATGAAAAGTAGTTGGTATGTATGTCCATAGATCCATTCATATGATGATTGTAATGTAGCATCATGTACTTTATTTTATTAATTAATATAGGAAATTTCATATATTATGTTTGTTCAATTATGAGATGATTATATAACATGATAGATGTCTATAAAACATTACTACTTGATGACATGTTTTTAGGTTGAGGACGTGAATAATGATATTATATGTATGATAAGAGTATAAACATTTTTGTTATGTATCTAGTCAGATATTATTCTGAAAGAAAAATACACAACAATAACACATAATACTAGTATGTATGTTTACTAATGACAAAGTCTCGTCAGATATGATATTAGATATCAAGTCAATTACATAGGTACTTATTAGAGAACTGTGTACCAGATGAACCCACCTTGAGAGCGATACATGGAACCATTGAATGGTAGTCATAATCATCTCTCAAATTGATAGTGGTGATTGTGGCTCTTCAACATGAAGTATTACACTCATCAAATGTCATTTGATGAACTTTGACACCATTCAACCTGACCTTGAATAAGGGTTGCTACAATGGTGGTGATTAGGTACATTACGGAACATGGGGATTGACTATGAGTGATGTAGATGGGTTTTGTCCCTCCTAGAAAAGTTGAAATCTTGGCCACTTGATAAGAGAGACTAAAAATACATGGCCATGCTCATGTGATCAATATGTGATATTGAGATCATGTGCATCTCAACAGTCTTCTCTAGTTCAAGAAACATATATTATGTATTAAGAGGATGATGAGTCCATGCCTCACATTCTATCTAGATATCTGAGATAAATGAACTATATGACCACAGTAACACTAATCACAAATGTAGGTTGAAGTTGTTCTCCAACTTTTGAATTACTTTGGTAGCAATATTGTGTTGCTAGATTCTGCTCATTGCTTGTGATTTCATAATCTGGCTATGGGCATCATTTGATATCAATGCAATTCGGGACCTATATAGGTCACACACATAAGATTCACTTGGAAGAGGAGTTTAATCATGGATAAGATTCAATTTGGTTACTAGTGAATAATGATGGTTGTTCATCGACTGACTGGAGTGTCCACTTGACTGAATAGAGTGCTAGTCGAATGAATGGAGGTCTAGTCAACTAACAGTTGTGCTAGTTTCCCAAGTGTAGTGTCCAGTCAACTGATTAGAATTTGCTGACTTTGGACGATGGGACTAGTCATTTGATCAATTGAAATGATCAATTCATAAAATGATTAAAGTTTACAATGGATGAACTGAGTAGCCAGTCGACCAATTGAAGTGTTCAATTTATCGACTTGGTTGAATTGATAAGTTCAAATGAATCAAACAATGCAATGTTGTGCAAAACAATACACATTAATCATTGCACAAAAACTAGTGTAATTGCACCACTGGTCACATGCCAACTGATCTATTGGACTGGCCAGTCGATCTAGTGGCTAT
The DNA here is from genome assembly GCA_963693085.1 of Alisma plantago-aquatica. NCBI lineage: Eukaryota > Viridiplantae > Streptophyta > Magnoliopsida > Alismatales > Alismataceae > Alisma > Alisma plantago-aquatica. The sequence goes on along the minus strand of OY856414.1, from coordinate 182,784,973 downwards.
GTGTAGTTGTCGCCGACCATGAAATATGACTCATCTCCCCAAGGTTTGTGAATGTAAGGAGTGGGATCCCAGAGGGGATCCACTCTCTACTAAAATAAAAAGGCATCATCCCTTGTAACCAAACACCAACATAAATGTTTCACAAAAGGGATGATAACCAATTCATTCAACATGTATGTATCATAACACCAAAAGTAGCAACAAAATATTTAGTATCTAACCATTACAAAGCTTGTTATCATCATTATCCTTAACCATGTAGGGTGAGATAAAGAAAAGCTAACTAAACATAGGACTAGCTGAGGATCACCACACCACTTCAAGAAAGTCTCCCACAAGGTTTCAGTTAAACTTGTTGAGGTCCTAGTCCAACTTGGTTGTCTCCTCCTTGGCCTATACCTGGGGTTAGAAGCATACCCTAGTAAAAGTAGTAAAGTAGATACATCAGCAAAACGATGGTATGTGCATACTAAATATGGATTTTTGAGAAATATTAAGAAATAAAGTATGTCAAATAAAAGGCTTCCCAAAGGAAAAGGAAAGGATTGTCCAACTGGGCAAAAATGTGTATGAATTTTAAAAGTCAATAAACAAGATGAAACACTTGCCATTAAATCAAACATAAAGATTGTGCCACACAAGAACATAAAAATCTTGGACACATAACCCATCACAATAATAACAACCTCCATGCATGTGAGATAAGCATAGAACTAGAACAATATAAATGAAAAAGGCAGCCAAGTATCATAAACATGAAACCTTATAGAGAATGATGTACTGCTAGACTCCCAATAAATATAAGAATGGGCATCACCACCTTGGTATATGACACAAAACCTCCATTCCAAATATAATACGTGGGCATACAACTCAAAAAAACCAATGCACTTACACTACTCTAGGGCTACTGAATCAGATAACATTCTTAATGTAGAGGCAAGTAAAAAGTATAGTTAGATTAAATAAGATTACCATCACATAAATGGACAACATAATCATCCACCACAAAAGTGGGTAAAAGTAGTACATGTCACCATGTATAAGTTCCATTATGAACCAAGTATAAGATTGAGTTAAAAGAATATCCTTCATAGAAGAATGATTCAGAAAAATTAGAAGCAAGCAATATATTCTCAAGAGAAAGCGATATTGTTGAGGCTATTGTCTATAGGACCAAGAGAAATATGAAAATAGGTTATTTATCAATCAGGAATAATAGGGGATGTAAAAATACCTTAAACTAGGGTCCTAGAAACACTCTTCACTGATCTAGTTATTTTCAATATCAGCTTTGCCTTATGACAATTTATTCACATGTATTAGGATTTTATAATGTATAATATGTAAGGAAACCCTAATTTTGACCTATTTGGAAAATCTTGGATTTTGGTTACAAAACCTAGAAAAAATGATTCCTTATGTTTTTCTGATCAATAAAACATATTTATTTGTCAAATTTGGAGTTTATATGATTAAATTTAAATTTTTAGGGATTTTTACATAATTTATTAGATCTTCAAAAATCAACGATAGAAAACATGAAAATCAGGCTCTCAACTATTTTTATTAGAAAGATTACATTTTTATGAATCTGAAACATATTTTTATGGATTTTTTTGGACAAGTATGTTAAAATATATGATTTTTATAAAATAGACCAATCAAGTTACTCCAAAATTCCACGTAAGCAAGAAATTTGCGAGAAAGGATAAGAGAAGACGGGCTCGTGTGACTTGGCCCAATCACATGAGGTTAAGTTATAGATCAACACCCACGTGGCTTCCGCCAAAGCAAAAAACAAATCATGTTAAAAGACTATTATACCCTTGGGCAAGAAAACAAAGAAAAGAATTGAAACAACTCACGTGAAAAGACTATTATACCCTCAGGCAAGAAAACAAAGAAAAGAATTAAAACAAAGGACAAAAAAAGGAAATAACATGGGGGAATCATCCCCTTTCACCCCACAGAGACTTTGCCGCAAGCAGTGGAGCTGCTAGCCATGCTTGAAATTGGGCAAATATATGGGACACAATGATTCAAGGTAACAAAGGAAAAGAAATTGAGACCAATATCTCGCGAACTCATCACACAGGTCAATTGGGTTGCTAGATCCACCCCATGGAGATGCGCCACAAGATTGAAACTAAATGTCGATCGTTGAGGTACAAAGAAGGAATGTGCGAGGAAATTGGTTTGAGAGGAGATCTAGGTATAGGAAGACGAAGCTCTGGGTAGGTTTATTTATAGGTGTGGTGTAGTTTTAGGGTTTAATCAAGGTGGCTGAGATTCCTTGGTGCCCAAGAATTGGATGTTTCCCAAATTCTTGATGAAACGACACGAGCAAGGGATCAAAAGATGCAAAATATAAAAAGGAACATATTAGCGAAAGAATCATTAAAAATGTGGAAAAATGACTGTGAAATTCGGATTAGAAAATCATGCATAGTCGACACCTATTTCCTCTTTTGACCCCAGCTAAAAGACAACACAAGAGTCGTACGATCACTGATCAATGACTAAGATTGTGAGTGAAAATAAAAAAGGTCACATGACACATTAAATGGACTCCTAAATCATATTGGACTAAAGTGTGAACATATTTATTTCTCTTTTTCTCCCTCCTTAATTGAGGGTACAAATAAACTCCAAATTAAATGAAATTTGACACCTAGCATATTTTGGACATGTAGAATCTTAATATAGTATTAGTTTTCTATTTTAAAGACTCTAGATATTTTTTTAATTCTTTTAATGTAATTCATATTTTCTCTTTCTTAATGAATTTCAGACTTCTAAAATTACCCAATTAAAGTGAAACTTCACCCTCAAGGAAACTTAAGCATGTTAGACATGAATCTGATATCAATTTTGTCCCTTGGTATTATTTAACACATTATTTGATATTGTAAGCTTTATGTACACTTTCTCTCTCCTAAATACATTTGAACATTAAAAATAGTCCAAATTAGTTCAAAATTTACACATAGGCTTGTTTTGGCATGTAGATTTCGAAATTGAGTTTAGTTTTATCTTTTGGAGTCATTAGATTTTCTATTTCTTATTTTGGAGAAAACTCACCCTTTTCTTTTCTAAAAAATAGATATAGTTAGTATTATCCTAAAATTGTGAAACTTGGCCACCAAGACATATCATATCCAAAGAATTCAAATATGAAGTTTTAACCAATTAGTGTTCCTTTTATGAGTTTTTCATAATTAATATTTGTGGCCCATTATCATTATTATTATTCATCCAATTGTGTCCCATACCTTTATATTAAAACCTAAAGGATTATATATTATTATTGTGCACACAATTCTTGATGTTTATCTTTTAACTCATTAAATCTATTAATTCCATATTTATTTGAATTATGTACCAATATTCTCAATTATGGGCACCTAGTTATTCTATGCATATTATTTCTCTTAACATCATACCTTAAGCAACATTATCTCATGTGACATATTTTATTGGTCAATAGATTATAATGAGAGCATTAGGTCATAATTGTTTTCAAGCGTATATGTTAGGGTGATTTATTCATGCATTCACATATTAGGATTATAATTAACTACTATTAGGTATATCTTCATCCTTGTTTGGCTAAGCCCAAATAACTAAGGCCTCTAACCTCTTAACCTTGTAAAGGGATAAGGTTCTAGTGTTGGGTATGTTACATCATACCACCCCTTAAAGAGATTTCGTCCTTGAAATTTAAACATCCATAGATTAACAAATAAATATTCATCACTCCTCAAAGATTCATCTTAAAAGTCAAACAACTCTATAGGTCCAAGTATGACCTTAAACACTTCCTTACGTTCATCCACAAAAGTATCACACAAAAAGGAAACATAACTTCAAATTATAGCTATAGGACTATGGGTTACCATGATTATGATAATCGTCATAGACTTCATGGCCATCCAAAGCAAAGATCCTTCAACAAACCTTTCTACAAGTCTTCATCCATTATTATTACCATTATTCTAAGGAGGTGCATGAGGTTGTTGTTGTGTTGGTTCTTATCCATTATGAAGTTTGGGGCATCTAGGGCGAATATGTCCAAGTTCATTGCAATGATGACATTTTAATGGAGATCTATATCGAGGTCTATAATGATTCCCAACATGAAAACATTTCCCTAGAGGATGATAGCCATTACACTTAGCACACCTGACCCTCTTCTGATTATCACCTAAAAACTTCCTCTTCTTATCAAGCTCCCTAGGTTGAAAGCCTGGGTAATATTCCACAACCAAAGCTTCATCAGCCATCTGCTGAGAGGTCAGGGGAAGTTGTGGAATAAGAGTAAAACCCACATTATAGTTAATATATTGTAGTTATAGGTAATCTATACGATCTCCACTGAGTCTAGATGTATAGCTCTAAAGCAAAAAAATAGATAGGAAAATTTGCTTCAAACTATACAATTTTTCTTCCCTCTTTTTAGGGCAACAGCACAGATGTACTTCATATGAATAATCACCAAAAACTACTCCTAGGTCATGGTAGAGATGCCAAGAGTCATTGCTATCCCATTCTACCAAACTCAAGGTTTTCTATCTAGAACATATGAAGAAAACCTAACCTTCTGGAATGAAGGGCATGCGATACCATTAAAAGTACACTCTATGGCTAACACCCAGTAATCAGCTTTATCGACCATCTCTAGTTCACCTTCACCCTTGAAGTAGGGTGGTTTCATCTTTGTGAATTTCATTATTGAGTACTCCTTAGCCTTATTAGGCACATGTGGGTTGTTCATCTTCCCTACCATAGTTTTGGTAAGAAGTTGTCAAAGCATGTCTAACTCTTGTTCAGGAGAGATGACTATGCCTGCATTAGTAGAAACAGAGGTTGGGGTTACCTGACCTACTGGTGGTCTACTTCCAGTTGGAGGAGTAACTTGAGTCACCATAGGGGTAAAGGGAGGATCCATCCTTGCCATCCCAAACCTAGGGTTCTGGGGTGTTTCATAACCAGATAGTTTGTCAATAGATGAGTAATCTCCCGCCATAAGGGTTTTCCCTGCACAAGGCAAGGGTACTTGGTATAAGAAACCTATGAAAAAGGTAAACATCCTAAGGGAGACAAGATTGAAATAGTTGGATAACCGACAACCATTAGCTCTGATACCATGTTGTAAAGAGTGGTATCCTAGAGGTGATCCACTTCCTACTAAAATAAAAAGCATCATCCCATATAACAAAAAACCTACATAAATTTTTCACAAAAGGGATAATAACCAATTCATTCAACATGTATGTATCATAACACCAAAAGTAGTAGTGTAATATATAGTATATAACCATTACAAAGCTTGTTATCATCACCATCCTTCATTATGCAGGGTGAGATAAAAGAAAAACTAACTAAACATAGGACTTGATGAGGATCACCTAACCATTTCAAGAAAGTCTCCCACAAGGTTTCAATTAAATTTGATGAGGTCCTGGTCCAACTTGGTTGTCTCCTCCTTAACCTATTCCTGGGTTTTTAAGAGTACTCCAACAAAAGGAGAAAAGTAGATACATCAACAAAACGTTGGTATGTGCATACTAAGTATGGATTTTTGAGCAATTTTAAGAAATAATGGATTTCAAATAAAAGGCCTCCCAAAGGAAAAGGAAAGGACTACCCAAGTGGGCATAAAAGAGTATGAATTTCAAAAGATGATAAACAAGTTGAAATACTTGCCATTAAATCAAACATAAAGATTGTGCAACACATGCACATAAAAATCTTGGGCACAAAACCCATCACAATAATAACAACCTACATGCATGTGAGATAAACATATAACTATAATAATATAAATAAAAAAGGTAGCCAAATCCCATAAAGTTGAAACTTTATAGAGAATGATGTACTGCCAGACTCACAATGTAAATAAGAATGGACATCACCACCCAGGTATGGGGCACATAACCTCCATCCCAAAAATAATACATGGGCACGCAACTCAAAAAATCCAATGTACATATACTACTCTAGGGATATTGAATCGCATCACATGCTTTAAGTAGAGGCAAGTAAAAAGTATAGTCAGATTAAACAAGATTGCCATCACACAAATGGACAATATAAATATCCAGCACAAAATTTGACAAAAGTAGTACATGTCACCATGTACAAGTTCTACCATGAACCAAGTATAAGATTGAGTCAAAAGAATATCCTTCATAGTAGAATGATTCACAAAAATCAGAACCAAGGAATATATTCTCAAGAGAAAGCGATATTGTGTAGGTTATTGTCCATAGGACCAAGAGAAATATGAGAATAGGTTATTGAAAAAATAGGAATAATAGGGGATGTAAACATACCTTAAACCAGTGTCCTAGAAATATTCTTCAACAATCTAGTTGTTTCTAAGATCACATTTGCCTAATTACAATTTATTCACATGTATTAGGGTTTTATAATGTATAATATGTAAAGAAAACCTATTTTTTGACTTATTTGGAAAATATAGGATTTTGGTTATAAAACCTAGACCAAATGATTCCTTATGTTTTTCTGATCAACAAAACATATTTGTTTTACAAATTTGGTGTTTATATGATTAAGTTACAATTTTTAGGACTTATTACGTAATTTATTATATCTTCAAAAATCAACCATCAAAAACATGAGAATCAGGCTCTAAAACTATATTTATTAGAAAGATTACATTTTTCTGAATCCAAAACATATTTTTGTGGTTTTTTTGGACAAGTATGTTAAAAGATATGATTTTTATAAAACAAACCAATCAAGTTACTCCAAACTTCCATGTAAGAAAGAAATTCATGAGAAAGGATGAGAGGATGGGCACACATGACTTTTCCCAATCACAGGCAAAAAAGTCATCGGTCAACACCCATGTGGCTTCTTCCAAAGACAAAACACGTGAAAAGACTTTTATACCCTTGGGCGAGAAAACAATGAAAAGAAGAGAAATAAAGGGCAAAATAGGGAAATAACATGGGAGAATATTCCCTTTCATTGTGGTGCCATGGACACAAGTAGTGGATCTTCTTTCCATGCTTGAAATTGGTCAAATCTGTGAGATATGATGATTCCAGAAAACAAAGGCAAAGAAATAGAGACCAAGATCTCATGAACTCACCATGTAGGTCAATTGGGTTGTTGGCTTCGTCAAGGTCCACGGAAATGCACCACAACCTCAAAACTAAAAGCCAATCATCGAGGGACAAAGTATGAATGTGCGAGGAAATTGGTTGGAGAAAAGATCTAGGTATAGGGAGATGAAGCTCTGGGTAGGGTTATTTATAGATGTGGTGTAGTTTTAGCATTTAACTAAGGTGAATGAGATTCCTTGGTGCCCAAGAATTGGGCATTTCCCAAATTCTTGATGAAACAACACGAGCAAGGGATTAAAAGGTGCACAGTCTAATATATAACATATTGGTAAAGGAACCATTGAAAAATATGGGAAAATGACTATGAAATCCAGATTAGAAATTTGTGCATAATCAAGACTTATTTCCTCTATCGACCCAAGCTAGAAGACAACACAGAAGTAGTTCGATCGCCGATCAATGACTAAGATCGATAGTGAAAATAAAAAGGGTCATGTGACACATTAAAAGGATTCCTAAATCAAATAGGACTAAAGTGTGAACATATTTATTTCTATTTTTCCCTCTCCTCAATTGTGGGTACAAACAAACTCCAAATTTAATGAAATTTGATACCAATCCTATTTGGACATGTAGAATCAGAATGTAGCCTTCATTTTCTCTTTTAAATACTCAAGATATTTTATTTAATTCTTTTAAAGTAATTCATATTTTCTCTTTCTTAATGCGTTAGAGACTTCTAGAATTACCCAATTAAAGTGAAACTTCACCCTCAAGGAAACTTAAGCATGTTAGACACGAATCTACCATCAGTTTTGTCCTTTGGTATTTTTAATGCATTATTTAATATTTTAGGCTTTATTTACACTGTCTCTCTCCTAAATACATTAGAAAATTAAAGATTGTCTAAATTAGTTGAAAATTTACACATATGCTTGTTTTGGCATGTAGATTTCATATTTGATATTAGTTTTCTCTTTTAGAGTAACTAAATGTTTTATGCCTTATTTTGGAGAAAACTCAGCCTTTTCTTTTCTAAATAAAATAGATATAGTTATTATTATCCTAAAATTGTGAAACTTGGCCTCCAAGACATATCATATCCAAAGAATTCAATTATGATGTTTTCTTTAAACAATTAGTTTTCCTTTTATGAGTTTTACATAATTGATGTTTGTGGCCCATTATCATTATTATTATTCATTCAATTGTGTCCCATACCTTTATATTAAACCTAAAGGATTATATATTATTATTGTGCACATAATTCTTGATGTTTATCATTTAACTCATTAAATCTACCAATTCTTTATTTATTTGAATTATATACCTATATTCTCAAATATGGACACCTAGTTCTTCTATGCATGCAATTTCTCCTAACATCACACATTAATCAACAATATCTCATGTGACATATTTTATTGGTCTATATATTATAATGAGAGCATTAGGTCATAATTGTTTTCATGCATTTATGTTAGGGTGATTTATTCATGCATTAACATATTAGGGTTACAATTAACTACTATTAGGTATATCTTCATCCTTGTTTGGCTAAGCACAAAGGACTAAGGTCTCTAACCTCTTAATCTTATAAAGGGATAAGATTCTAGTGTTCGATAAGTTACATTATACAACCCCTTAAAGAGATTTCGTCCTTGAAATCTAAACATCCATAGTTTAACAAACAACTATTCACCACTCCTTAAAGATTCATCTTAAAAGTCAAACAACTCTATAGGTCCAAGGATAACCTTAAACACTTCCTTACATTCATTGACAAAAGTATCATGCAAAAAGAAAACATAACTTCAAAGTATAGCTATATGACAATGGGTTACCTTCATTATATCATCATCATAGACTTCTTGGCCATCCAAAGTAAAGAACCTTCAACACGCCTTTCCACAAGTCTTCTTCCATTATTATTACCATTATTCTGAGGAGGTACATGAGTTTGTTGTTGTGCTGGTTCTTGTCCATTATGAAGTTGGGGGCATCTAGGACGAATATGTCCAAGTTCATTGCACTGATGACATATTACTAGATATCCATGTCGAGGTCTATCGTGATTCCCAACATGAGAACACTTCTCTAGAGGATGATAGCCATTACACTTAGCACACCTGTCCCTCTTCTAATCATCACCTAAAAACTTCCTCTTCTTATCAAGCTCCCTAGGTTGAAACCCTGGGTAAGACTCCACAACCAAAGCTTTATCAACCATCTGCTGCAAGGTTAGGGGAAGTTGTGGAATAAGACCACGACCCACATTGTAGTTAAGACCTTGCAGGTATAGGCCAGCTCTACGATCTTCACTGAGTCTAGATGCATAGCGTTCAAGCGATAAAACTTTTGTACATAAGTAGAAATAGTTAGGGAATCTTGATTCAAACTATAGAATTTTGCTTCCATCTTGTTTAGGGCAGAAACACAGATGTACTTCCCATGAAAAATCACCAAAACCTGCTCCTGGGTCATGGTAGAGATGCAACGAGTCCTTGCTATCCGGTTCCACCAAACTCAAGCTGGTACATCTAGCACATAAGAAGCAAACCGAACCTTCTAGTATGGAGGACATGCCATACCATCAAAGTACGCTCTATGGCTAACACCAAGTAATAAGCTTTATCGACCATCTCTAGTTCACCTTCACCCTTGAAGTAGGGTGGTTGCATCTTCATGAATTCCATTATTGAGTACTCCTTAGGCGTATTATGCATAGGTGGGTGGTTCATCTTCCATGCCATAGTTGTGGTAAGAAGTTGTCGAAGCATGGCTAACTCTTACTCAGGAGAGATGACTATGCCTACATTAATAGCAATAGAGGTTGGGGTTTCCTGACCTACTGATGGTCCACTTCCAATCAAAGGAGTAACTTGAGTCCCCTGAGGGGTAAAGGGAGGATCCATAATTGGCATCCCAAACCTAGGGCTCTGGGGTGTTTCATAACATATAAGTTTTCAACAGATGAGCTATCTCCCACCATAAGGGTTTTTCCTGCAGAAGGCAAGGGTACTTGTTATAAGCAACCTATGGAAAAGGGAAACATCCTAAGGGAGACAAGATTTAAATAGTTAGATAACTTACAACCATGTTATAAAGAGTGGGATTCAAGAGGGGATCCACTCCCTACTAAAATAAAAGGCATCATCCCATATAACCAAACACCAACATAAATGTTTCACAAAAGGGATGATAACCAATTCATTCAACATGTATGTATCATAACACCAAAAGTAGCAGTTGAATATATAGTATCTAACCATTACAAATCTTGTTATCATCACTATCCTTCACCATGGAGGGTGAGATAAAAGAAAAACTAACTAAACATAGAATTAGCTGAAGATCACCTAACCATTTCAAGAAAGTCTCCCACATGATTTCAGTTAAATTTGATGAGGTCCTGGTCCAACTTGGTTGTCTCCTCCATGACCTATACCGGGGGTTGGAAGCGTACCCCCAAAAAAGGAGAAAGTAGATACATCAGCAAAAAATTGGTATATGCATACTAGGTATGTATTTTTTAGAAATATTAAGAAATAAAGTATGTCAAATAAAAGGCTTTCCAAAGGACAATGAAAGGAATACCCAACTGGGCATAAAAGAGTATGAATTTTAAAAGATAATAAATAAGTTGAAATACTTGCCATTATATCAAACACAAAGATTGTGCCACACAAGCACATAAAAATCTTGGGCACAAAACCCATCACAATAATAACAACCTGCATACATGTGAGATAAGCATAACACTAGAATAATATAAATAACAAAGGCGTCCAAGTCTCATAAACTTGAAACCTTATAGAGAATGACATACTGCCAGACTCCCAATATATATAAGAATGGCCATTACCACCCAGGTATGGGGAACACAACCTCCATCCCAAAAATAATACATGGGAATACAACTAAAAAAACCAATGTACTTACACTACTCTAGGGCTAGTGAATCACATAACATGCTTAATTTAGAGGCAAGTAAAAAATATAGTCAAATTAAACAAGATTGCCATCACACAAATGCACAATATAAAAATCCACAAAAAAAGTGGGAAAAAGTAGTACTTGTCACTATGTAGAAGTTCCACCATGAACCAAGTATAAGATTGAGCCAAAAGAATATCATTCATGGTAGAATCATTCACAAAAATCAGAACCAAGTAATATATTCTTAAGAGAAAGTGATATTGTGTAGGTTGTTGTCAATAGGACCAAGAGAAATATGAAAATAGGTTATTGATCAAATGGGAATTATATGGGATGCAAAAGAGAAAAACAAATCATGCAAAAATATTATTATACCCTTGGGTGAGAAAATAAAGAAAAGAAGAGAAACAAGGTCTAATATAGGAAAAAACATGGGGGAATCATTCCCTTTCACCCATGGCGCCATGGCCAGAAGTAGTAGAGCTGCTAGCCATGCTTTAAATTGGGCAAATCTGCAAGACATGATGGTTTGAAAAACACAAAGGCAAATAAAGAGAGGCCAACATCTCACAAACTCACCACACATGTCAATTGGGTTGCTGGCTCCGCCGAGGTCCATGAAGATGCTTCACAAGCTAAAAACTAAAACTTGACCATCGAGGGCCAAAGAAGGTACGTACAAGGAAATTGGATGGAGAGGAGAACTAGGTATAGGGAGATGAAGCTCGAGGTAGGGTTATTTGTAGGTTTAGTGTTTCTTTATAGTTTAACCAAGATGGATGAGATTCCTTGATGCCTAAGAATTGGGCTGTTACAACCCCAAATTTTGGGTTCTTTTGGTGAGAAATGTAATTTCTCCTATTAAAGATATTTGAACAAATAATGATACAATTTGTTTTGAATAAAAGGATTTAGTTTACAATAGCCTTGTTGGTTGTTTTGTGGGCTTTATTGGCTATTGGGCCTAATAACAAGGAAAAGACAAAGGAAACTCCATTATTAAAGAAATGGAGAAAAGAAAGATGTAGAAATCTCTAGAAGGCAAAGGAATATTATCCAAAGGAGGATTTCGTGCCTCTTGGGTTCCTTGGGTCCCAAGGAGTCCAAAGTTGCAAAGATAATGCAATAAGAATAGAAAAGATCAATTAAATATTTCTTTATTAAGAAAAAAAATTAGAGACAATGATAAAATGTAGAAAATAAGTAGAAAGAGGTATGATTGCGTCATCTTTGGTGGATTTTCACATCCATAAGGTTTCTAATATTAGAAGGAATTCCAAAAAGGAAAATAAAAAGAGAGATAAAGAGAAATCCTCAAAAAGAGATATTTTAATAAAGAAATAAGTAAAATAATGAGAAATAATGGATATAGATGCATCTAGAAGGATAATGAGTATCCACTAAAAAGGATTTCTAAATATTAGAGTTTATTGGGGTCCAAAGAGCCCCAATAGAGAAAAAGAAAGAGAAAATACAAATAATACAAAATAAGAGGATAATGTGATACATAATTAATGAATTTTGTGGTATTGTTAAAAAGAGGTATTTTCTACTATAAGAAAGAATAATTTTGTGCCAATGGGTTAAAAGTCAAGCATAAAGAGAATAAGAGAGAAAATTTTTGAATTCCTAAATATCCAATAAATATGGTTTATTAAGAAGATAATTAAGAGAGAGAAGATTGCTTTCTTATGAAGGAACTTGGTTTCCTATTTGGAAAGAGACTCACATCTCGTGGATGAACAACCTAGGGCGTTGATACCCTCCCCTATATAAGGGGTAGAACCTCTGGTTTGAGTTCAAGAGAGATCCCACACAACCCTCTCGCTTCTTCTTGTTCTTTGCATGCAAACCCTAGGATAGAGGAGTAGCGCGTCTATGGAGCAACAAAGTACTATTAGATGAGCTTGATGGATGTTGGATGCCCCCACGTCCCCAGAGAGAGATGCAGCCATTGTCCCTGTGCTCTAGCTCTTACGCAACAGCATTAGGATGGTTGCAAGCTGTCCACATAGTGCAGACCTAGAGAGCTTGAACCGGCTAGCACGGCCACCAGGGGTTGCTTGCCCACCTCCAGGAAGTAGTGGCAAAGCCGCACCTGACCCTTATTGTAGCGGCAGCACTAGGGCGGGCAAGGAGGAAGAAGATGGAGGGTTGTTGGATGTCTTTGCCCCTCCGCGGGATGAAGGACCAGCCACTTAAGCGAGGGTATAAGAATCATTATGTTATGTTTCCAAAGCGGCTGTGTTGCATGGAATTGCTGACGTGTCAGCATCCCATTGGCCCAAGTAAGTTTATCTTGCAAAATTCGTAGGTTTTTATTGGTAGCTCAGATCGATACATGTAATATATCAATTTTGCTCAGAAAAATGCGAGGAATCCATTAAAAATAGATTTAGAAGCTAATTCCTCCTGAAATTCGAAAAATAGTGGAAGTTATCAACTTTAATGTATTAATGATTAAGAAACCCTATTTTGAGATGATTAATGTATTAAGAGGGGTGTTATGGATGATTAAAGTTGATATTAACCTGTTTATTATAAAAAGACACATCATGATCTAAAAGGATGAACTTTATATGTAATTGGATTAATTTAGGGTTGCATGTGCATAAATGAGCTTTATTGGGCCTTGAAACCCTAATGTTAGTAATTATGACTCTTAATGACTTTAATTGTTCAAATTCATGAATAAGGCTGAGATATGATGGTTCAAAGATATTTTGAGTATAAAAGTTCCTAATTGTGGATAAATACACTTAATATGGTAATTAGGGTTTTCTAATGGATAAAGGTGGAATTAATAATAAATAGAGTTCATATGTGAATTAGACCATACAATACTATGAGTTGTTAATCTGGAAGGAACCAAATATGATAATTGGGCCTAAAGATCGTATCATGAATTAAAAGGATAAAAATGGTAGTTTTAATGTAAAAGGGGCATAATAGACTTATTTGACTTTTAATTGTGCCTTTAATCTGAAATTAGGGTAATATGTTGTTAAAAGGTAACCTTAATATCTTTCATGAGGAGTAGATGAGATAATTAGGGTTTGTGAGTAATTGTATAAAATTAGGGTTAAAATAGTAAAAATGAAGTGAAACCCTAATTAAAATGGAAACCCTAAAAGTGGACTAGACACCCTAGGAAGCGAGCTAGGTTTAATAGACCTTGATGGCCTGATCAATGATAGGAAAATTGGATGCATGTTTCAGGAACATCTTGTGTGCTTGCTTGTTTATTGGATTTCTTGCTTAGTTGGATTATTTCAGCACTCAAGTCAGCCAGACAGGTATGTGGTTAATTATGGTTAATCACATTAGTTTCTCGAAGGTTTTCCGAATTATTCATCGCATTGAATGCAACCTATGAGTTTGGATGTTCATACTTGCAAATCATAAATTCACTATGATTATCACAATAATAATAAAAGTGTGTATTCTCGCACCTACATGCCACCATGATGGATGATGCAAAAAGGTCAAGCCCAAGAGGAAAGACCCATGGGCACCATGAGTGGTGACCCCAGACACCAAGCTCAGGATTGAGAAGGTGGTCTTTATTGAATGACTAATGGGTACTATGAGAGGTGACCCCAGGCACCAAGCTCGAGATTGAGAAGGTGACCTTAAGTCATTGGCAGAAGAGAAACCCTAAGGTGGGTATGCCAGGGTTAGGGAAAAAGTAGTGGAGAATGTCACACTGAAAGTGTAATTTGGCCTGTTAATTAACTTGATTGCGATATTTAGATTGTTAGCCATATTTGTGAAATTTTGGTTGTCCCCACATACCAGAATATTCATTTATGCTAACTGACATTTTATTTGTTAGCATTTTAGGTACAAGTTTGAAAAGGAAAAACATTAAAGTGGCATAAGTGGAATTAAATAAGAATTAAATTACAAAGGAGGATTAGTTAGAATAGACTCCAGATGTGGATAGAAGTAGATATCCAAGTTTTTGAAAAAGGTATGCAAAGTTTTATTTTGTACCAGATTTCAATATAGTTTGGTAGAATTTTATAATTATTGCTGATTATTTGTCAAACCTTTAATAATTTTAATTGGGATAACGGCTCTGACCTCTTGGTCTCCCTTAATTGGGGGTTACTGGGAGGCGGGGTCGTTACATGGGTGTTTCCCAAATTCTTGGTGAAATGACACATGCAAGGGATCAAAAGATTCACAATCTAAAAAGGAACATATTGGTAAAAGAATCATTGAAAAATATGGACAAACAAGTGAGAAATCTAGACTAGAAAATTGTGCATAGTCAGCGCATGTTTCCCCATGCATAGTCAGCGCATGTTTCTTCTTTTGACCCAAGCTAGAAGATGTCACAAGAGCCATCCAATTTTTTATCAACGGATCAGATCATGAGTTAAAATAAAAGGGGTCACCTGACAACATTAAATGGATTGTTAAATCACATTGGACTAAAGTTTGAACATATTTATTTTCCTTTTTGTGTCTCCTCAATTGAGGGTACAAACAAACTCCAAATTAAATGAAATGTGGCACCTAGCCTATTTTGGAAATGTAGAATTCAAATATAGTATTAGTTTTTACTTGTGAAGACTCTAAATATTTTATTTAATTCTTTTAAAGTAATTCATATTTTTTCTTTCTCAATGAAATAAAGATTCTAGAACTACCCAATTAAAGTGAAACTTCACCCTCGAGCAAACTTAAGCATGTTAGACACAAATTTGCCATAAATTTTTTCCTTGGTATTATTTAACACATTATTTAATATTCTATTCTTTATTTACACTTTTTCTCTCCTAAATACGTTAGAACATTAAATATTGTCCAAAATAGTTGAAAATTTACACACATGCTTGTTTTGGAATATAGATTTCAAATTTGAGATTAGTTTTCTCTTTTGGAGTCATTATATGTTTTACTTCTTATTTTGGAGAGAACTCACCCTTTTATCTTCTAAATGAAATAGATGTAGTTATTATTATGCTAAAATTGTGAAACTTGGCCTCCAAGCCTTATCATATCCTAAGAATTCATATCTAAAATTTTCTTTAACCGATTAGTCTTCCTTTTAGTAGTTATTCATGATTAATATTTGTGGCCCATTATCATTATTTTTTCATCCAATTGTGTACCATACCTTTATACTAAAATCAAAAGGATTATATATTATTATTGTGCATGGAATCATTTTTGTTTATCGTTTAACTCATTAGATTTTTCAATTCCATATTTATTTGAATTATGTACCAAAATTCTCAATTATGGACACCTAGTTCTTCTGTGCATATTGTTTCTATTAACATCATACCGTAATCAACATGATCTCTTGTGACATATTTTAAAGGTCTATAGATTATTATGACAGAATTAGGTCATAATTGTTTTAATGCATATATGTTAGGGTGATCTATTCATGCATAAACATATTGGGGATACACTTAACTACTATTAGCTATATCTTCATCCTTGTTTGGTTAAGCCCAAAGAACTAAGGGCTATAACCTCTTAACCTTGGAATAGGATAAGGTTCCAGTGTTCAGTATGTTACAGTGAAACCCTGGCTTGGACACTCCTATATAAAGAGGGATGGCCAAGGCTCTCAAGACACACATTGTACTTATCATAGTTGTGGTAACGTGATAACCCAAGCCATTTTACCCTTTAATGGGAGAGATGGCAAGGGATAAGAAGTATATGATAGCAAATTAATAAATGAAAGGACAAATCCTTCTCGCCAGATCATGAAGAGAAATGTGGAGTTCCTAATAATCCACATGGACTATGTTGAGGCATGGAATCATTTCTTCTATGCTAGGAGGATGTTGTTAGTCATCATCTATGACTGCTACACTAGGAGGATGCTATCGACTACCTCCCTTATGCTTCTGGAGAAGGAAGTACATCCCCTTCTAAGGATAGTCACTAGACTTTCTCTAGGACAAGGTACATCTTGCACTCTCTTTACTAATACATTGTTGTTGATGCAATATAATAGTTTGTAAATGTGGGAAAAAAATTCATTTCTGCTTCCATCTCTGTCTTTGTATTTTTCAACAATGGTATCACATCCATGTCAATTTATGGTGTATCGATACTTAAATTAATATGATATAATTTAGTTTCATCATTTACTTTGTTGCATACAATGTGAACATTTTAAATGGTTAATGTGCATATTTAGTTAAATATCACATACTCTAGGCAATGTCTCATGGATCCGCTAAATATATGATACATATACAAATCATATGTGCCATCCTAGAAGTGTTTTGATGGTGGATGTATGCATTGTTATGGCCAATACCCCTTAAATTCTTGTTCATGTTGAATGTTTATTTCCTATGTTATAAATTTGGTTTGCACATCGAGTCTCATCTCTCTTCTCTGAATGTAAACAATGCTTAAACCTCTATGCTCCCCTCAAATATAACTTGAGGTATTCACATTACACAATGTAACATGTAGATAGGAATATCATTACTTTCTATTTTTTACAAGAGAAGGCATTCTATCCTGGAGAGTCCACCAAATGAAGTTCAATTCGAGTGACCAGAGGTGCCACCAGACCAGAGATGCCAGCTGACTTGAGGATTTGATCACCCACTCAGAGATCCAACTGACAAACTAGAGTAGGAGCCAACTAATTGACTAGAGGAGTCCAGCCATATGCTTGAGCAAAGACCTAATCAAGCGACTGATGGAGACAATTCGACAGACAAGCAGACCAACTGATTGACTGGAAGAGTCCAATCAAATGACTAGCCTATTGCTAGTGCAGTTTTTCCCAATACAGGTTGAACATCTAATGTTTGACATTAGATAGATAAAATTTCTTGTTTGGCTCCAAATAATTGCAGTAGGTGTGCCCAAAACCATCGTTGGAATTTTCTAATTGCATGCTTTGTTTGTTGATGTAATATGTATATGATACATATTACAAGTATGTGATGATTGGTTATTTATATTTATTTATATATAAAATCTCACAATAAATATTAAGTCTTAAATTCTTTCCATAAGCAACACACATGAAATTCTTGATTGAATAAGATTAGGTTATGCCAAAACATGGTGCACTGTCTAACTCGTGGAAGTGTGATGGTAATATATGTGTCTATAAAAGAAAGGTGTATATTATATCATGTTGCCTTTTGTGTCAGGTTTTACTAGGTGACGTGAAAGGGATTAAGTTCCTAGAAGTATACAAATGAAATATGAGTAGTTGTTCATACCATCTATCCAAGTGTTACATTGGATGAGGAAAAAGTCACCTACCAAAATATTCAAGTTGTGGGATATCAGATTAAGTTGAGTCTTGATTTGATGAAATATGGATCTTGGCCCACTAGAAGATCATGCGTTGCAATCTTAGTGAGATCATAGTGAGGACTATTGATTTGAAGAAAAATAGTGGGAGTGATAGTTATTAAAGGCCTAATTAATATCATTAATATTTCAAATCAAAAGTGTTTTGACAATTTCAAATTTTCTTTTGTAGAAAAAATGGCAAACAAAAACAACTTTTCTTTGAGATTGATCTTAAGAAGGACAAACTAAACAAAAACAACTTCCATGGCTCGTTTGGGAATTTAGGAATTGCACTCACTCATGAAACAAGCTCAATTTCCTAAAAACACCAGACCTAGAGGAACCTACTCGTACAACACCTAAGGCTGAAAGGGATGCTTACAAGAAACACTCTGATGATGAAATGGACATCAAATTCCTGATTCTATGCTCTATGAAACATGAGTAGCAAAGATAGAATGAGAACATAGATGTTCATGAGATGGTAACACATATTAAGAACATGTACTAAGATCAAGCAAGGCAAGAGAGATCTAATGTCTCTAAGGTGTTGTTTAAGTGCAATATGGCAGGGGGAGATCTATTAGGACCCCATGTGTTGAATTTGATTGGATACCTGGAAAACATAGAGAGAGTGATATTCCCTTTAGGCCAAGAGTTGGCCAAATATGTGATTTTGCAATCATTTCTTGAATCATACGTCAAATTTGTCATGAAATATAACATGAACAACTTTAATAAACTATTGTCTGAGTTGCTTGGCATGTTGACAACCGCTGAGACATAAATGAAGAAGGACTAACCCAAACCCATTAAAATGGTCAACAGAGGAAAAGGGAAGTGCAAGGAGAAAGTCATAGCTAAGAATAGTTCTAAGGCTAACCAGAAACCCAAGTCTTTTGCACTTAAAGAAAAGGGAGGTGTGAGTAAGGCAAGAAATTGTCACCATTATCATCAAGAAGGACTGGAAAAGAAATTTTTCACTTTACATAGAGAAACTACATAAGAAGAAACGAGGGATGGATATATCCACTTCATGTATTTATATTACTGAGATATGTTTGTCTACTTCTTCATCTTGGTTATTAAATACCGAATGTGGATCTCATATATGATTGAATATGCATGCATTACAAAAAGTTAAACCCTTAAGGAAGTGTGAGGTGGAACCGTGTATTGCAAATGGAGCAAGAATTGTTGCCACTACTGTTGGAACCTACAATTTGTCTGTTTCTAGTGGGCTTGTAATAGAGTTAAAGAAATGTTACTATGTACCTACAATTAATAGAAATATCATTTATACATCTTGTATGGACAAGAGTGGATTTGAACTTCATACGAAGAATGGTCATTGTTATATTTCTAAAGATGAGAAATATTATGGCACGAACTCTATGTCTTATGGTCTTTATTTGTAAGATCTTGAGACAAGTGTATATAACATAAATACCAAAAGTCTAAAACTCAATAACTCAAACCAAACATACATTCGACATGGTAGTATAGGGAATATAAATGAGAAACACATTTCTAGACTCCATAAAGATGATTATCTAGACACTTTTGGTTTAGAATCAATGGAGGCATGTGAGTCTTATTTGTTGGGAAAGATGACAAAGGCTCATTGCATTTGAAATAGCGAGAGATCATGTGATCTATTGTGTCTCATACATATTGATGTACATGGATCTTTTAGAACAAATGCTAGAGGTGGTTACCAATACTTCATCACATTTATTGATGACCTCAGTAGATATGTCTATGTGTATTTAATGAAATACAAGTCAATATCCATTGAAAAGTTTAGGATTTTATGAATGAAGTACAAAACCAACTTTATAGAAGTACTAATGAACTTATATCTGATAAAGGTGGACAATACATAAGCCAACATTTTTAGGACCTTCTATGAGACCATGGTATTCTATCACAATGGACTCCACCTAGAAAACCACAACATAATGGTGTACTAGAAATAAGGAATCATATCCTGTTGGACATGGTGATATCAATGATGAGTCTACTTGGTCTTCTAACTTCTTTCTAGGGATATGTTGTAAAAATCATAACATTTACACTAAAACATGTACCTTCTAAATCTATTCAAAGGACACCATATGAGATATGGACTGGGAAGCGTCCTAATATGTCTTTATGAAGATTTAGGGATGTGAATTGTATGTGAGAAAAGTGTTCCCTGATAAGTTTAGTCCCAGATCAGATAAATGTTATTTTTTTGGATATCCTAAGGAAACTAAGGAATACTACATGTATAATCCATCTCACAACAAAGTAATTGTTGCTAGGGGTGCCATTTTCCTAGAAAAGGAATTTATTTCCAAAGGAATCAATGGGATGATAGTACAACTCAAAGAAGTTTGAGACTAACAAGAAAACATTGAACCTATAGAGGTATAGACAGAACAAGAAGAGTCACAAACTATTATGGAATCTCAAGTTTGTCATGTACCACATGAACCTTGCAGATCTAGTAAGACATGCCTTGAGTTGAAAGATTTGGATATCTTGTAACTCAAGAAGGTGGTGAGTTGGTGTAACGACCCCGTCTCCCGGTAACCCCTACTTAAGGGAGACCAAGAGATCAGAGCCATTATCTAACCACCCGGATCAAAGGTTCGACAAATAATCAATAATAATTATGAAATTTTACTAGCTAAACTAAAATTGGGTATAAAAATTAAAACTTTACTTACCTTTGAAAAACTTTGGAAATCTATCTATCCAGAGCTTGAATTAATCTATCTAATCCTCCTTGCACTTTATTTTTTAATTTCCCAATGTATCACTTTACTATTTGTTCATTTTAGGGTTGTACCTAAAATGCTAACAAACAAAACGTCGATCATCCAAAGCTGGTATGTGAGGGAAACAATAATTGTGCAACTATGTTAACAATGTAGTCATTTAAATATCCTTTAACATCCAAGATTACATTTTAAGCAATACTACTCAATCCTTTCCTATCCCCTATCTCTGTGTTGTCCCTGCAGTGGACATGGATACTACCTCTCTCATATGGTAGATCCTTACCCCCATGGCCCTACCATACAGGTAGCCAATACTTAGGGTTATGGAGTCTCATGGTCCTACCCAAAGGTAGCCCAATCCCCGACTCATGATGACTTGATGGACTTACCCCATTGGTATCCATGTACTAAGGCATTCAATGACCTGATGGACCTACCCCATAGGTACCCATATACTAGGTCAATCTATCAAGCTACAGAGGGGACTAGGATCTGAGCTAGTAGGCACATCTCTTATGTGATAATCATATTCACATTATAATTTTCATGAATGAAATTCATCCAACAATTAATTCAAGCCACGATGTAAACATCGATAAAATCCTCGGAAAACTAATGCGGGATATCAAAAGCGAAACCACATACATGTACTGTAGATTTGGGGACAAAAATATGTAGAGAGAGAAAATCCAATCAAGTAAGAAAAGTGCACAGAAATACTAAAATAAACATTCCAACTTCCTTTTATCAATATTTATCCAATTTCATCACATTACTTAGGATTTCAATTTCAATTTTAGGGTTTCCTTGGGAATTAGGGTTTTTACCTCTTCTTTCAATATCATGATCCTTAATATATCAAAACTACATAAAACCTTTAATTTCTCATTTTAGAACCCTTACCAAGTTTAGGATCTTTATTAAGAATTTGATTTCCCTAATCTAGATAAATATGATTTTTCTCTCCTTTTATCCCAAATTAGGGTTTCCATATGGATTATCCTTCTTTTATGGATTGCAACTCTAAATTAGGCAATCTTGCATTCAAAATGGATAAACAAACCACCTTTATCATTAACACAGTTAATCTTATCAATTTGACTTATTAATTCACTAAAATACACCCTTTATCTTCAATTAGGGTTTCTCATCAACTTTTAATACATTTTACTAGAAAATTAAGGTACTTTTGCAAAACGGAGTTGAACTAGGTTCCCAAAGTATTTTTATCAGATTCCTTGTATTTTTCTACACAACTTTCATGTATACAGTTTTTCCATTAGACAATTCTAGTAATTTCGATGAATTTTGCAAATAAAACCCTTTTCCTGGATTATTCGATTAGAGAGGAATAATTACCGAAAATAATGGGCCGCTCAATCTGTGGTCTGGTGATCCTCATCTTGGATCTAACGATCCCGATTGCGTGTGCCTAACAGAAGCCACTCCCACTCTGGAGCATTGGATTCAACTGAGATCACCGTGGACTCAGATCGTAGGGCCACAGGTCGTCGTCTTCCTCGGTCTCAGAAACTTCACGAGGTCAACCTGGAGGTTGACTCTGCGCTCTTGACTTCCCTTGCCCACACCGATCGGCCAGGGAGCTCCACCTCCCCTCGACAAAGTTGGTAGCTGGTTCAATTCCTCGCCCGAGCTTCTCCAACATTGTACCCTACTCACCGGACTCCGGCGAGTGTCATCGAGGTGTCTGGGTTGCAGATCAGGATGAAAAGACCAATTGAGCACACAAAAACACTCCTCACACTCTTCCGCAGAGGTTGGGCTAGCCAGAAAAGATGTTGGTTCCCTCCATAATCCTCCCCTATATATAGGTCGAGGTCAGGTTCGTGGGGTTTTGGGTGTTTCCCAAAACAATGACCAAACATGCGCAAACTAGGGATGATTCCCTGCGGTATCATCTCCTGAGTCCAATGGGACTATCACAAGGCTTGCTCTTACTCTTGATCATTAGAAATATCGGTTGGAAACTCTCCCTGTAACTTGTAGAGTCCTAGTCCGCTTGGGACTTAGACGATGAGCGTCGCATGTTGGATCAAGATCCAACGAACCTCATCACTCACGATCAAAACAAAGGAAAGTATTTTTCCTAATTAGAATAATTTCCAATTTTTGAGATAACTTGAAAAATTGATTTCTCTCAAACCATAACTCATTTTTGTCTCAAATTTTAAGGGAAGATTTGTATTAGAATTATCTAGATTTGTACTAAATTTTGGAAACAAATTGCAATGGATAAGAAGGCTTCCTTCTCTCCTAATTTATTCATTAATTTATTAAAAATAATTTTTATTTCTTTTCCCTTTGCTATTATCTTGTTATTTTGGGTCCCTTGGACCTCAAGAAATCCCAAAGGAACGGATTCCCATATTGGGCAAAATCTATTTGCCTTTATCTTCTTTTGAAAGTCAATTTCTCATATTTCCCTTTTTATTAATCAATTTCTTTTCCTTTTTAATTCTCTTTTTAAGGAATTCTCGTTATCTCTCTTCTATTTTCCTATTGAAATTCCTTTTAACATTAGGAATCCTTGGGATACGAAAATCCACTGAGGATAACTCAATTATACCTATTTTAACATATTTTTCACATTTTATCATTAATTTCAATTTCTTTATTAACAAGAAAATACTTAATTGGTCTTTTCTTTTCTTATTGCATTCTCTATGCAACCTTGGACTCCTTGGGACCCAAGGAACCCAAGGGGCACGAAATCTAGCTTTGGATTGTATTCTTTTGCCTTATGGAAGTTTCCACACCTTTCTTTTCTCAAAAACTTAATTATTCATTTACTAATTGAATTTCCTTGTTATTGGGCCGAATAGCCAATAAAGCAATCATCAAGGCTATTGTAAATGAAATTACATCATTATTTGTCCAATATGAGAGTTTACATTTCTCATCATATGAACCCAAAATCGGGGTTGTAACATCCTTCTCCTCTTATAGGAATGTTTCCCTCAAAATTCCACCAAGCAACCAAACAAATCAGGATAAACCTTTCCTATGTCCATCATGGCTCCCATGTGGCCTTACCCTTTCCATGGTTCTTCCCAAGAACCTTCATCATCTCATATTATTCCATCTGAGTTCTTTCATACCTTGGTATATCATACCCTCATAGGTGACTCAGGACATTTCAGCCTCTCAAAAGTTGAATAGGTTTAGGGCTCAGCACCTGGCTTGGGTACTTCACATAGTGCTCTAGTCTGGATTCATGTAACACCTTATACATCATGTTATCCTGAGGGAAAAGACTAAACACAACCATATCTACCAATCCATCACAAATGGACCCATATATCGGGGACTCAACTTTCTCAGCTGTAGCTCAGAGGGGTCAAATTTTCACATTATATTCTCCCATAGTGAACTGCATGTCAGTCTTCTTTGCATCAGCTCATGACTCATGTCACCACTGGGCTCTCTCTCAGCCATTGCATGATCAAAGCAACTACATATGCACACATTGTAGTTCTTTTCTGACCTTCGCTAGGCCTCCTTCACCAACATCATCTTAATGAAGTGGTGGCTGACACAACCTCCCTATAGAACTTCTTACATCTCGATAAAGGCTATGGTGGTTAACATCACATCCTAAGAACTGTCTCTTTGTATCACCCTGAACAAGCACACTTGCTCTCATCAGACCCTCTAGTCTGGATCAAACTAACCATTAGTTAGGGATGATAAACTATACTATCATCGAGTTCTTCATGTATCTACTTCCACCTCATGGAAGTGAACCTTTAGGTCATACTCAAGAAATTTTGAACTTTCATCATGGTGTAGTTGAACCATCTTTCTCTCTTAAGTAGTTCAACCGAATCTTCCCCTTGACAACATTCTTTCTATCTCATGGCATCTAGGTAAGGCGATCTACCATAACCCATATTGCATCTGGACCTTCTTTGGTCTAAGGAAGACTTACCACCACATCTGTAGTGATGAATTCCCATTCCCTCTTGGGGATTCTTTAACCTCTAAGTCAAAGCACTGGGTTACTAGTGTTTGTCCTTCACTCTTGGATTGCATGACCACATGCTACATGAAACTTCACATCAAGCAACCAAAGTGCTACTATCATTTACTATCTTTGTAGTATCACGATGTTTGGTGATCTTAAAACCATGATCTCCTATATGTCATGATTCCTCAAGATCGATTACTCGAAAACCCTAAACCACTCTCAGTAGGGTTTTATTACCTTCCTATCCAAAGAAGTGTATCCAGGGTTCTACAACCATCCTTCTACGACATCAAGAACTAGGCTGGCTATCCAAACAACCCCTAATCTTGTTCAATAGATCTCGTTATATCTGAGTGTTAGCCAAACTTATCTCTTTTTCTCTACTTAAGGTTAGCCTAACAACATCAACTTCTTCTAGATTCTAGCTAAACTAGGCACTATATCTCAACCTGAGCATTCATTACCATTTCTTATCCTTACGTGGTAGGTAACATACACCTCCATGTATTACACTTATCATCTCATCTCAAACTCTAAGTTGGTCTTCATCGAGAAGCTCTGAGCTCTACCTCATTGTGATCAAACTCAACATTGGTTAACTTGCAAATTCCACATAGCTCCAAATAAAACATCCTCATAAGCTGACTACACTACTTTCTCTTAGTGTTTGTAAACCATCCATGTATCATTCACTCCACCAAGGTATGTTATCATCTCTGTCCTCATACCTTGTAACAAAGTTCCCACTCGCATCATCTTTTATCCTTGGTGTATGGAATGCGTACTGTCCCATCTCTCCCTCCCAGAACAAGAGGAAATAAGAATTTAGTAGACATCCAAACACAAAGTTCTTCATGTTCTAAGAGTATAGATGATACATCCCACATCACCAGTACACCTTCAACTCTAAGTTGAAACGTGCAACTTATGTCTCTTCATCACAAGCATCATGATATCAAAGTTACTTCCATGGAAAACTGGTCTCGAACCTACTTGGGTCACCACACAATCCTTGATCATCTCCTCTAGGTCTATAGGGTGCCGACACTTTTGGGGTCGTCCGTTTTTCCATTATGCATCCAGAGAGTTCCCTACTCATCTGCCTTTTGGGTCCCATGTGTTCATGAAGGTGATCAATCTCCTAACCCATGGCCCTCAAACGATGATAGTTGTTACCTCCCGACCCTATGGTCATGTGCAACTAGGGAATTAGGCAACTCCTTCTTCCATCGGTCTTATCCCTACCTGATCCTAGGATAGACTTAGGATTCTATTATAGTGCATGTCCAACATAGAACCTTACCCAATCCTTCATCATCTCTCTTTGCATTCTTGGGTTGTCTTTTATCCTTTCTCAGGGATCATGGTGACCAGCCTACCTTGGTCAGGCCCATACCAGTTACCACCATGGTAACACATCCATATGCACTTAGAGATGATTAAATATGGGTCTACAAGTTCAATCTCATACCATGTACTTTTCACTTAGCTTTCTCAAGATCCCATGATACCTCTTTAGGTTACCTCAACACCAAAAAAACTGGTATATACCCAACCAAAGGGTCCCTCTACCAGGATGGGAGGAAACTACAACTCCTGACAACAAGGTCACAACTGACCTTAGGGTTTACCTTCATATGAGCATGCCTAACCCATCAGCCACTAGGGCACAAGAAGACCACCTATTAAACCATGCTAGGTCATACTTGTTCTCTTTCCTCAACATTAGATCAACTTAGTCGTGAGGGGTTCATCAAACATACCCTTAACTTAAGGGGTTTCCTTTACCTCTATGCATGAGGAGTACCATGCTCGAAACTATAGAGACTCAAAACTCATCATGAGCATTGGGTACACTGCTTCCCCTCTTAGGCCTAGGAACTCTAGGTTCACCTTTGGGTGTCCAACTGCATGCTCAAACTCTTAACCATGAATCCATCATGTATAAGGCATTACATGCACTCCCTGTCATCCTTCAACTTGAGCAACACATCATGGTCGAGTCCTCCTCAAGGACAACCAACAAGGTACAAGGCCTCACAACCTATTACCAAACCTCTCCAGGTCTAAGGAACTCTTCTTCTTGTCTCAGAAGGTAAACGCCTATACCAAAGGCACATAGGTACCAGAAGCATCATCCTTTCTCTAGGATTTGGTTCCTCTAAAGGTAACAAAGATATCATCAGCCTCCAGGGATCATGCATGAGGCAACCACTATCATCCACTTAGGTCGCATCAATCTTGTCTCCCCACTGTTCCTCACATCTCGGGGTTTTAGGTTTCCAACCTTTTTGCCTGGTTCCTTCTTTCTCTCTCTAAAGCTAACTCCACATCCAGTCATACTACTAGAGGTCATCTCTCCATGAATGATCAAGCTCACAGGCATACCTCTATGTAGGTGAAGCCTATGCTCAAACTTATGTTTGCTCATGATTATCCATATCTCCTTATGCTTATCTCATAAGCCATCCATCGTGCCCTTCTAGCTAGGGTTTCAACCTACTACCGTACCAATGACGTACTCTAGGTGCATGCTATCCCTTACTTGCATAAGCCCCTAGGGTTTCTATAGGTTCTTCACTGACCTCATAAATGAGGGAGCTATCCTTCACTCCAACATGCACGACCCTTTCCAGGGTTGGGTTGTCAGAGGTACTAGGTCATCTAACCTCTCATGACTCGTATGGAATCCCAAGGTCTGTCCATCTAAACACTTGGTCAACCATAACATGTAACTCATCATGTCATCTCTCTCTCGTACCTTCACTTAGGGTTAGGGTTAACATCATCCTCAAATGATGTGTTAGGTCTCTACTTTTAATGGAGGTCTCTACCTCCAAGACTGACACTCTCAACTCATCCTCCTGACAAAGAGGTCTATAGTCATGTCTCTCCTAATGGCGATGACAACTCATATCATATGACCTAAGCATGTATCTATTCTTTAGTTGGCGCTTAATCTATTAAGTTTATGTCCATGACATCTTATTTAAATGTCTTTCATTAATTTGGTGGATGATTCCTTAGACCTTATTAACCTTACCCATACCTCAAGAGGGTGAGGAGAAGAGAAAAAACCCTAATCCTTACTATCCTTAATAGAATTTGAGTTGAGAAGGGATGAACAAGATGAGAGAGTCCTAAAGGTATCTTATTTCTAGTAATATCCTAAGAGATTGGCCAGACAATCACACAATCTGGGAGTCCTCATATTCTGACTAGCGGTGCGAAGGAAAATATTGCCATCCCCCAGACGTGATCCTTTTCTAGACACCTCAGTCTTTCGGACAATCATCTAATAACTCCCTTGGTTCTATGGAATTTGTAAAATTTAATAATTATTAATGATTAGATGAGGAACCTATGCTCTTATACTAATTGTAACGACCCCATCTCCCAGTAACCCCACTTAAGGGAGACCAAGAGATCAGAGCCGTTATCTAACAACCCAGATCAAAGGTTCGACAAATAATCAATAATAATTATGAAATTCTACTAGTTAAACTGGAATTGGGTATAAAAATAAAAAGTTTACTTACCTTTGAAAAACTTTGGAAATCTATCTATCTAGAGCTTGAATTAATCTATCTAATCCTCCTTGCACTTTATTTCTTAATTTCACAATGTGTCACTTTACTGTTTGTTCATTTCAGGGTTGTACCTAAAACGCCAACAAACAAAACGTCGATCATCTAAAGTTGGTATGTGGGGGAAACAATAATTGTGCAACTATGTTAACAATGTAGTCATTTAAAAATCCTTTAACATCCAAGATTACATTTTAAGCAATACTACTCAATCCTTTCCTATCCACTATCTCTGTGATGTCCCTACAGTGGACATGGATACTACCTCTCTCATATGGTAGATCCTTACCCCCATTGCCCTACCACACAGGTAGCCAATAGTTAGGGTTATGGAGTCACATGGTCCTACCCAAAGGTATCCCAATCCCTGACTCATGATGACTTGATGGACTTACCCCATTGGTATCCATGTACTAAGTCATTCAATGACCTGATGGACCTACCCAATCAGTAGCCATATACTAGGTCAATCTATCAAGCTACATAGGGGACTAGGATCTGAGCTAGTAGGCACATCTCTTATGTGATAGTCATATTCACATTATAATTTGCATGCATTAAATTCATCCAACAATTAATTCAAGCCAAAATGTAAATATCGATAAAATCCTCAGAAAACTAATGCGGGATAATCATAAGCGTAACAACATACCTGTACTGCAGATTTGGAGACAGAATTAGGTAGAGAGAGAAAATCCAATCAAGCAAGAAAAGTGCACAGAAATCCTAAAATAAACATTCCAACTTCCTTTTATCAATATTTATCCAATTTCATCACATTACTTAGGATTTCAATTTCAATTTTAGGGTTTCCTTGGGAATTAGGGTTTTTACCTCTTCTTTCAATATCATGATCCTTAATATATCAAAACAACATAAAACCCTTAATTTCTCATTTTAGCACCCTTAACAAGTTTTGGATCTTTATTAAGCATTTGATTTCTCTAATCTAGATAAATATGATTTTTCTCTCCTTTTATCCCAAATTAGGGTTTCCATATAGATTATCCTTCTTTTATGGATTACAACTCTAAATTAGGCAATCTTACATTCAAAATGGATAAACAAACCACCTTTATCATTAACAGGGATAATCTTATCAATTTGACTTATTAATTCACCAAAATACACCCTTTATCTTCAATTAGGGTTTCTCATCAACTTTTAATACATTTTACTAGAAAATTAAGGTACTTTTGCCAAACGGAGTAGAACTAGGTTCCCAAAGTATTTTTATCAGATTCCTTGTATTTTACTACACAACTTTCATGTATAAAGTTTTTCCGTTAGACAATCCTAGTAATTTCTACGAATTTTGCAAATAGAACCCTTTTCCTGGATTATTCGATTAGAGTGGAATATTTACCAAAAATAATGGGCCACTCGATCTGCGGTCCGGTGATCCTCTTCTTGGATCTAACGATCCCAATTGTGCATGCCTAATAGAAGCCTCTCCCGCTCTGGAGCGTTGGATTCAACTGAGATCATCATGGACTCAGATCGTAGGGCGACGAGTCGTCATCTTCCTCAGTCTCAACAACTTCGTGAGGTCAACTTGGAGGTTGAATCTGCTCTCTCGACTTCCCTTGCCCACACCGATCAGGCAGGGAGCTCTGCCTCCCCTCGACGAAGTTAGTATGTGGTTCAATTCCTCACTCGAGCTTCTCCAACGTCGTCTCCTACTCGCCGTATTCCGGCGAGGGTCACTGAGGTGTCGGTGTTGCAGATCAGGATGAAAAGACCAATTGAGCGCACAAAAACACTCCTCGCACTCTTCCGCAGAGGTTGGGCTAGTGAGAAAAGATGTTGGTTCCCTCCATAATCCTCCCCTATATATCAGGTCGAGGTCAGGTTCGTGGGGTTTTGGGCGTTTCCCAAAATAACGACCAAATATGCACAAACCAGGGATGATTCCATGCAGTTTCATCTCCTGAGTCCAATGGGACTATCACCAGGCTTGCTCATACTCTGGATCACGAGAAATCTCAGTTGGAAACTCTCCCTGTAACTTGTAGAGTCCTAGTCTGATTGGGACTTAGTAGATGAGCGTCCCACATTGGATCAAGATCCAACGGACCTCATCGCTCGCGATCGAAACAAAGGAAAGTATTTTTCCTAATCAGAATAACTTCCAATTTTTAAGATAACTTGAAAAATTGATTTCTCTCAAACCATAAATCCTTTTTGTCTCAAATTTTAAGGGAAGGTTTGTCTTGGAATTATCTAGCTTGTACGAAATTTGGGAAACAAATTGTAATGGATGAGCAGGATTCCTTCTCTCCTAAGTTATTCATTAATTTATTCAAAATTAATTGTTATTTCTTTTCCCTTTGCTATTATCTTGTTATTTTGGGTCCCTTGGAGCTCAAGAAATCCCAAAGGCACGGATTCCCATATTGGGGAAAATCTATTTGCCTTTATCTTCTTTTGAAAGTCAATTTCTCATATTTCCCTTTTTATTAATCAATTTCTTTTCCTTTTTAATTCTCTTTTTAAGGAATTCTCTTTATCTCTCTTCTATTTTCCTATTGAAATTCCTTTTAACATTAGGAATCCTTGGGATATGAAAATCCAAATAACTCAATTATATCTCTTTTCACATATTTTCCACATTTTATCATTAATTTCAATTTCTTTCTTAACAAGGAAATACTTAATTAGTCTTTTCTTTTCTTATTGCATTCTCTATGCAACCTTGGACTCCATGGGACCCAAGGAACCCAAGGGGCACGAAATCCAACTTTGGATTGTATTCTTTTTCCTTCTAGAAGCTTCCACACCTTTCTTTTCTCAAAAACTTAATTATTCATTTACTAATTGAATTTCGTTGTTATTGGGCCCAATAGCCAATAAAGCCCTCAAAGCAATCATCAAGGCTATTGTAAATGAAATTACATCATTATTTGTCCAATATGAGAGTTTACATTTCTCATCAGATAAACCCAAAATCGGGGTTGTAACATTCTTCCCCTCTTATAGAATTTTTTCCCTCAAAATTCCACCAAGCAACCAAACCAATAAGGATAAACCTTTCCTATGTCCATCGTGGCTCCCATGTGGCCTTACCCTTTCCATGGTGCTTCCCAAGAATCTTCATCATCTCATATTCTTCCATCTGAGTTCTTTCTTACCTTGGTATATCGTACCCTCATAGGAGACTCAGGACATTTCAGCCTCTCAAATCTGAATAGGTTCAGGGCTCAGCACCTGGCTTGGGTACTTCACATAGTGCACCAGTCTGGACTCATGTAACACATTATACATCATGTTATCCTAAGGGAAAAGGATAAACACAACCATATCCACCAATCCATCTCAAATGTACCCATATATCGGGGACTCAACTTTCTCAGTTGTAGCTCAGAGGGGTCGGATTTTCACATTATATTCTCCCACAGTGAACTGCATGTCAGTCTACTTTGCATCAGCTCATGACTCATGTCACCACTGGGCTCTCTCTCAGCCATTACACGATCAAAGAGACTGCATCTGCACACCTTGTGGTTCTTTTCTGACCTTCGCAATGCCTCCTTCATCAATATCATATTAATGAAGTGGTGGCTGACACAACCTCCCTATAGAACTTCTTGCATACCGATAAAGGCTATGGTGGTTAACATCACATCTTAAGAACTATTTCTTTGTATCACCCTGAACAAGCACACTTGCTCTCATCAGACCCTCTATTCTAGATCAAACTAACCATTAGTTATGGGTGATAAACTATACTATCATCGAGTTCTTCATGTATCTACTTCCACCTCATGGAAGTCAACCTTTAGGTCATACTCAAGAACTTTTGAACTTGCATCATGGTGTAGTTGAACCATATTTCTCTCTTAAGTAGTTCAACCAAATTTACCCCTTGAGAACATTTTGTCTATCTCATGGCATCTAGGTAAGGCGATCTAGCATAACCCATATTGCATCTGGACCTTCTTTGGTCTAGGGAAGACTTACCACCACATTTGTAGTGATGAATTCCCATTCCTTCTTAGGGATTCTTTAACCTCTTAAGTCAAAGCACTGGTTTACTGGTGTTTGTCCTTCACTCTTGGCTTGCATGACCACATGCTACATGCAACTTCACATCAAGAAACCAAAGTGCTACTATCACTTACTATCTGTGTAGTATCACGATGTTTGGTGATCTTAAAACCATGATCTCCTATATGTCATGATTCCTCAAGATCGATTTCTCAAAAACCATAAACCGCTCTCAGTAAGGTTTTGTTACCTTCCTATCCAAAGAAGTGTATCTAGGGTTCTACAACCATCCTTCTACCACATCAAAGACTAGGATGGCTATCCAAAAAACCACTAATCTTGTTCAATAGATCTCATTATATCTGAGTGTTAGCCAACCTTATCTCTTTTTCTCAACTTAAGGTTAGCCTAACAACCTCAACTTATTCTAGCTTCCAGCTAAACTAGGCACTATATCTCAACCTGAGCATTCATTACCACTTCTTATCCTTAGGTATTAGGTAACATACACCTCCATGTATTATACTTATCATCTCATCTCAAACTCTAAGTTGGTCTTCATCGAGACTTGCAAATTCCACATAGATCCTGATAAAACATCCTCATAAGCTGAGTACACTACTTTCTCTTAGTGTTTGTAAACCATCCATGTATCATTCACTCAACCAAGGTATGTTATCATCTCTGTCCTCATACCTTTTAGCAACGTTCCAACTCGCATCATCTTTTATCCTTGGTGTATGGCATGCGTACTGATCCATCTCTCCCTCCGAGAACAAGATGCAATAAGCATTTGGCGGCCGTCCAAACACAAAGTTCTTCATGTTCCCAGAGTAGAGATGATACATCCCACATCACCAGTACACCTTCAACTCTAAGTTGAAATGTGAAACTTATGTCTCTTCATCACAAGCATCATGATATCAAAGTTACTTCCATGGAAAACTGGTCTCAAACCTACTTGTGTCACCACACAATCCTTAATCATCTCCTCTAGGTCTATAGGGTGCCGACACTTTTGGGGTCATCCCTTTTTCCCTTATGCATCCAGAGAGTGCCCTACTCATCTACCCTTTGGGTCCCATGAGTTCATGAAGGTGATCAATCTCCTAACACATGGCCCTCAAACGATGATAGTTGTTACCTCCCAACCCTACAATCATGTGCAACTAGGGAATTAGACAACTCCTTCCATCGGTCTAATCCCTACCTGACCCTAGGATACACTTAGGATTCTATTATAGTACATGTCCAACATAGAACCTTACCCAATACTTCATCATCTCTCTCTCTCTGCATTCTTGGGTTATCTTTTATCCTTTTTCAGGGATCATGGCGACCTACCTACCTTGGTCAGGCCCATACCAGTTACCTCCATGGTAACACATCCATATGCACTTAGAGATGATTAAATATGGGTCTATAGTTTCAATCTCATACCATGTACTTTTCACTTAGCTTTCTCAAGAACCCATGAAACCTCTTTAGGTTACCTCAACACCAACAAAGCTGGTATATACCCAACTAAAGGATCCCTCTCCCAGGATGGGAGGAAACTACAACTCCTGACAACAAGGTCACAACCGACCTTAGGGTTTACCTTCACATGAGCATGCCTAACCCAACAGCCACTAGGGCACAAGAAGACCACCTATTAAACCATGCTAGGTCATACTTGTTTTCTTTCCTCAACATTAGATCAACTTAGTCGTGAGGGCTTCATCAAACAT
Source organism: Alisma plantago-aquatica (assembly GCA_963693085.1). Taxonomy (NCBI): domain Eukaryota; kingdom Viridiplantae; phylum Streptophyta; class Magnoliopsida; order Alismatales; family Alismataceae; genus Alisma; species Alisma plantago-aquatica. The sequence goes on along the minus strand of OY856414.1, from coordinate 182,750,578 downwards.
ACCCTTAACTTAAGGGGTTTCCTTTACCTCTATGCATGAGGAGTACCATGCTCGAAACTATAGAGACTCAAATCTCATCATGAGCATTGGGTACACTGCTTCCCCTCTTAGTCCTAGGAACCCTAGGTTCACCTTTGGGTGTTCAACTACATGCTCAAACTCCTAACCATGAATCCAACATGTATAAGGCATGACATGCACTCCCTGTCATCCTTCAACTTGAGCAACACATCAAGGTCGACTCCTCCTCAAGGACAACCAACAAGGTACAAGGCCTCACAACCTGTTACCAAACCTCTCTAGGTCTAAGGAACTCTTCTTCCTATCTCAGAAGGTAAACATCTATACCACAGGCACATAGGTACCAGAAGCATCATCCTCTCTCTAGGGTTTGGTTCCTCTAAAGGTAACCAAGATATCATCAGCCTCCAGGGATCATGCATGAGGCAACCACTATCATCCACTTAGGTCGCATCATTCTCATCTCCCCATTGTTCCTCACATCTCGTGGTTTTAGGTTTCCAACCTTCTTGCTTGGTTCCTTCTTTCTCTCTCTAAAGCTAACTCCACATCCAGTCATACTACTAGAGGTCATCTCTCCATGATGGATCAAGCTCACAAGCATACCTCTATGTAGGTGAAGCCTATGCTCAAACTTATGTTTGCTCATGATTATCCATATCTCTTTATGCTTATCTCATAAGCCATCCATCGTGCCCTTCTGGCCAGGGTTTCAACCTACTACCATACCAATGACGTACTCTGGGTGCATGTTATCCCTTACTTGCATAAGCCCCTAGGGTTTCTGTAGGTTCTTCACTAACCTCATCAATGAGGGAGCTATCCTTCACTCTAAAATGCACGACCCTTTCCAGGGTTGGGTCGTCAGAGGTATTAGGTCATCTAACCTTTCATGGCTCGTATGGCATCCCAAGGTGTGTCCATACAAACACTCGGTCAACCATGACATCTAACTCATCATGTCATCTCTCTCTCGTACCTTCACTTAGGGTTAGGGTTAACATCATCCTCAGAGGATGTTCTAGGTCTCTACTTTTAATGGAGGTCTCTACCTCCAAGACTAACACTCTCAACTCATCCTCCTGACAAAGAGGTCTATCCTCAGTTCTCTCCTAATGGCGATGACAACTCGCGTCATATGACCTAAGCATGTATCTATTCTTTAGTTGGCACTTAATCTAGTAAGATTATGTCCATGACATCTTATTTACATGCCTTTCATTAATTTGGTGGAGGATTCCTTAGACCTTATTAACCTTACCCATACCTCAAGAGGGTGAGGAGAAGAGAAAAAACCCTAATCCTTACTATCCTTAATAGAATTTGAGTTGAGAAGGGATGAACAAGATGAGAGAGTCCTAAAGGTATCTTATTTTGAGTCATATCCTAAGACATCGGCCAGACAGTCACACAATCTAGGAGTCCTCGTATTCCGACTAGCGGTGCGGAGGAAAATATTTCCAGCCCCCGGACGTGATCCTTTTCTAGACACCTCAGTCTTTTGGGCAATCCTCTAATAACTCCCTTGGTTCTATGGAATTTGTAAAATTTAATAATTATTAATGATTAGATGACGAACCTATGCTCTGATACCAATTGTAACGACCCCGTCTCCCGGTAACCCCCACTTAAGGGAGACCAAGAGATCAGAGCCGTTATCTAACAACCTGGATCAAAGGTTCGACAAATAATCAATAATAATTATGAAATTCTACTAACTAAACTATAATTAGGTATAAAAATTAAAACTTTACTTACCTTTGAAGAACTTTGGAAATCTATCTATCCAGAGCTTGAATTAATTTATCTAATCCTCTTCTGCACTTTATTTCTTAATTTTACAATGTGTCACTTTACTGTTTGTTCATTTCAGGGTTGTACCTAAAACGTCGACAAACAAAACGTCGATCAACCAAAGTTGTTATGTGGGGGAAACAATAATTGTGCAACTATGTTAACAATGCAGTCATTCAAATATCCTTTAACATCCAAGATTACATTTTAAGCAATACTACTCAATCCTTTCCTATCCCCTATCTCTGTGAAGTCCCTGCGGTGGACATGTATACTACCTCTCTCATATGGTAGATCCTTACCCCCATGTCCCTACCACACAGGTAGCCAATACTTAGGGTTATGGAGTCGCATGGTCCTACCCAAAGGTAGCCCAATCCCTGACTCATGATGACTTGATGGACTTACCCCATTGGTATCCATGTACTAAGTCATTCAATGACCTGATGGACCTACCCCATTGGTAGTCGTATACTAGGTCAATCTATCAAGCTACAGAGGGGACTAGGATCTGAGCTAGTAGGCACATCTCTTATGTGATAGTCATATTCACATTATAATTTGCATGAATTAAATTCATCCAACAATTTATTCAAGCCACGATGTGAACATCGATAAAATCCTCAGAAAACTAATGTGGGATAATCATAAGTGTAACCACATACATGTACTACATATTTGGAGACATAATTATGTAGAGAGAGAAAATCCAGTCAAGAAAGCAAAGTGCACAGAAATCCTGAAATTAACATTCCAACTTCCTTTTATCAATATTTATCCAATTTCATCACATTACTTAGGATTTCAATTTCAATTTTAGGGTTTCCTTAGGAATTAGGGTTTTTACCTCTTCTTTCAATATCATGATCCTTAATATATCAAAACTACATAAAACCCTTAATTTCTAATTTTAGCACCCTTAACAAGTTTAGGATCTTTATTAAGCATCTGATTTCCCTAATCTAGATAAATATGACTTTTCTCTCCTTTTATCCCAAATTAGGGTTTCAATATAGATTATCCTTCTTTTATGGACTACAACTGTGACACCTCATCACGCTAAATGAGATTACTCAAAACACAAAACATGATCAACTACTAATTAATCACATAGTAAAAAATGTGAAACAATTAAAACCGATTCCAACAATGTAAATAAACTCTAGAACATTTATAAAAGGTCCATCATTCTATTCTCATATACTTTAACAAGAATTTGCATATGGGTCCAAAGCCCTCAGTCACATCCTGCATACAAAAGATATTTCACATGTCCGTGCCATATATTTACAAACATTGGCATAATACCAAAACCTCATGTCGATACAAATATATCATCTAGAAAACACATCCCATACCAGGACCTGAGAGTACAGGGACGGCACTAGGACTCTACTACTAACAACTATGACTAACATCTACAAATAACCAACCTTCTGAATCTATTGATCACCAGGTTGGTTCTCTTCCACAGCACGACATCGACCTCGTTGCCCGCGACCACCTAAAAAACATTTGTGGTGAACCACGAGTGAGACCCAGTCCCAGTGAGAGATATAACTCTCTCCAATATATTGCTTATAACATATTAATTGACAGTAAATGAACTAAGCAAATATAGAAATGAATAAGAAATTTAAGCAGATTGACTAGGTTAAGCATACTAAGCCATTAAACAAATTAACTCGACAAGAAGTATACTTACTCAAATGTCATATGATATCATCTTGTAAACACTGAATAGTATAAGGACTAGTTAAAGATTAATCCAACAATGTGAAACATATTTAACCCTAGTCAGTATACTACACGACTTATATCACTTCTTTTATTACATTGCCCTGAGGGATTTGAGAAATACCACTCAAGTCCCAACTGACCACTACTAAGTCGAAATTAGTGCCATACAAGATCTAGGAAGAGCTGGACTCCTAAGATCTTCTCCGCCCCCGGTCAGTACGGGTCCGCCATAGTGACACATAAGGTCAAGCTACTAACAGCCTAGTCCATCCTTGGTATAGGTCACGACACTAGTGAAAGGAGGTGGGTACACATACCCTACCATCTGAGGTACAACCATAATTGTCCTCCAATCCCATCATATATATAATCACCGAGACACGACTGCAGTCATTCTCAAACTGAGGGCTAGGTATGACCGTAGTCATCCTCCCTAAACACTTGAATTCAGGATGACAAGCACCCCGCATACTCATCAGTATGTGCTCTGAGTTTCCCTTAGGAATACTCGTTTCACCATCTGGCAAGTTCTGACACTCAGATGGATCTATGGCATAGGGCACTACATGATTAGAGTTCCACTTGATTAGTTATGCCAATTGAGTAAATTAAAGCTAAATCATACAAATGGACATTCAAACCCTAATTATTTTCTAAAAAGAGTATATGTATAACAACTTCAAGAGATATAAATCTTAATCACATTAACACATATATCATTCATTGCAAATTAACAAACCACACTTATCATCATACTATTGCAAGATACCAATATCTTATCACAAGTTCCAGGGTTCTAACCCTTATTGGAACATGAAGCGGATTTCACCTCAATCATGGTTTCAAACATGCCCAAAGGTCATTAAGACCATCACATTATTCATATTAAGGTTATCACCATCATTCCATGCCTTAAACAAGGCTCAAAAGATCATTAGCACATGTATGTCCATAGATTTTAACATGGCAAGGCACTATGATATTCAAATAATACTACATTGCGGTTTCAACATAAGAAGAGTGTAATTCATTATCACATTAATCATTCAAGGGTCTGATTAAAACCAATCAACATCATATAATTACATCAAGGTTATGATAATAGGCTAGATCACATGGGAGTTACGCATCCACTCATTACATTGATTTATCAAATATAACTATATAACGGTAAAGGAAAGACTACCAATTAATGGTATTGAACCATTGAATTATCTTCACTATGACTCACATATAATAACATGTTCTTTATTATAATCCATTGGATGTTAAAGCATCCAATATTATTCATTGGATCAGGTTCATTGTTCAAGGTAATCAATCGAAGTATAGGTCTAACCATTAGATCAATTGAACCAAGGAACCATTGGTTCAAGGTTATCAATCAAATCTACAATTACATTCCTAATTCATCATATATGATGATGACCTGATCCACCATTAATTGTGATCATTAGGTCACCATTAGTTTCTAGATCAGTAATACATTTAGTTAACATCATCAAATAATAAGCCAATATCATCATCGATTGATGACATCATTAGAATACTTAGTGGATGATAATTAAATGTCTAATTGAGTCAAAACCTGAACTAAGGTGGTGACCATAGGTTTTCACCATAAATTGGACACTCTTGATCACGAACATCAGTTTCCAAGATAGCAACATTATTGGTTGTTGAATGGTATGACAATAAATTATGTGATAGGGAAGGAAATAGCTTGAAAACCCTAATTTGAACCATCATTTGTTTTGTACATACCACCATAGGTTGTTGCTATCAACCTGTCCCTGATCATGTTACACCGTATACTGGCTGTACACATGTTTACAGGTTCATATAGAACTGAAACAAAATAGGGAACACAATAAAATTCATAATTCTAACCAAGCATGGTTTCTCTATGCTTAGATCATCACATTCAAGCATAATCATGAACCAACAAGCTTCTAATAAGCAATATAAGTGAAGAATGTTATATAACTCACCTCTATAGAGTAGGTAAGATATCCAACAACACAAATCTCGAGCAAATAGGGCAAGGAAACCTTGGATTCAGATCTGAACTTGGCCAACTATACAATTCTCTCCATAAACAAGCAAAACCCTAGAAAAGAAACAAGAAGGAAGGAGTTTTGAGTTCTAGAGGAACTTGCACCATGGAAAACCATGGTTCCGACCTGGAGAGATGTAGGACGAAGAGGAACAAAGAATTAGATGGAGGAAATAAGGAAAAACTTAAACTTTTAGGTCAATATCACTAGGGGGAAGCTTCATTCATCCAAAAAGAGAATCAATTTCAACCCTAGAATTTTTTTTCCAAGAGAATCCCCACTTTCTTCTTCCTTGGGCAGAAAAAATCGCAGATTAACAGAGGGAGTACGAAGATGAGAGAAGGAGAGAGATAATGGAGAGCAAATGGCTCGTTTGGGGGCTTTTGGATAAGTATATGACACTTTAATATTAAGAAAAAGAAAAAGCTGCAATTCTAGTATATATCCAAGTGTCCATGGCTTTAAATTATTAAAATTACATAAGCACACACACAAGAAGCTCTCCCACCATCCCTCAAGACCTTATTGGCTTTCCTTTGGCGAAATTCCCAGCCAATCACATAATTCCTTAGTTGATAGCTACTAAAGGTAGCTCATCCATGAAGGGAAAAACCCTAAAATATCCTTGATAAAAACACCTTCAAACCATGGCTCAAATAGGAGCCCCATGGATAAAAAATCTCAAGAATGATAATATAACAACTAAGGAACATAATTTATGTGAAAAATTGCAAAGAAAACCCCTCAATGGGGTAAATTGTAGAAAAGTCCAAAATGTACAGAAAATTGCATAACTTGCTCAAACAGTATCCAAATTGGACCAAATTTGAAACTTAATCTTGCATTTTGATTTCAAAACATAAAAAAAGTTTATATTAGGGTTCTAAAAATTAAATTATGGTAATTAAGCTCATTCAACTCATTAAGTAAGTTCAAGGGCCTTACAACTATAAACCCCTAACAAGGATTTCGCCCCGAAATCCTACGCAAAAAGAGATGGGTATTTTCTACGCATCTCATTCTCTAGTTCCCATGTGGATTCCTATATGCCATGATGATTCCACAAAAGTTTCACTAGTATAATATCTTTTCTCTTCAGCTTTTTCACCCTTCTATTTAGAATCAACGCAGGACCCTCAACATAGGAGATATCCTCATCTAACTCAACCTCTACTGGTTGGATTGTCTGGTCAGTATCTGGATGGCATTTCCTCAACATAGAGATGTGAAAGACATTATGCAATCTATGTAGCTCTGGTGCTAGCTCCAACTTATATGCTACCTTTCCAACATGAGCTAGGATAGGGTATGGTCCCATAAATCTAGGAGCCAACTTACCCTTCTTTACAAACCTCAACACAACTTTCCATGGAGAAACCTTAAGATATACTCTATCTCCCACTTGGAACTCAAGTGGTCTGCGTCGGTTGTCTGCATAAGATTTTTTCCTGTCCTGGGCTGCTTTCAACTGTTGTTGTATCACTTTAATCTTTTCTGTAGTCTGTTGTACTAGCTCAGGAACCAAAAGTTGATATTCACCTGTCTCATACCAACAAAGAGGTGACCGGCATCGTCTCCCATACAGAGCCTCATAAGGACCCATATCTATGCTTCTTTGATAGATATTGTTGTACGCAAACTCTATCAGAGTTAGATGTACATCCCAACTACCAAGAAATTGCAGCACACATGCCCTCAAGAGGTCCTCTAAAGTCTGTATAGTCCTTTCAGACTGGCCATCGGTCTACGGATGAAAAGCTATGTTGAATCTCAGCTGTGTTCCCATTGCTGAATGCAGACGCTCCCAAAAATGACTTGTAAACTATGGACCTCTGTCAGAAACTATAGTCACTGGAATGCCATGCAAACGGACTATCTCATCAACATATATTTGTGCCAATTTCTCTGCTATAAATGTCATCTTAACTGGTAGAAAATGAGTTGACTTAGTCAATATGTCTACTATCACCCATATGGAATCATGACCCTTGGCTGTCCTAGGAAGACCAACCACAAAGTCCATAGTAATATGATCCCATTTCCACTATGGTATTGGCAAGGGTTGTAATGTCCCTGCAGGCTTCTCGTGCTCAGCCTTCACCTGCTGACAAACTGGACATTTGGCAATGAACTCTGCCAGATCACACTTTAGACCTGGCCACTAATACATGTCCTTCAAATTTTGGTACATCTTGGTACTTCCAGGATGCATTGCATACATGGAGGAGTGAGCCTCCTCAAGTACCATCTTCCTCATCCCATCAACATCAGGAATTACTATCCTATTATGGTAAGAAACGGTACCATCATCTGCCTCGTGAAAGCCATCTTACTTTTCACTGTCAATCCCTGATCGGATATTCTGTATCACAATATCATTTTGTTGTGCATCATGAATATGTTGTCTCAAGGTAGGTTTCACTTGTAACTGTGCCAACAATCCTGCCAACAAAGAAACTTCTAGCTGTACATTCATCTGGCGAAGAGACACTAGCATATCTCTCTTATGGCACATCAAGGAATTTAATTGTGCATTATCTACCGTTGATGATGAAGATGACTTTCTACTCAATGCATCATCTACCACATTAGCTTTCCCTGGATGGTAGTCTATTGTGCAATCATAATCCTTAATCAACTCCATCCATCTCCTCTGCCTCATATTCAGCTCTTGTTTTGAGAGGATATATTGTAGATTCTTATGGTCGGTGAAGATCTGACACTTTTCTCCATAAAGATAGTGTCTCCATATCATTAAGGAATGGACCACTACTGCAAGCTCCAGATCATGTGTTGGGTAATTCTGCTCATGTTTCTTAAGCTGCCGCAAAGCAAAAGAAATCACATTTTTATCCTGCATCAACACACATCGCAACCCATTCTTTGAAGCATCATAAAAGACAATATAACCTTTTCCTTGCTCTGACAGTACTAACACGGGTGCACTAGTCAACTTTTCTTTCAAAAGCTGGAAAGAATGTTGACACTTGTCATTCCAAGTGAAAGGAACATCCTTCCTGGTTAACCTAGTTAGGGGTAACGCTATAGAACTGAAGTCTTTGATAAACCTCCTGTAGTAACCTTCCAGACATAGGAAACTATGAATCTCTGTCGGTGTCTTTGGTTGTTCCCATTCTAGTACATATTCCATTTTCTTGGGATCAACACAAATGCCTTTTATAGATATAACATGGCCCAGAAAAGACACTTCACATAACCAGAATTCACACTTGCTAAACTTAGCATATAGTTGATGCTACCTCAACAATGTCAATGCTTGGCGAAGGTGTTGCTCATGTTGTTGACTATCCTTAGAGTATATCAGGATATCATTTATGAACACAACCACACACTGATCGAGATAAGGTCTAAACACCCTATTCATTAGATCCATAAAAGTTGCAGGTGCATTGGTTAGCCCAAACGGCATAACCACAAACTCATAATGACCATATCTAGTCCTAAATGCTGACTTGGGTATGTTATCAGCCTTAATTCTCAACTGATGGTAACCTCACCTCAGGTCTATCTTTGAAAATACAGTGGCACCTCTCAACTGATCAAAAAGATCATCAATCCTCGAAAAAGGATACTTATTCTTTATTGTCACCTTGTTCAACTGTCTGTAATCTATACACAACCTCATTGACCCATCCTTCTTTTTAACAAACAACATGGGAGCACCCCAAGGGGAAGTTCTCGGCCTAATAAAACCCTTCTCTAATAGTTCTTGTAACTATTTCTTTAACTCCTACATCTCTGCTGGTGCCATCCTGTATGCTGACTGTGCTATGGGTTGTGTTCCAGGAATAAGATTGATCTCAAACTCAATCTCTCTAGGAGGGGGAATTCTAGGAAATTCCTCAGGGAAGACATCTTCAAATTATCACACCACTGGTACCTCCTGGATACTAGGACCTACCACCTTGGTATCCACAACATGGGATAAGAAAGCCTCACATCCTTGTCTCATCAACTGCTCAGCTGTCATAGCTGACATCAAACATGTAGGAAGAATCTTCCTATCACCCTGAAAAATCCATTGTACATCTCCATCATGGAACGTCGCCACCTTAGTACTACAGTCCAAGACTACCTTGTATTTTTCCAAGGTATCCATTCCAAGGATTACATCAAAACCATGCATGTCAAGTGGCAGAAGATCTACTTGAATGTTGTGTCCAGAAAAAGAAAGAACACAAGAAAGGCACACTTCTCACAACTCAGTAGAATCAACCAAAGGAGTCTCCAGTCGCAGGCTATCAGATCTAAGACTAACAGGTAGATAACAACTATCTATCACCTCTCTAGTGATAAAAGAGTGTGTTACACCCGGGTCTACTAACACAAATACGAAACAAGAAGCAGACATATCTGAATGAAATAACTCCATCTGACCTATCACGACTCGTGGATTGACCACTTCTTCTATATGGGTCATGGCATAGAACCTAGCTGTCGCCTGCTGCCGTCCACATCCTCTACTCGCCTGTCCTGAGGATCCTGCATGGGATGCCTGACCACGTCCTCTGCCACTACCAGTATCAAACAGTCATTGTTGTGATCCATGTTGATTTTTCCTTGGCTGCTGAGTCACCTCCTCAACCTTCATAGGGCAATTCCATCTAATATGCCCTGTCTGTCCACATTTATGACACACTCAGTTATCACTATGTGGTCTAAACGACCCTATAACTGAGGCTGATGATGAACTGCGAGCTCCTGCCGGTGGAAAACTGTGACCTCTACCCTGACTCGGGGTCCACTGTGATGGTGCATGTGATCTTAGTTCAATGAAGGTTGACCTTGGTTGCGACGGTGATGGGAAAAACCTTGGCTTCTTAAAGCCTCCAGATGATTGCCCTTGAAACTACATAGGTCACTTCTTAGTATTAGCATCACACTTCTCTATGGAAGGCCTCTCAATCCTCCTGACAGATTCCACAAAGGTGGAAAACCTTTCCCTATTCTCCAAGGCTGATGTTGTAGTATTCAACTCTATACTCAAAACCTTCTCAAATCTCTGAATCCTTTCCTTTTCCGTTGCTGCCATGTGCGGATAGAATCTAAGAAGTTCCATAAACTTTGATTCATACTCATTGATAGTCATAGCTCCCTAACGAATCTTCTCAAACTGAGAGATTTTCTCATCTAGGTAGGTCTCTGGAAAATATTGACTAACAAATTCCCTCCAAAACCCCTCCCATCCTATCACAACTCCTGGCCTTTTCTCCTCTTCTATGGCCCACCAGTGGCCAGAACTACCCTTCAACAAGTATACTGCATGCTTAACTTTGTCTTCTTCAGTGATGTTTAGGATTTTAAATGCCTTTTCCAGCTCAGTCAACCACATGTCAGCGTCTGCTGGATCAGAAGTACCTTTATATTCAATCGCCCCAATACGTCTAAGATGTTCAAATGTCTTCCCGACACCTTGGGACTCCACATTAGAGGTGCCTGCCCTAGCTGGAGGTGCTGGCGCTCTGTCAGCGATATGTGTAATTGTGGCCATCATCTGTCTAAACATATGTTGAAACTTAGGATTGGCCATCATTTTCGGGTCTAGATGAGGCATTGTGGGTTGCTCTGTCCCTTCTTATGGCACTCTCTCATCGCATGCCTGCCTCCCTACACCTCCTCTTGGTGCAACATAGCTACTCTCAACATGTTCTTCATGTCCTCCAGACATATCTGCATAAGCATACACTATGATCAGATATGTTGGATACATAAGAACAAACTCAAACCTAAGTCCTATGTCCCTGTAGACTCAGTAAACCTAGAGATTTGATACCAACTTAAATGTGACACCTCATCACGCTAAATGAGATTACTCAAAACAAAAAACATGATCAACTACTAATTAATCACATAGTCAAAAATGTGAAACAATTAAAACTGATTCCAACAATGTAAATAAAATCTAGAACATTTATAAAAGGTCCATCATTCTATTCTCATATACTTTAACAAGCATTTGCATATGGGTCCAAAGACCTCAGTCACATCTTGCATACAAAAGAAATTTCACATGTCCGTGCCATATATTTACAAACATTGGCATAATACCAAAACCTCATGTCGATACAAATATATCATCTAGAAAACACATCCCATACCAGGACCTGAGAGTATAGGGACGACACTAGGACTCTACTACTAAAATCTATGACTAACATCTACAACTAACCAACCTTCTGAATCTATTGATCACCAGGTTGGTTCTCTTCCACAACACGACCTCGACCTCATTGCTCGCGACCACCTAAAAAAAATTTGTGGTGAACCACGGGTGAGACCCAGTCCCAGCGAGAGATATAACTCTCTCCAACATATATTGATTATAACATATTAATTGACAGTAAATGAACTGAGCAGATATAGAAATGAATAAGTAATTTAAGCAGATTGAATAGGTTAAGCATACTAAGCCACTAAATAAATTAACTCGACAAGAAGTATACTTACTCAAATGTCATATGATATCATCTTGAAAACACTGAATAGTATAAGGACTAGTTAAAGATCAATCAAGCAATGTGAAATGTATTTAACCCTAGTCAGTATACTACATGACTTATATCACTTATTTTATTACATTTCCCTGAGGGATTTGAGAAATACCACTCAAGTCCCAACTGACCACTACTAAGTCGAAATCAGTACCATACATGATCTAGGAAGAGTCGGACTCCTAAGAGCTTCTCCGCCCCCGGTCAGTACGGGTCCGCCACAGCGACACATAAGGTCAAGCTACTAACAACCTAGTCCGTCCTTGGTATAGGTCACGACACTAGTGAAAGGAGGTGGGTACGCATACCCTACCATCCGAGGTACAACCATAGTTGTCCTCCAATCTCATCATATATATAATCACCGAGACACGACCGCAGTCGTTCTCAAACTGAGGGCTAGGTATGACCGCAATCATCCTCCCTAAACACTTGAATTCATGATGACAAGCACCCTGCATACTCATCAGTATGAGCTCTGGGTTTCCCTTAGGAATACTCATTTCACCATCTGGAAAGTTCTGACACTCAGATGGGTCTATGGCACAGGGCACTACATGATTAGAGTTCCACTTGATTAGTTATGCCAATTGAGTAAATTAAAGCTAAATCATAGAAATGGACATTCAAACCCTAATTCTTTTCTAACAAGAGTATATGTATAACAACTTCAAGAGATATAAAACATTTGAGATATAAATCTTAATCACATTACCACATATATCATTCATTGCAAATTAACAGACCACACTTATCATCATACTATTGCAAGATACCAATATCTTATCACAAGTTCCATGGTTTTAACCCTTATTGGAACATGAAGAGGATTTCACCTCAATCATGGCTTCAAAAATGCCCAAAGGTCATTAAGACCATCACATTATTCATAGTAAGGTTATCATCATCATTCCATGCCTTGAACAAGGCTCAAAAGATCATTAGCACATGTATGTCCATAGATTTTAACATGGCAAGGCATTATGATATTCAAATAATACTACATTGTGGTTTCAACATAAGAAGAGTGTAATTCATTATCACATTAATCATTCAAAAGGTCTGATTATAACCAATCAACATCATATAATTACATCAAGGTTATGATAATAGGCCAGATCACATGAGAGTTATGCATCCACTCATTACATTGATTTATCAAATATAACTATATAATGGTAAAGGAAAGACTACCAATTAATGGTATTGAACCATTGAATTATCTTCACTATGACCACATATAATAACATGTGATTTATTCTAATCCATTGGATGTTAAAGCATCCAATATTATTCATTGGATCAGGTTCATTGTTCAAGGTTATCAATCGAAGTATAGGTCTAACCATTAGATCAATTGAACCAAGGAACCATTGGTTCAAGGTTATCAATCGAATCTAAAATTACATTCCTAATTCATTATATATGATGATGACCTGATCCACCATTAATTGTGATCATTAGGTCACCATTAGTTGCTAGATCAGTAATACATTTAGTTAACATCATCAAATAATAAGCCAATATCATCATCGATTGATGACATCATTAGAATACTTAGTGGATGATAATTAAATGTCTAATTGAGTCAAAACCTGAACTAAGGTGGTGACCATAGGTTGTCACCATAAATTGGACACTCTTGATCACGAACATCAGTTGCCAAGATAGCAGCATTATTGGTTGTTGAATGGTATGACAATAAGTTATGTGATAGAGAAGGAAATAGCTTGAAAACCCTAATTTGAACCATCATTTGTTTTGTACATACCACCATAGGTTGTTGCTATCAACCTGTCCCTGATCATGTTACACCCTATACAGGCTGTACACATGTTTACAGGTTCATATAGAACTGAAACAAAACAGGGAACACAATAAAATTCGTAATTCTAACCAAGCATGGTTTCTCTATGCTTAGATCATCACATTCAAGCATAATCATGAACCAACAAGCTTCTAATAAGCAATATAAGTGAATAATGTTATATAACTCGCCTCTATAGAGTAGGTAAGATATCCAACAGCAAAAATCTCGAGCAAATAGGGCAGGGAAACCTTGGAATCAGATCTGAACTTGGCCAACTATGCAATTCTCTCCATAAACAAGCAAAACCCTAGAAAAGAAACAAGAAGGAAGGAGTTTTGAGTTCTAGAGGAACTTTCACCATGGAAAACCATGGTTCCTACCTGGAGAGATGTAGGACGAAGAGGAAAAAAGAATTATACCTAGTAAATAAGGAAAAACTTACACTTTTAGGTCAATATCACTAGGGGGAAGCTTCATACACCCAAAAAGAGAGTCAATTTCAACCCTAGAATTTTTTTTCCAAGAGAATCCCCACTTTCTTCTTCCTTGGGCAGAAAAAATCGCAGCTGAACAGAGGGAGTATGAAGCTGGGAGAAGGAGAGAGATAATGGAGAGAAAATGGCTCGTTTGGGGGCTTTTGGATAAGTATATGACACTTTAATATTAAGAAAACGAAAACGTTGCAATTCTAGTATATATCGAAGTGTCCATGGCTTTAAATTATTAAAAATACATAAGCACACACACAAGCAGCTCTCCCACCGTCCCTCAAGACCTGCTTGGCTTTTCTTTGGCGAAATTCCCAGCCAATCACATAATTCCTTAGTTGATAGCTACTAAAGGTAGCTCATCCATGAAGGGAAAAACCCTAAAATACCCTTGATAAAAACACCTTCAAACCATGGCTCAACTAGGAGCCCCATGGATAAAAAATCTCAAGAATGATAATATAACAACTAAGGAACATAATTTATGTGAAAAATTGCAAAGAAAACCCCTCAAAGGGTAAATTGCAGAAAAGTCCAAAATGTACAGAAAATTGCATAACTTGCTCAAACATTGTCCAAATTGGACGAAATTTGAAACTTGAGCTTGTCTTATGATTTAAAACATATGAAAAGTTTATATTAGGGTTATAAGAATTCAATTATCGTAATTAAGCTCATTCAACTCATTAAGTAAGTTCAAGGGCCTTACAACAACTCTAAATTAGGTAATCTTGCATTCAAAATGGATAAAAAATCACCTTTATCATTAACAGGGTTAATCTTATCAATTTGACTTATTAATTTACCAAAATACACCCTTTATCTTCAATTAGGGTTTCTCATCAACTTTTAATACATTTTACTAGCAAATTAAGGTACTTTTGCAAAATGGAGTAGAACTAGGTTCCCAAAGTATTTTTATCAGATTCCTTGTATTTGGATACATGATGCGATGATTTTGAGTCACATTTATAGACCTATTTTATATGTGGTTTATGCTTTAATTAGTCATTTCTATGGTTAATATCGCATAATTCATCCATTTTGGTCTTTGCCATCATTTTATGTCAAATCCCCTTAGTTTTATCATTTTGAGCATTAATTATCACATTATTATTATTTGTGTGGATTTATTAGATCTTGTCTTTGAATTTCAGGAAAAACAAGTATTTACTTCTGTCGATACCATCGACAAGACCGCAAGTTGCCAGCCGAAAGGAGCAACAAAGAGTCGATACCATCGACGCTGATGTCGATGGTATCGAGACACCTTCAGGTTGCTGGAGTAGAAGCAGTCGATAGTATCGACAGAAGTCGATACCATCGACACATGGAGGCTACAGCGTCGCAAAACGACAGAACCGACGCCAAAAAGGAAGTCGATACCATCGACCCACGTCGATGGTATCGAGATGATGAAGGGCGCGATAAAGGAAGGATTTGCAGCCATCCGCTACTGTAGCGGGTCGATACCATCGACTCACGTCGATGGTATCGATGCCGTCAGATATGCGTTGGATTTAGAATGATTTCAATTGGACGTCTGGAGTTAATTAACGACCTAATTAGGGACTTATACCTAATGACGGCCGCCCAGACAGAGGGAGGATTGGATTTTGGTTTTTGCACAAGTGCCGAGGAGCGAGAAAGGAGAACGGAGGCTAGAAGTTCATACCTTTCGATCCGGACGCTGCCGAAGATGGATTTCACCACCGAGAGGCGGGAAAGCTCGTGTTCTACGCAAAGGATCAATCGGTTCTTCTCCGTTCAGGGGTTTTCCCATTCAATTCACGTTTTTCATATGATTTCCCCTATTTCTACCATGTACTTGTGTGAGGTGAACATGCGGGGCTAATCCCCTCCATCTTTAGGACCGGGAGTAGCCCGGGAATGCATTGTATGATATTTTTATATTAATAATTCATATTTTCTCTCTTAAATCCGTGGTATAGTTTTGTTTTCTCCATATATTGTTATGCTTGATCACCATAATAATAACCTAATGCCCTTAATCACTTCGACAGAAGGATTAATGGTTGAAAAGAGACGAAAACTACATTAATCGATAAATCCCTTGCCAAAGGTGGTGTAAAATTAATGGTGGAAACTGAGAGACCGTTCGTAATGCACTTAGTTTAGGGAATAGGTTACTACGACGGTGGAACCGACCTAAACCTAAGTAGTGAATTGCACCACAACAGTGGGTAATTCTGTTTTCAGGCCACTACTCGGATAGAGAGAGAAGATTGAGGCATTATATAAAATCTAATACAATGAATACCCATGGTGAAACCACAACCCTAAAGATACCCTTTTGAATTGATTAAACCAACATTTAATCGATTGCTTATTTTGTTTTGTTTTTATTTTTCTTTTATTTTTCTTTTATTTTTAACAACAACTCTCAACTTGTTAATCGACTTAGCTGATCGCGAATAGTTAGTAGGAGTCCCCAACGATTGCACGTATCCCTGAGTTCGACTCGGGCCTCACAAGGCATGTACTACTCGACGCGTATACTTCCATTTTTAGCGCGTAGTAAAATACACGTCAAGTTTTTGGCGCCGTTGCCGAGGATACGGCGGAATTGTTGGCACTTCGAGTGCTACGAGCGGCCACTCTAGGCCACACATTTCTTTTTAATTTTCATTCAAATTCAAATATTTTTACATTGCGCTATAATTGTTTATACTCGTCTAAGCATAGTACTGAACTCGAATTTTCTTATTTTAGGTAATGTGCATGGTGCATACACGTAGTACGGACTATGCCAATCGCACGCCCGAAGTTCCATTTCCGGGACCTGAGGACGAGGAGCATTCCGAGCAAGAGTACCAAGAAGAGGTAGATTCTGAATCTGAAGCAGAAGAGATGGCCGAGGAACCAACGATATGGGCGAAGATCAAAGTTTCTTCCGCATCTGCCTCTAAAGGGCCGATAAAGAAACAAGCAATCAATATACCAACGTACAAGATTGATCCAGCTCTAATTAATTTGGTTAAGTCCAATGCTTTTCATGGTTTGAAAAATGAGGATCCTGTTGCGCACCTTAGTCAATTCATGGAGAACTGCGATATGGTGAAAATTGACCGATTTCCGCAGACTGCACTCTATTTGAAGCTCTTTCCGAGCTCGCTAGCGGGAATTGCACGAGAATGGCTACACAATATAGACGATGAGTTCGTGGAGTCTTGGGACCATATGGTGGAGGTCTTCTTTGAGAGGTTCTTCCCTCCTGAGAAGACTAACGACATGATCAGAAAAATTCATAATTTCACTCAACAGGCTGGTGAGACATATTCGGAGACCTGGGAGAGATTTCAGGTCATGCTGAGGAGATGCCCACATCATGGGATGGATAAGGAAACACAAGTGAAAATCTTCTATTTTGCTCTCTCCGAGCACGATAGGAGTAACCTTGATTCAGCCGGGTCGGGATTTTTTCTAAACAACACAGACACCAGATGCTGGGAGATACTCAAGAACATGGCTAGAAAGCAGTCCTGGGGAGAAAGAGAGAGAGGTGCTGTGGTGCAGGTTAGAGTCGCAGGTGAATCCAAAGTAGTTAAAGAACTGAACGACAAGTTAGATCTTCTAGCCAAGAAGCTGCTAGCTAAGGATGATGCATCTGAGGAAGACCAAGCCCAAGTCAAATTCATGCAACAACAGGGCTACAGAAACAATGACTATGCATGGAGGAGAGATAAAAAGTTCTCATGGAAGGATCCGAATAATTTTCTGCAGGATCCAGATGTCAAGCCACAACCTAGAGCGGAGGACAAGAACACTGAACTACTGAGTAAAATGGTTCAGCAGAATCAGGAAATGATGGCTATGTTCGGTAAACAATTACAATCTCAAGGTGATATTCTTACCAAGTTTGGACAGACGCTGCAAAGCCATGGAGCACAAATGCGGGCATTAGAAACCACCGTGGCACAGATTTCTAGTGAAGTGGCGGCCATCAAGCATGCCAATCAACAGAAACCGGCCGAGAATGCAAACGTGGCCCAAACACACCATCAGGTCAAGTATATTTTTGTGGTAAGCAATGAGGAGGAATCTCAGGTGCAAGAAGCTAAAGAAGAAAGAAAAATGACTTTTAATACGCATACGACACCGGCGATACCGTATCCACGCACTTACTATGGACTGCCGGGCGGAAACCCTTTCTTCAGAAAATCACAGCGAGTTATGAATATTGTATCTCCACCTAAAGAAAAAGAACAATTGAAGGTTGTTTGTGCAAGTGTGGAGACATCGAATGCGAGAGAGGAACCACAACAAGCTGTTACTATTGACGATGTCTCGCCGAAGCCCACGTCAGAGGGAGTGATTGAAGCAAGCTTAGGGGAGTTGACCCCGAAAAGCTCATATGTGCCACCTCACAGGCGTGTTGATGCAGCAGATGTTTCAAAACTGGACAATCTGAAGTCAAAGAAAGAGCATCGTCATTTTAGGAAATTCTTCGAAATATTCCCAAAACTCCATGTCAATATTCCATTAGTGGAGATGATCGAGAAAGTGCCCGCCTATGGGAGGTTCATCAAGGAAATCATCAATAAGAAGAGGCGGATAAAAGACAGTGATATTTGTAGGATGAATGAGACGGTGAGCTCTATGATTCATGGGAGTTCACCAAAGAAGAGAAAAGACCCAGGAGGCTTCTACATTCCTTGCTCAATAGGTGGTCAACATTTTCCTAAAGCGCAATGTGATTCTGGCGCCAGCATAAATCTCATGCCTCTGGCGACATTTCAAAAACTTGGGTTAAAAGAGATAAAGAAGTCAGCCGCGAAAATTGAATTGGCAGATGGGTCTTTAGTGAGACCATATGGAGTGTGTGAGGATGTTCTCGTAAAAGTGGATAGATTCATATTCCCAGTGGATTTTGTTGTCATGGATATGCCACCACTCCAATGTTGTGAAATTCTTCTAGGAAGACCTTTTCAAGCAACGGCAGACGTCGTGATTGCCTTAGGGAGAGTTACTTTGTCCTTGGGAATTGGAGGAGATCGAGTTGAATTCAAATTACCACATGATTCTCTAAGCGCAATTCCCAAAGTGAAAAGATGATGAGCTTCATACCGTCTAGCCTAAGACGTTAAATAAGGGCGCTTGTTGGGAGGCAACCCAACCATCGGTACAGTAGGATAGTTTATTTACATTCGTAGTTTAATTTGTTTTTACTTAGTTTTTAGTATAAAAAAGATACCGTGATCGGTTTGTTTGATGTGCAGGCTGATGCAGAGTCGATACCATCGACACACTGGTTGATGGTATCGACCGGGTTACAGGTTGATGACTGCAGATTTTTCTCTACGTCGATACCATCGACGGCCTCGTCGATGGTATCGACCTACCTACAGGCAGATCGCAATATCAAAGTCGATGGTATCGACATGCCAGTCGATACCATCGAGATCTCTGGAGATTTTTAGAAGAAATCGACTCAGTGGAGTCGATACCATCGACGGGTGTGTCGATGGTATCGACATTTTCAAGTAAAAAAGGCGGCGGCCGGACTCGCGAGGCAGTTGCCCTAATCAACGAGTCGATACCATCGATGGGTGTGTCGATGGTATCGACGGGCACACAGCAGTGTCGGTGTCAGTTGTTCAAGACGGGGTTATTGGTAAATGAAGTCACATCTTCAATGATTTCTTCCTACACTTGCGCCAAGTGTCATCCAGAGCAAATCCGGACCCCACGACCCTGGCAGTACCCACCTCCGCCTCCACAGGAGTGATCTGGTATCTCTGTTCCAATCTTTAAGTTTGTTTTTGACTATGAGGCCATAGTCGAATTCAAGCTTAGGGGGGTAGTTGGAACAACTCTATCTTTTATTGTTTTTATTTTTTAGCATTGTTATTTGTTTCTTGCATCTTTAGCTTTTGTAGGATCCACATGCTATCTAGTGTAATTGTGGATGTCATAAATTGTGTCATCTTGCTGTTAGTGCATGGGGAATTCAAGGGAAATTTGAAAAATTTGTGTCTTTGGATAGCTTGTTTTGTTTTGACCTTAAGAACACATCCTGTGAAAATGATTGATTATGTCAACTTTAAAACAACATTTCACACCTGTACTCCTAATGATTCATGAAAGTGGACGGAAATGGTTGTTGAGCCTAACCTAACCAAATGGTAATGAGACCTTAATTGGATGTAAGAGAGAGAACCCTCTAAACTACTACACAGGTCAGTAAGGAGGGACACATAATATCTTTCTAAGGTTCAGTCATCTAGTTTTGTGATCGTTCCATTTCATTTTTCCATAATCCACCTCAGAATTGGAAGTAAAGTGCAGTTTTAATTCCTTTTGTGTGCATAGCATTTAGATAGGACTTGCATTGGTATTTTCCATATGTTTGCATAAAAAAAGAAAAAAATATATAGTGAATCATGCACATAACCTTTAGGGCATGCCATGTAGTTGCATTCATGATCTTCATGCATAAAGTAATTCATTTATCTCAATTTTGCCCTAATGGTGAACTAAATTGTTCCATACTTTCTAAATAGAAAAAAAATTTCTGAGTATGCAGGAAATAGCCCAATAAAATTATCTTTAAGCAATTATGGATATGTGGGCTGAAAAAAAAAGCTGAAAATCTGCAATATATAAAGAAAGAAAAAAAAAGAATTTAGAAGAACGTGAAATAAGAAGGAGAAAGGAACATGATATCACCTACATCTCAGGATAATTGAGTATATGATGTAGCTTGACTAGATATCCATCTCATTTTGAGGCAGATGGTTAGAGCATGCATCATTTCACCCAATTTTAGGCATTAGGGCATTTCTAATGTGCATTTGCATCATATAGGACATTTTTGTATTATGCATGTTGAAATTGTACAATACTTCCATTTTCTTCCATGAGCCACCCATTTTCATCCACCTGTTGCTCGGATTGGTAGGCCACCGTGAATTTCTCCTCACTAATGAATATCAGGAGAATTGCTTCCATGTAGATGGTAGTTAGGGCGAGCAACATAGTATAGGCGATCACAAGATGCACCAATGCTGAATCGGCGAATTTTATTATGTTAACTGCCTTATGTGATAGTGTTCATCGGTTTGGAGGTTAATTTCTTTTATTGATGATTATTGTCGCCTTTAGGGTAATTACCGTTATGTGGTTAGAAAAGGCCGGTTTGTGAATGTTCAGTGGGAGTCATATGGGATGTTGGGTTGGTGTGTTGTTTTTCATTTGACATTTGCAATTCTATTCTAAGGATTAGTTGCTCGAGGGAAAGCAACGTTCAAGCTTAGGGGAGTTTGATGCGATGATTTTGAGTCACATTTATAGACCTGTTTTATATGTGGTTTATGCTTTCATTAGTCATTTCTATGGTTAATATCGCATAATTCATCCATTTTGGTCTTTCCCATCATTTTATGTCAAATCCCCTTAGTTTCATCATTTTGAGCATTAATTATCACATTATTATTATTTGTGTGGATTTATTAGATCTTGTCTTTGAATTTTAGGAAAAACAAGTATTTACTTCCGTCGATACCATCGACGGAAGTCGATACCATTGACAAGACCGCAGGTTGCCAGCCGAAAGGAGCAGCAAAGAGTCGATACCATCGACGCTGATGTCGATGGTATCGAGACACCTTCAGGTTGCTGGCGAAGAAGCAGTCGATAGTATCGATGGACGTCGATACCATCGACACATGGAGGCTACAACGTCGCAAAACGACAGAACTGACGCCAAAAAGGAAGTCGATACCATCGACCCGCGTCGATGGTATCGAGATGATGAAGGGCGCGATAAAGGAAGGATTTGCAGCCAGCCACTACTGTAGCGGGTCGATACCATCGACTCGCGTCGATGGTATCGACGCCGTCAGATATGCGTTGGATTTAGAATGATTTCAATCGGACGGCTGGAGTTAATTAACGACGTAATTAGGGACTTATACCTAATGACGGCTGCCCAGACAGAGGGAGGATCGGATTTTGGCTTTTGCACAAGTGCCGAGGAGCGAGAAAGGAGAACGGAGGCCAGACGTTCATACCTGTGGATCCGGACGCTGACGAAGACGGATTTCACCACCGAGAGGCGGGAAAGCTCGTGTTCTACGCAAAGGATCAATCAATTCTTCTCCGTTCAGGGGTTTTCCCATTCAATTCACGTTTTTCATATGATTTCCCCTATTTCTACCATGTACTTGTGTGAGATGAACATGCGGGGCTAATCCCCTCCATCTTTAGGACCGGGAGTAGCCCGGGAATGCATTGTATGACAGTTTTATATTAATAATTCATGTTTTCTCTCTTAAATCCGTGGTATAGTTTCGTTTTCTCCATATATTGTTATGCTTGATCACCATAATAATAACCTAATGCCCTTAATCACTTCGACAGAAGGATTAATGGTAGAAAAGAGACGAAACCTACATTAATCGATAAATCCCTTGACAAAGGTGGTGTAAAATTAATGGTGGAAACTGAGAGACCGTTCGTAATGCACTTAGTTTAGGGAATAGGTTACTACGACGGTGGAACCGACCTAAACCTAAGTAGTGAATTGCACCACGACAGTGGGTAATTCTATTTTCAGGCCACTACTCGGATAGAGAGAGAAGATTGAGGCATTATATAAAATCTAATACAATGAATACCCGCGGTGAAACCGCAACCCTAAAGATACCCTTTTGAATTGATTAAACCAACATTTAATCGATTGCTTATTTTGTTTTGTTTTTATTTTTCTTTTATTTTTAACAAAAACTCTCAACTTGTTAATCGGCTTAGCTGATCGCGAATAGTTAGTAGGAGTCCCCGACGATTGCATGTATCCCTGAGTTCGACTCGGGCCTCACAAGGCCTGTACTACTCGACGCGTATACTTGCGTTTTTAGCGCGTAGTAAAATACATGTCAATACACAACTTTCATGTATAAAGTTTTTCCATTAGACAATCCTAGTCATTCTATGAATTTTGCAAATAAAACCCGTTTCCTAGATTATTCGATTAGAGAGGAATAATTACCCAAAATAATGGGCTGCACGAAATGTTGTCCGGTGACCCGCTTCTTGGATCTAACGATCTCGATTGCGCGTGTCTAACAAAAGCTGCTCCCGCTCTAGGGCGATTCAACTGAGATCACCGTGGGCTCAGATTGTAGGGTGATGGGTCGTCGTCTTCCTCAGTCTCAGCAACTTCGCGAGGTCAACCTGGAGGTTGACACTGTGCTCTCGACTTCCCTTGCCCACACCGACCGGCCAGGGAGCTCCGCCTCCCCTCGACGAAGTTGGTAGATGGTTCAATTCCTCACTCGAGATTCTCCAACATCATCCCCTACTCGTTGGACTCTGGCAAGGGTCACCGAGGCGTCAGGGTTGCAGATCAGGATGAAAAATCAATTGAGAGCACAAAAACACTCCTCGCACTCTTCCTCAGAGGTTAGGCTAGCAAGAAAAGATGTTGGTTCCCTCCATAATCCTATCCTATATATAGGGTCAAGGTAAGGTTCGTGGGGTTTTGGGCATTTCCCAAAACAACGACCAAACATGCAAGAACCAGGGATGATTCCCTGCGGTTTCATCTCCTGAGTCCAATGGGACTATCACCAGGCTTGCTCATACTCTCGATCACGAGAAATCTCGATTGGAAACTCTCCCTATAACTTGCAGAGTCCTAGTCCACTTGGGACTTAGACTATGAGAATCCCACATTGGATCAAGATCCAACGGACCTCATCGCTCACGATCAAAACAAAGGAAAGTATTTTTCCTAATCAGAATAACTTCCAATTTTTGAGATAACTTGAAAAATTGATTTCTCTCAAACCATAAATCCTTTTTGTCTCAAATTTTAAGGGAAGGTTTGTCTTGGAATTATATATCTTTGTACCAAATTTTGGAAACAAATTACAATGGATGAGAAGTCTTCCTTCTCTCCTAAATTATTCATTAATTTATTCAAAATTAATTATTATTTCTTTTCCCTTTGCTATTATCTTGTTATTTTGGGTCCCTTGGACCTCAAGAAATCCCAAAGGCACGGATTCCTATATTGGGGAAAATCTATTTGACTTTATCTTCTTTTGAAAGTCAATTTCTCATATTTCCCTTTTTATTAATCAATTTCTTTTCCTTTTTAATTCTCTTTTTAAGGAATTCATGTTATCTCTCTTCTATTTTCCTATTGAAATTCCTTTTAACATTAGGAATCCTTGGGATATGAAAATCCATAGAGGATAACTCAATTATACCTCTTTTCACATACTTTCCACATTTTATCATAAATTTCAATTTCTTTCTTAAAAAGGAAATACTTAATTGGTCTTTTCTTTTATTATTGCATTCTCTATGCAACATTGGACTCCTTGGGACCCAAGGAACCCAAGGGAAACGAAATCGAACTTTGGATTGTATTATTTTGCCTTTTGGAAGTTTCCACACCTTTCTTTTCTCAAAAACTTAATTATTCATTTACTAATTGAATTTCCTTGTTATTGGGGCCAATAGCCAATAAAGCCCTCAAAGCAATCATCAAGGCTATTGTAAATGAAATTACATCATTATTTGTCCAATATGAGAGTTTACATTTCTCATCAGATGAACCCAAAATCGGGGTTGTAACAGTTGGTCATAGGTAATGAACCAAAAACCCACCTAGAAGCTATTGAGGGATCATGGTTTGAGATATAGCTTGAGGCAATGACTAAGATGGAATCCATGTACATCAAAAAGGTATGGACCTTGGTGGATTCACCTGAAGGGGTAGAACCCAAAGAGTGCAAATAGGTCTTCAAGAAGAAGACCGACATGGATGGTAATGTACAAACCTATAAAGTTTAACTGGTTGCAAAGGGTTTCAGACAAGTTCAAGGTGTTGACTATGACAAAACTTTATCATAAGTTTCCATGGTTCAATCCATAAGGATCATGCTTGCCATTGTAGCTTATTATGACAATGATATTTGCCAAAATGGATGTTAAAACTACTTTCCTTAATGGTAATCTTCTTGAGGATTTGTATATGACACAACTTGAGTAATTTGTAATTGTAGATAATGCAAATAAAGTCTATACGATACAAAGGTCAGTCTATGGATTGAAGCAAGCATCTATGATATGGAATATTTCATTTGATGAGGAAGTCAAAGAGTTTGGATTTATTCAAAATGAAGACAAACCCTATGTTTACAAGAAGGTTGGTGGGAGCGTAATTGTATTCCTCATATTTTATGTAGATGTCTTACTATTTTTGGGGAATGACATACCTATCCTAAAAATGGTAAAGACCTGGCTGGGAAGTACCTTCTCTTTGAAGGACTTAGGTAAAACATCCAATAGTTTAGGAATTGAGATCTACACAGATAGATCTAAAAGGCTTCTGGGCCTAAGTTAGGGTACTTACATTGACAAGGTGTTGAAGAGGTTCAACATGCATGACTCAAAGAGAAGAAATTTGCACGTGTCATGGAATAAGTCTCTCAAGAGCATAGTATCCCACTTCTTGAAAAGTATGAGAATACATGACTAAAATGACATATGCATCCAATATTAGATCTATCATGTATGCAATATTATGTACTCGTCCTGATGTCACATATGCTTTGAGCATGACAAGCTTATATCAGTTAGATCCCAGTGACATTGTGCTTCTATAAAGAACATCCTTAAGTACTTGAGAAGACCAAAGGATAAGTTCTTTGTTTATGGTGTTGAGGAGGAGTTTAGTGTAAAGGGTTAAATTGATGCAAGCTTCCTAACTGACAAAAATGATATCAATTGTAATTCAAATTTTTGTTCTACCTTAACAATAGAGTTGTAAGTTGGAAAAGTTCCAAGTAAGAGATAGCTGTTGATTGTACAACAAAATATGAGTACATTGCTACCTCACCTGTAGTAAAGGAACCTATTTAGATCAAGAAGTTCATTAGTGAACTTGGAGAGGTTCCATGCATTAGAGATGTAGTAGAGTTGTACTTTGACAACAATGAAGCTATTACACAAGATAAGGAACTTATATCTCATATGCAATCCAAGCATATACCTTGGTGTTTCCATCTCATATGAGAGATCATACGATGGTGAGATGTGAGGATTTGTATATTAGAGTGGGAGTATGTTGGTGTGTGTGTCTAGAGAGCCAGTTATATGATGTTTTTAATGTGGTATCATGTACGTGATTTGACTAATAGTTTAGGCATTTCAGTCTATTACTTTTGTTCAGTTATGAGCTGATTATATAACATGTTAGATGTCTAAATAATGATGTTACATGATGACATATGTTTTTAGGTTGAGGACTTGAACAATGAGATCATATGTATGATAAGAGTATATACATTCTTGTTATGTCCCTAATCAGATTTATTATGGAAGAAAAATAGTCAACAATAATACATAAGACTAGAATATATGTTGATTGATGAAAAAGTATCATTAGTCATTATATTAGATATCAAGTCAAACACATATGTACTTGTTAGAGAGTAGTGAATCAGACATACCCACCTTGAGAGTGATACATGGAGCCATTGAATGGTAGTCAGAATCAACTCTCAAAGTGATAGTGGTGATTGTGGTTCTTATACCTAGAGTTGCTACACTCATCACATGTCATTATATGAACTTTGAAACCATTCAACATGACATTCAATAAGGGTTTCTATAAATGTGATGCTCTAGTATGTTGTGACACATGGGGTTGACTATGAGTAATGTAATTGGGATTTGTCCCTCTTAGCATAGTCCATATCATGGCCACTTGATAAGTGAGACTAAGAAATGCATGCCCATACTCATGTGAGTCAATATGCGATATTGATCTCACATGCATCTCAAAAATCTTCTCTAGTTCAAGAGACATTTCTTGAGTATTAAGATGATGAAGAGTCCTTGCCTCACATTCAATCTAGATATCTGAGACAAAGGAACTATACGATCACGGTAACACTGATCATGTATGTAGGTTGAAATTGTTTTCCCACTTTCCAATTACGTGGGTCACAATGATTTGTTTCTAGATATCACTTATTGCTTGGGACGTCATAATCTAGTTATGGACATTCACTAACAATGTAATTTAACACCTATAGGGTGACACACATAGAATGCACTTGGAAGAGGAGTTTAATCATGAATAAGAGTCAATTTGGTCACTAATGAATAATGTTGGTTGTCAGTAAACCGATTGGAGTGTCCAGTTGACTGAATGGAATGTGCTAACTCTCTCTGATGGAACCAGTAAGACTGTTGATTCAAATGTTTAATTGATAAATTCGTCAAAGTTGACATGTTTGAATGAGTCAAACAATTTAATGTTGGCCAAGAAAACATGCATTAATAATCACACTAAAACCCATGTAATTGTGTCACTGACCACAAGCCAACTGATCGACTGGATTGACCAGTCGATCGAGTGGTCGTGTATAGCTGCAACAAACAATGAAATCTAAGCCTTATCTCCATAAGGTTTGTGGAACCCTGGCCTAGTCACTCCTTTATAAAGGGGGATGTCCAAGGCTCTCATCACACACTTGACTTCTCATAGTTGTGGTGACATGAGAGCCCAATCCATCTTACCCATGAAAAGGAGAGATAGAAAAGTAGAAGTAAACATTAGCAAGTTGACAAACAAAGGGGAACTTCTTCCCTCATCTCAGGAAGTGCGACATGGAGTTCCTAGTAGTTTGCACGGACTACATAGAGGCATGGAAGTATTTACTTCTATGCTAGGAGGATGCTATCAGCCGTCGCTCCTAGATACTACACCAAGTGGATGTCGTCAACTACTATCCATATGCTACTTGAGAATGAAGCAAATCCCCATGCAAAGATAGTTGCTAGACTTTCTCTAGGACAAGGTACATATTGAACCCTCTTTCCTAGGACATCATTGTGGATGCGATCTACTACTAGGAAATATGGACAAAAAGTTTTTTTCCTCTACTATCTCTATCTTCATATTTCCCTATAGTAGTATCCAATCCATTCAATTTATAGTGTATCAGGATTTAAATCGATATGATTGGATTTAGTGTTATTATTTACTTTCTTGCATACGATGAGAACAATTAAATGGTTAATGTACATATTCAATCAAATACCACATAATTTGCAAAATGCCCCATAGTTCCTCTCTCTATATTATATATATATGCAATTCATACGTATCACCCTAAAAGTGTTTCAATGTTGAATGTATGTGTGGTTATGGACAAAATCCCTTGGATGCTTGTGCATGGTTGAATGGTCATTTCTTGTCTTATAAATTTGGTTTACACATAGAGCATACTCTCTCTTCTCTAAATGTAAATAATGCTTACCCTTGATGATCCCCTTGAATGTAACTCGAGGTATTCACATTTCACAATGAAACATATAGATAGGAATAGCATTACTTTTTGTTTTTATTAAGAGAAGGTGTTATTTCGGGGGGTGTCGATCGACTAGAATTCAAGGCAATTGAACAGAGGTTCTAGTAGGGAGGAGATGCCATCCAATTGGAGAATCTAGTCACCTGACTTGAGATTCAATGGAATAACTAGAGCATGATCCGTTCAATTGACTAGAGGCCCAACAAATCGAATGGAGGAGTCCATCCATTCACTTGATCCTCTACCCAGTCGACCAAATGACTAAGTCCAATCGACTAATAGGAGGACCAACCAATCAACATGAAGAGTCCAGTTGATCAAGTGACCTATTTCCAATGCAATTTTTTCCAATATTGGTCTAACATGTGGTATTTGAACTTAGATGGATATAAATGTTTTATGGCCCCAAGGAATTGCATTAGTGTGGCCATAAATATTGCTCGTATTGTGTGATTGCATGCTTCATTTGTTGATATAGTATGTATATGATACATATTATAAGTATGTTATGATTGGATATGTATATGCATTTATATATAAAATCCCTCAATAATTATTAAGTCTTAGATGCTTTCCATAAGAAGCACACAGGAAAAGCTTGATCGTTTGAGTGTAGGCTTTGACAAAGAATGGTGCACTATCTATCTTGTGGAAATATGATGGTAGATATGTGGGTTTGCTAAAGAAGGGTGCATATTCTATCGTGGTTGCTTTTGGGTCAGGCTTAACTAGGTGATCTTAATGGGATTAAGTTCCTAGGAGCATACATATGGAATATGACAAGGAGTTGCTCTTACCATCTACCCAAGAGTTTTAGTAATTAACAAAGTCTACCTACCTAAATAATCAAGTCGTGGGAAATCAGACAAACATGACTCATGATTTGATGAAATATGGATGTTGGACCACTAGAAGGTTGTGCGCTACAATCTTCATGAATTAAATGTGAGGGCTATTAATGTGAAGAAAAATAGTGGGAGCAATAGTTAATTAAAGTCCTAATTAATATTGTCCATATTTCAACTCAATTCAAAAGTGTTTTGAAAAATGCAAAATTTCATTTATATAAAAAATGGCAAACAATAAGAAGTTTTTGTTCTGGTCGATCCTTGAGAAGCAAAAAATAAATGAAAAAACTTCCATGACTAGTTCAGAAACTTGAGAATCTTTATCACTCATTAGCGCAAGCTGTATGCCTTAGAAATAGTAAAGCAAATGGAACTCACTCCTACTGTGCCTAAGGCTAAAAGGAATGCTTGCAAGTAGCATTTCTATGATGTCATAGACATTAAATTCCTAATGATATGCTCTATGAACTATGAATTACAAATACAACATGAGCAATGGCCGTTCTTGAGATGATAACACATCTTAAGAACATGTAATGGGATCAAGAAAGTCAAGAGAGATATGATGTATGTAAGGCATTGTTTAAATGCAATATGGTAGAGTGAGATCTAGTAGGGCCCCATGTGCTTAAGTTGATTGGGTACATGGAAAAGCTAGAGACACTGTGATTTACTTTATACTAAGAGTTGGTTGCGGATGTTATTCTACAATTGTTTCCAAAATCATATAGACAATTTTCCATGAACTATAACATAAACAATTTTGCTAAACTATTGTATGAGTTTCTCAACATAGGGAGAACTTTCAAGACACAAATGAAAAAGGAAAAACCCTAATGTGTGATGATGATCAACAGACGAAAAGTGAAGTCCAAGGGTAAAGGAAAAGCCAAGAAGAGTTCTAAAGCTGACCATAAACCCAAATCTTCTACTCTTAAAGAAAATGAGGGGTGAGTAAGGTAGGCAATTGTCACCACTATCATCAGGTTGGATACCGCAAAAAGAATTGCACACTTTACATATAGGAGTTGTAGAAGAAGAAGTAGGAGATGATGATCTTCAATTTAGGTATTTATGTAGTTAAGAAAAAATTAGTAACTTCTTCATATTGTGTATTAGATACTGGTTGTTGATCTCGCATATGCTCGAATATGTAGGATTTAAAAAGAAGTAAACCCTTAAGGAAGGGTGAGGTGGAACTATGCCTTGCAAATGGAGTAAGAGTTGATGCCAATGTAGTTGGAACCTACAATTTATCTCTGCCCAGTGGACTTGTAATAGAGTCATAGAATTGCTATTATGTATGTTCCATTAATAGAAACATCATTTTTGTATCTTTGTATGGATAAGAGTGTATTCAGAATTCATATAAAGAATGGTCGATGATATATTTCTAAATATGAGATCCTTTATGGAAGTGCCCCTATGTCTTATCATTTTTATTTGTTAGATCATTAGACAAGAATAAATAATGTAAATACCAAAAGGCTAAAACTCAACAACTCAAACCAAACATACCTTTGGCATTGTACTCCATAAAAATGGTTATCTAGACTCTTTTGATTTTGAATCAATAGAGACATGTGAGTCTTGTTTGTTGGGAAAGATGACAACGACTCCTTTCAAAGGAAATATTGAGAGAAGGAGTATTCCATTGGGTCTCATACTTACTAATGTATGTGTACCTTTTAGAACAAATGCTAGAGGTGGTTACCAATACTTCATCACATCTATTGACAACCTCAATGGATATGGAAATGTATAATCAATGAAATACAGTCAACATGTATTACAAAGTTCAAGGATTTAATGAATGAAGTATAAAACCAACTTGGTAAAAGTATAAAAGAACTTCAATATGATCGAGGGGGAGAATACTTAAGTTAAGAGTTCAAAAACCTTTTGGGAGATTGTGGTACTATATTACAATGGGCTCCACCCAACACAACATAATTGTGAATATAAAAAAAGGAATCATACCCTATTGGACATGGTGAAATAAATGATGGTTGTAGCTAATCTTACAACTTCATTTTGGTGATATTCTCTTGAAACCACAACATTTACACTAAACTGTGTACCTTCTAAATTAGTTTAAAAGACATCCTATGAAATATGGACTGGGAAGATTCCCAATATGTCTTTTATGAAGATTTTGGGATGTGAAGCTTATGTGAGAAAAATGTTTCTTGATAAGTTTGGTTACAAAATAGACAAATGTTTATTTTTTGGATATCCTAGAAAAACCAAGGGATATTACTCGTATAACTCATTTGACAACAAAGTAGTTATTTCCTTGGATGAAGTTTTCTTAGAAAAGAAATTTACTATAGAGGAATCAGTGAGAGGAAAGCATAACTCAAAGAAGTTCGATACCAACAAGAAAACATTGAACCTGTAGAGGTACAGAAGGAACAAGTAGAGTCATAGACCGTTGTAAAATCTCAAGTTTGTCATGTAACACACGAACCTCATACTAGTAGGACACACCTTGAGCTAGAAAGATTTGGATATCTTGAGACTCAAGAAGGCGACGAGTTGGCCATAGATGATGAGACAACAAGCTACCTAGAAGATATTAAGGAACCAAAGTCTGAGAAATGGCTTGAGTTCGTGAGATCTAAGATGTAATCCATGTATGCCAACATGGTATGGACCTCAATGGATCCACCTGAAGGGGTAAAACTCATTTGGTGCAAATGGGTCTTCAAGAATAATATTTACATGGATGGTAATGTACAAACCTATAAATGTTTATAGGTTGCAAAGGGTTTCAGACAAGTTCAAGACGTTACCTATGAAAGAACCTTCTCACCAGTTGCCATGGTTAAATCCATCATGATCATGCTTGCCATTGCAACTTATTATGACTATGAGATTTGGAAAATGAATGTTAAAGCCACTTTCCTTATCAAGAATATTCTTGATGATGTATACATCACACAAACCAAGGGTTTCATAATTCCAAATATTGAAAATAAAGTTTATAAGATACAAATGTCAATCTATGGATTGAAGAAAGCTTCTCAGAGCCGAAATCTTTGATTTGAGGAGGCAGTCAAAGAGTTTGTCTTTAGCCAAAATAAAGACAAACATTGTGTTTACAAAAAGTTTATTGGGAGCATAATTGTATTCCTCATATTGTAAGCAGATGACACATTATTGATGGGTAATGACATACCTACCCTACAAATGGAAGGGACCAAGATGAGAAGTACCTTCTCCATGAAGGACTTCAGTGAAGCATCCTATATTTTAGGAATTGAGATCTATAGAGATATCTAAAAGGCTTCTTGGCCTAAGACAAAGTAGATACATTGACAAGGTGCTAAAGGGGTTCAGCATGTAGCACTCAAAGAGAGAAAATTTTCTGATGTCTCATGGAATTAATTTCTCAAGAGCCAGGTGTTCCAATTCTTGTGAAGAACAAGAACACATGAGTGAGATTCCTTATGCATCAACTATTGGATCTAACATAAATGCAATGTTATGTACTCAACCTGATGTCTCGTATGCTTTAATCATGACAAGTAGATATCATTCAGATCCTGATGGAAGACAATACACTATCATGAAGAACATCCTTAAGTACTTGAGAAGAACCAAGGATCCGTTCCTTTTTTTTTGGAAAATGATATAGCTCACTTAATACTCAACACAGTTACAAGGGGTAATCATAGATTAACATAATGAAACATGGCATTATCCATGCCATTACACATAAAATCTCCTACACTAACGATGGAGTATAAGTCCACCGCTCTCTCTTTGTGAGTGTGAATTAGATTTTTTGGGGAAGGCAAAACTTTGGTGACTTGGTAGGCTTCATAATCTCATTGAATATTCTTTAATACCATCCTTAGTCGCATATGGTTCATCAATTCCTTATTTATGGAAATGAGGAAGAGTTGGGTGTAAAGGGTTACAGTGAGGCAAGCTTCCAAACTGACAAAGATGATTATCAATTTCTATCTACATTTGTGGTTTGCCTTAACAACAAAGCTACAAGTTGGAAAAGTTCCAAGCAAGATCCAGTTGCTAATTCTATAGTAGAAGTTGAGTACATTGTTGCTTTACACACAACAAATGAAGATGTTTGGATCAAGAAGTTCATTAGTGAAGTGATTCCAAGTATTAGCGATGCAATATAGTTGTACTGTGACAACAACGGATTAATTGCACAAGCTAAGGAACCTTGATCGCATCAGTGTTCCAAGTATATACTTTGTGGTTTCGATCTCATAAGAGAGATTGCACATCTTGGAGATGTGAAGATTTGCATAATACTGACTGACAGAAATATTATTTAACCGCTGACAACAACACTTTCATAGTAGAAACATGATGGTCATGTCAGATCACTTGGGATTAGATTCATGGGTGATTGGCTCTAAGTGCAAGTGGGAGTTTGTTGGTATAATTCCTAGAGATCCAGTCTTATGATGATTGTAATGTGGCATCATGTACTTGATTTGATTAATGATAAAGGAAATTTTGTCGATTACATTTTTCAATTATGAGATGATTATATAAATGATATATATTAAAGAATGGTATTACTTGATGACATATGGGTTGAGGACTTGAACAATGGCATCATATGTATGATAAGAATATATACATTTTTCTATATCCCTAGTTGTATATTATTGTCGGAGAAACGTAGACAACAACAATACATAACACTAGAATGTTTGTTCTGATTACAGAGTATCAATAGTCATGATATTAGATATCAAATCAAACCCATAGGTACTTGTTAGAGAGTAGTTTACCAGAAAGTCCTACCTTGAGAGTGATAGATGGAACCATTGACTGGTAGTCATAATCAGCTCCCAGAGTGATATTAGTGATTGTAATTCTTCGACCTGAAGTTGCTACACTCATCTCATGTCATTCAATGGACTTTGACACCATTCAACATGACCTTAAATAAGGGTTGCTATAATGGCGGCACTTGGGTACATTATGACACATGGTGATTGATTGTGAGTGGTGTTGATGAGATTTGTCCCTCCTAACAGAGTTGATTTTCTGTCCACTTGACAAGAGAGAGTAAAAATGCATGGCCATGCTCATGTAAGTCAATATGTGATATTGAGGTCGCATATATCTCAACAGTCTGCTCTAGTTCAAGAACATAGATTGGGTATAAGAAGATGATGAGTCCATGTCTCACATTCAATCTGGATATCTGAGATAAAGGAACTATATGATCACAATAACATTGATCATATCTGTAAGTTGAAGTTGTTCTCCAACTTTCTAATTACTTGGGTAGCAATGATGTGTTGCTAGATACTACTCATTGCTTGTGATTCATAATATGGTTATGCGCATTCACTGTCGATGTAATTTGGGACCTATAGGGTAACAGACATAGGATGCACTTGGAAGAGTAGTTTAATCACGTCCATGATTTAATTTGGTTACTAATGAATAATGTTGGCTATCAATCGACCGATTGGAGTGTTTTACTTGGGTAGCAATGATGTGTTGCTAGATACTTTTCATTGCTTGTGTAATTTGGGACCTATGTAATTTGTGACCTATAGGCACACATAGGATGCCCTTGAAAGGGTAGTTTAATGATGTACAAGATTCTATTTGGTTACAAATGAATAGTGTTGGTTGTCAATCGATAGACTGGAGTGTCCAGTCAGTCAATTGACAACCAACATAATTCCTTATTAAACAAAGTGAATCTTGTACTCCATTCAGTCGATAGAAAACCAACATTATTCATTAGCAACAAAATTGAATATTGTACATGATTAAACTACTCTTCCAAGTCAAATGAATCATGTTCTAGTTGACCGACTATAATATGCTGGCTCTGCCTGATGGAACAATCATTTGACCAATGGAAATGTTAAATCGATCAACTAATCAAAGTTGTCAAAGGGTGATTAGAGTAGCCAATCGACCAATTGGAGTGTCAAATTGATCAAAAATAATTTAATGCTAGCGAATATGAGACACATTAGTCATCACTTTAAAAGTAGTGTCATTGTACTACTGACCATAAGCCAATCACTCGACTGGATTGGCCAGTTGATTGAGTAGTCGTGCATGGCTACTGCCAACCATGAAGCCTGGCCCTTCATCTCCTCAAGGTTTGTGAAACCCAAGCCTATTCAGTCCTATATAAAGGGGGGGGGGGTCGAAAGGCTCTCATCGCACACACTTGACTTCTCATAGTTGTGTAACGTGAGATCCCAAGCCATCTTACTTGTGAAAAGGAGATATGGTAAGGGAGAAAAAGTTAACGCTAGCATATTGACAAACAAAGGGACAACTCCTTCCTGTAAGATCTAGAAGTGTGATGTGGAGTTCCCAATGCACTGTGTGAACTATATTGAGGGTGGAAGAATTTGCTTCAATGCTAGGAGGATGCAGTCAACCACCATCCATGACTGCTACACCAGGAAGACATCATCGACTACCATCTGTTTGCTTATTGATGTAGAATCACAAAAGGATAGTTGTTGATCTTGCTCAAGGATAAGGTACATCTTACACCCTCTTTCCTAATACATCATTGTTGATGTGATCTGCTAGTTTGAAGATATTGATATAAACTTATCATCTCTGCTGCCATCTATTTCTCCATATTTCCCTACATAATCTTGGGCCCAAATTAGATTAATGTATCCTTGTTGGATACCCTAAAGTAACTAAGGGTTACTGCTTCTATATTCCATCTAGAAACAAAGTGTCTGTTGCTAGTGATGTTGTATTCCTCAAAGATGAACTTATTTCCAACGGTATCAGTGTGAGGAAAATAGAACATGAAGAAGTTCAAAACCAACAAGATAACATTGAACCTATGGAGGTAGATAAGGAATAAGAGGAACCAAAAACTATTGTGAAAACTCCAGTGCCTATCATAGAACATGAACGTCAAAGGTGTAGTAGGGATAGATTTATCATGACTTAAGAAGCCAATGTGTTAGTCATCGAGAATGATGAGCCAACAACCTACAGAGGCTATTGAGGGACCAAATTATGAGAAATGGCTTGAGGCCGTGAGATCTGAGATGGACTCTATGTACACCAACAAGGTATGTAACTTGGTGGATCCACCTAAAGAGGTAAAACCCATAGGGTGAAAATGGGTCTTTATTAAGAAGACTGACATGGATGGTAATGCAAAAACCTACAAAGATAGTTTGGTTTTAAAAGGTTTCAAACAACTTCAAGGTGTTGGTTGTGATGAAACTTTTCACCAGTTTCCATGGTTAAATACATCAAGATCATTCTTGCCCTGACAATTTTATCATGACTATGAGATTTGGAAAATGGATGTTAAAGCAGCTTGCATTAACTGGAATCTTCTAGAGGATGTATAGAAGACACAACCTAAGGGTTTAATCATTCTAAATGAATCCAATAAATTCTATAAGATACAAAGGTCAATCTATTGACTGAAGCAAGCATCTCAGAGTTGGAATCTTCATTTTGATGAGACAGTCAAATAGTTTGCATTTATCCATAATGAAAATGAACCATGTATTTCCAAAAAGGTTAGTTGGAACATGATTGTATTTCTCATATAGTATGTAGATTACATACTATTGATAAGAAATGACATGCCTACTCTACAATAGGTTAAAAAATGGCCTAAAAATACCATTTCTATGAAGGTCTTAGGCAAAACATATTATATTCTAGAAATTAAGATATATAAAGATAGATGTAGAAGGCTTCTTGGCCTAAGCCAAAGTTCATACATTGACTAAGTGCTAAAGAGGTTTAGCATGCAGAATCCTAAGAGAGAAATTTATCCATGTCTCATGGAATAAGTCTCTCTAGAACTCATTTTCCCCACTCTTTGGAATCATATGCCTCAGAAATTGTATCTATCATGTATGCAATGATCTATACATGTCATGTGTCTTGTATGATTTGAACATGACAAACATATATTAGATGGATTTGGGTGGTGGTCACTGGATTGTAGTAAAGAAAATCCTTAGGATAGTAATAAAGAACATCCTTAAGTACTTGAGAAAAATTAAGGATAAACTCTCTAATTTATGGTGGTGAGAAAGAGTTAGTTGTAAAAGGTTACAGTGATGTACGCTTGCAAATCGTTAAGGAAGATTATATATCACATTCTAGATTTGTGTTTGACTAAATGGTAGGGTTGCTAGTAAGAAAAGTTCCAACCAAGAGACCATGTTTGATTATACAATAGAGGAAAAGTATAATGTTTTCCATAGCGCAACAATAGAAGTTATATATATCAAAAAGTTCAATACTAAACTTGGGGTGCTTCTGACAATTGAAGGCACAGTATAGCTTTACTATGACAACAATGGAGTTGTTCTACAAGCTAAGGAACACAAATCGTATCAACATTCTAAGAACATACTCGGGCGTTATCATCTCATACATGACATCGTACAATGAGGAGTTATAAAACTTTGTAGAGTACCAACAAAAAGCAATATTGTTGATCCTTTAACTGATGCACTTTCATACAAGAATCATGATGGTCATGTTAGATTGATTGGACTTAGGTTCATGAGTGATTGGCTCCACTCCAAGTGGGAGGGTGTTGGTTGTATGCCCTGAGAGCCATCATGTGATGATTGTAATAGGGATGTTTTGTGCTTGATTTGTTAGTTAATAAAAGGAAATACTAGTTATTCATTTAATATCAATATTGAAATAATGAATATACATTATAATGTCCTAAGAATTTTTTAACTTGATGACAAATGTTTTTAGTTAAGGATCTAAACTTTAGATCATATATATAATAAGATTATTCATTCGTGTTGTGTCCCTAGTCGGTTATTATTGTGGATAGTATAGTACAACAATAATACAAATGACTAGCATGCATGGTGAGTGATGACTATGTCTCTTTTGTCATGATATTGGATACCAACTCAGATGCATGGGCATTTGTTAGAGAACATGTTGTATTAGACATGCCCACCACGATATTTGCAAATGGAAGTCATCTAGTCACATGTTAGAGTCATATCTTAATGTGATGCGGTGGTTGTGTTCCTTAGACCTAAAGTCAATATAGTAAAACATGTTGTTATGTGTACTTTGACACTACCCGAATGTGCTCCAAAATACAAATTGCCAGAAAGGTGGTGAT
This sequence comes from Alisma plantago-aquatica, assembly GCA_963693085.1. Classification (NCBI taxonomy): domain Eukaryota; kingdom Viridiplantae; phylum Streptophyta; class Magnoliopsida; order Alismatales; family Alismataceae; genus Alisma; species Alisma plantago-aquatica. The sequence goes on along the minus strand of OY856414.1, from coordinate 182,711,833 downwards.
TGGGTACACTGTGACACATGGGGAATAATATGACTGATCTAGATGGAATATGTCCCTCCTTTGGAGTGATATCCTTGATCACTTGATAAGAAACACTATGACATGTATGGACATTAATCTATGATTCAATATATAATATTGAGCGCACATGATCTCAAATAGTCTTATCTACTACAAGGAACAAGATTGAAAGCTAAGAGATTGACATGCCATGCCCCAGTTTCAATCTAGATATATGTGACAAAGGGATTATATGATCATAACAATTTTGTTCACTTTATAAGTTATAGTTATTATCCAACACATTCCTATTTCTTCACTAACAATGATGTGTGCCTAGATATCAATCTTTTCTTGTTTTGTTTTGAAAATAACTACCAACATAATTAAGAAGCTACTAGGTCACACACATAAGGATGCATAAGGAAATTGACATTTACAATCAAATATATAATTAGAATAGTTCCAAATCATTAACAAGATGATTAATCCTCTGACCAGGAAAACAAAATATCTAATTAGTAGATTAGATGATTGGTTCAATGGATCAATTTATTTCCAATTGGATGACCAGGCAACCTAATTACACGATTACTCTATTATAGGAAAAGTATGAAATTGGAAAGCAATTCAGACTTGGATCTAAACCTTCATGATTGGGCAATCAATTAGCATTATTTGGAGACCAGGGACTGTGATCAGCTGATTAGGAAACCTGATCTAGCGATCACAATCTAGTCTGAGTTTTTGAGCATTGAACCACTTTTAAGATTGTGATTAGGAAATGGATTGGAATTATGTTTTCCCAACGTGATATGGCACAGTCCAATGGGTTTGATAGATCTTTTGACACAACTTGTTAGAAATTTTTCCATGACCTCTCTTGGAGAGAGAGAGAGAGAAACCCTAAGGTTGTTTCCCAAGATAGGAGAAGAAAGAGAGTTCTAGGATGACTAACATGCTGACAACTCATGTTCCTCTTCAAAATTTTGACCAAAGTGGTGCACCATATTCCCCCTCATCTACATGATTAAGTAGAGGTCAAGGAAATTGTGTAGAGGCTTGGAGAAACTATTCTACAAGAAGGCAACTTTTTAGTAGCTTGGTGGCCAATCTGGATCTTCTTCTTCTCATATATCTAGATTTCTTGGTGGCCATTCCAGATTTAGATCCGCTTCTAATGCGCATTCTACACTAACATAAGACACATCTAGTAGTTGGACAAATCGTCTGTGCAAAATTATAACATTAACCCTTCTTATGCCTTTTTCTCACTGATGTTTTATATCTATGACAAATCCTATGGTTGGGTATAAAGTGAATATTTTTTTTATGTTGTTTCACCCTCTTCCCAAAAATCCAACAGTAGTAGTAGTAGCGGTAGTATTTGTTGGCATGTTTGCCCAGAGAGCCAATCATATGATGATTTAATTGGCATATATTCTAACTGATTTGATAAATATCAAAGGCAAGCTTCCAATTTATTCTAGCTCAATTGATAATGAGATAAATGATGGAGCAGAATGAATGTATAAAGAACGACAATACTCAATGACGTATGTCTTTAGGTTGAGGACCTGAATAATGAGATCATACAGAAGCTAAGAGTATGTACATTCTTGTTATGTCCCTAGTTGGATGCCATTATGGAAGGTTGATAAATAACAATGACACATCAAGACTAGAGTGTGTGTTGGTTGATGACAATGTTTCATTAGTCATGATATATGATATCAAACCAAGCACATAGACACATGTTAGAGAACACTATATTAGACAGACCCACTATGAGAGTGACACATGGAACCATGACATGGTAGTCAGAGTTATCTCTCATAGTGATGGTGGTGAATGTGACTCTTAGACCAGAAATCACGACACTCATCGAAAGTGATTGGGTACACTTTGACATCATCAAACACAGTCCTGAAACATGGGTTGTTATAACGGTGATGATTGGGTGGCTTTGACACATGAGATAGACTATGAGTGATATATATGGGACCTATCCCTCCTAAGGGAGTATGATGTCTAGGCCACTTGATTAGCGAGACTGAGAAAGGCATGAGAATGCACATGTGAATCAATATATGATATTGATGTCACACATATCTCAGACAGTCTGCTCTAGTTTAAGAAACATGAATGAATGTTGAAAGGATGAAAACTCCATGCCTTGAGTTCATTCATGATATCAGAGACAAAAGAATTATACATTCATTGGAACACCAATCACAGACTGTAGGATTTAAAGTTGTTCTCCAAATTTCCTTTTCACTTGGGAAGCACTGATGTGCGACTAGGCACCACTCTTTGCTTGTAATGTCATAATCTAGTAATGGAAATTCACTGCCAACGTGAAATGGAACCTATAGGGTCACACACAAAGGATTAACCTAGAAGAGGACTTTATCCATGAATGATGTTTCGATTGATTACTAAAGTGTTTAGGTACTCAATCAAACATTCAATCGATAGACTTGAATCAGAATCATCAAGTTCAAGTGTTGAACCAACTGATTAGAGTGTCAGATTGATTGAGAACTGAATTGATTGCATTCTGCACAATTTGGACCACCAAACTATCGGTTCACTGGGTGAACCAATCGGTTCATGGCTAATGAGACAACCGGTTCACTCTGGTGAACCGATTGGTTCAACCAATCCAAACGAGCAGTGTTGGGTTATTACAACCTCAATTTTTGCATATGTTTTCATAATTGAAATGTAATAATTTCATGATTATGGGCTTGATTAAAAAGGTTGTATGCTTTGCTTTAAAGGATGGGCTTCTTTGAAAATATTCCTTTGGATAGAAATTTTGTGATTCCAATTATTATATTAATCCAATAATGGATATAAAAGAGAAGAAAAGAAGAAAAGTCCAAATATTAGAAAAAGATACAAGATAATAGATATTAAGCAAAGTATTTATTAGAAATCCTTAGAAAAATCCAGAAAGTGGCATTAATGGCCACAATTGGGTAAAATTCGTTTACATTTGATTTCTAATGGAAGAAATAGAAAAAGAGGAAAAAAAAGAGATAAAAGATAAAGGAAATCCTTGAAAAGAAATCTTGTAATAAAGAAATAAGTAAGATAATGCAAGAGATAAAGAGAAAAGTGAGGGTTTTCCATAATGGGTGATATTTCGAACCCCACTTGCTTTCTTGGATTGCAAGGAATAGAAATAATGGGAAATAAGAAAAAAAGAAAGAGAAAAGAGGCGAGAAATAAGCCTAATTGAGAAATATCTTGCACCTAAATAAAAGGCATGTTTTCTTTTAGATAATGAGCCCAAATTTTGTAGATAGGTAGATAAAGTCATTACTAAGTTTACCTCAAAATTTAGGATAAAACAGAGCCATGGTATAGGAGTTATGATTTTTCCAAGTTATATTAAATAATGAAGAATTATCTTGAAATAGGAATTTGTTTTCCTTTTTAGTTGAACGTGAGTAACATGGATCGTTGGATCTAAGATCCAACGGTGCTGGGCTATTCCTTGCCTTATTTGGAAGGCAAGAATCTGTGTCAAGACAAGCTATTTTCCAAACTTGATTTCTCACGATTGAGGGCACGAGAGGAGTTGGAATTAATCCCAACACCTTCGGGACCACAAGAGGAGGCAAGCGATCCTAGGTTTGTAGTGGTTTTAGGGATCCTATCGGATTTTCCCAATTTTCTCAGAACCTACAGTGAGCCATAGCCCTAGGCTATAAAAGGAGGGGGATCGTAGGCCCCTCTTGGAGAAGAGGAACTCTCCATAAGATTCTGCGCGACCACCATTTCTTTCCCTCATCTCCAATTTCTTCACTAGCAACGGCCTCCAAGTCGCCCAAGACCTGTTTGTCTCTTGTAGGCACTCAAGGTAGGTTGGGCGGCTGCAGTAGTGTGATGGATAACCCAACCACTATGGTGGGAACCCATCACCGGTTTCCACTTGAGGTGATGGAAGGAAGGGAGGTAGACTCCCATCCATGTCATTCTTGCCCGCGAGCCACCAGGCGAAGAAGAGGAAGCTGTGCGGCGGGTCCTCTATTTCACAGAGCAAACAAGGGAGCTAGCCCTGTATCGTGCACACCTGTGAGGAAGACAAAGACCTGGATCGGGTAGCCAAGTAGGCAGATCTACGTGAGGGTCCGCGAGCCAAGAAAGGTTTTTCCAGAAAATGGAATACAAAGGACACATGGTACTCTGCCATTGGTCAAGAGGTACTTTAATTTTCAAAATTCGTAACTAAATACTAGTAGCTTGGATGGTTACAAGTAATACATGGGTTTTTCTTAAAAAAATACAAGGAATCCAATAAAAATACTATTACAGACTAGTTTTGCTTCTAGTTCAAAAATTACACAAAGATAGTAACTTTAATACTTTAAGTGTAATCAAAACCCTAGATTTTGATTAGGGATGAGTTCAATTACTTAAGTTGGTATTATGAATCAACATTTATCCTTTTGGCATAAAATGGATAATATGAATCCAATTTGAGTTTAAAAACCCATGATTTTCTTAATTAGGGTGCTATGACTAAGAAAGTGCAATAATGGGCCTAAAAGCCCTAATATTGAGTAATATGACTTTAATGACTTTTATTGCGAGAATATGAATATCATAAATAGAGACATATTGATCTGAAGTTTAATTAAGAATCCTTGGAATATATAACTTAAAGAGATGAAGTTTTAATATGTAAAAAGGATGTTTTAAAGTCTCATATGAGTGAATATATACTTGGAAACATAGAAACCCTAATCGAGGCGTTTATGACTTTAATAAGATATGCTTTGAAATCTTATATATACGATGAAGTTAGAAATAATCATAAGCCAGATTATTAATAAAGAGGTTTAGATATGAATGACTATGTAATTAGGGTTTTGGAACATGGAAACAATGTTTTAGGGTTTAGTTGACCTAAAAGGTAAAGTTTAAGAGACGACAATAAAGAACGTTAAGGAACACCCTAATTCAACTTAGGCACACCCTAGGAGGGAATTCCAATTCAATAAAGTAAGTGCATGATGAACATATGAGTAATTAGATTGCACATGTTTTCCAGGTTTATTGTTGTGCATGTCTTATTGAGGTGATTGGTTGCCTGGCTTGGTTTGCTATTTGATTAATTGGATATTCTACTTACAATCCTTGAGACTTCCAAATTAGGTCTGTGGTTAATTATGGTTAATTGCATTAGTTTCCCGAAGAGTTTCCCATATGATTCATTGCATTGAACACAACTTATCAGTTTGGATGTTCATACTTGCAAATCATAAGGTCACTATGATTATCACAATAATAATAGAAGTGTGTATTCTCGCACCTACATGCCACCCTGATGGATGATGCAAAAGGTCAAGCCCAGGAGGGAAGACCTATGGGCACCATGACTGGTGACCCGAGGCACCAAGGTCGGCATTGAGAATGTGGCATATGATATTTCATGACTAAAGGGCACCATGAGGGGTGACCCTAGGCACCAAGCTCGGGATTGAGAAGGTGGCCTTAAGTCAATGGCAAAAGAGAAACCCTAAGGTGGGTATGCCAGGGTTAGGGAAAAAGCGGTGGAGAATGTCACATTGAAAGTGTAATTTGGTTTGTTAATTAACTTGATTGTGATATTTAGATTGTTAGCCATATTTGCAAAATTTTGGTTGTCCCCACATACCGGCATATTTCGATATGCTAACCGACGTTTTGTTTGTCGACATTTTAGGTACAAGATTGAAAAGGACAAATAGTAAAGTGGAATATGTGGAATAAAATAAGAGTTAAAGTACATAGGAGGATTAGTTAGAATGGACTCCAGATGTGGATAGAAGTAGATATCCAAGTTTTTGAAAAAGGTATGCAAAGTTTTATTTTATTGTATCCTTTCAGTTTAGTTGGTAGAATTTGATAATTTTTATTGATTATTTTTTGAACCTTTGATCTAAAAATTGGAATAACGGCTCTGTCCTCTTAGTCTCCCCTAATTGGGGGTTATCGAGAGGTAGGGTCATTACATTTGGTATTAGAGCATAGGTTCCTCATTTAATCTTTAGTAATTATTGAATTTTACAAACTCTGTAGAACCCAAGGGAGTTATTAGAGGATTTTCCAAAAGACAGAGGTGTCTAGAAAAGGATCTCGTCTGGGGGCTGGCAAAATTTTCCTCTATACCGCTAGTCAGGATACGAGGACTCCCGAATTAGTGTGACTGCTTGGCCAATGTCTCAGGATTTGACTCGAAATAAGATACCTTTAGGACTCTCTCATCTTGTTCATCCCTTCTCAACTCAAATGATGTTAAGGACCTTAAGGATTAGGGTTTTCTCTCTTTTCCTCACCCTCTTGAGGTGTGGGTGAGGTTGATAGGGTTTAAGGAATCCTCCACCAAATTAATGAAAAGCATGTAAATAAGATGTTATGGACATACACTTAATAGATTAAGTGTAAACTAAAGAATATATACATGCTTAGTTCATATGACATGAGTTGTCATTTCCCTCAGGAGAGACCTGAGGTTAGACCTTCTTGTCAGGAGGAAGAGTAGAGAGAATTGGTCATGGAGGAAGAGATCTCCATTAAAAATAGAGACATGGCATATCCTCTAAGGATGATGCTAACCATAACCCTAAGTGATTCTTAGAGAGGGAGATGGCACAATGAGTTAGATGTCATGATAGACCATGTGGGTGGACATGCGTTTGGATGCCCATGACAATATGAACCATGTGTGGTTGGACGACCTAGTGCCTTTGGCAACCCAACCTTGGGAAGGGTCGTGCATGTTAGAGTGAAGGATAGCTCCTTCTTTGATTTGGTTAAAAAATAACCTATAGAAACCCTATGGGCTTATATGAGCATGGCATAGTAGGCACCCAAAATACGTCATAGTGTGGGTAGTAGGTTGACACCCTGGCCGGGATAGCCCATGAGATAAGCATAAGGATCTATGTATAATCTTGAGCAAACATAAGCTTGAACATAGGCTTCACCATGTAGGAGTATGATTGTAAGCGTGACCCACCTTCATGGAGATAGGACCTCGGGTAGTAAGGTTGTTTGTAGGGTTATCTCTAGAGAGAGAGAGGAAGACCCATGCAAGAGGGTTGGAAGCCTGGACTCTAAGATGTGAGGAAAAGTGGGGAGTTGAGGATGATGCGACCTAAGTGGATGATAGTGGTTGCCTCATGCTTGATCCCTGGAGGCTGATGATATCTTGGTTGCCATTAGAGGAACCAAACCCTAGAGAGAAGATGAGGTTGCTGGTACTGATGAGCCTATGGTATAGATGTTCACCTTCTAGGGTTAGGAAGAAGAGTTCCTTAGACCCTGAAAAGGCTTAATAACAGGTTGTGAGGCCTTATACCTTGTTGGTTGTCCTTGAGGAGGACTCCACTATAAAGTGTTGATCAAGTAGAATGATGACAGGAAGTGCATGTCATGCCTTATACATGCTTTATTCATGGTTAAGAGGTTGAGCTTGCACTTTGACATCAAAAAGTGAACCTTGGGCTCCTAGGACTAAGAGGGGAAGTGGTGTACCTGATGCTCCTGATGAGATTTGAATTTCTATAGATTCGAGCTTGGTACTCCTCATGTTTAGAGGAAAGGAAAACCCTTGAAGTCTAAAGGATGTTTGATGAACCCTTCACAGCTAAGTTGATGACATGAGAAGGTTTGATCTTGATCCAATGTCGAGGATGAGAACAAGTGTGACCTAGCAGGGTTTAGTAGGTGGTTTGCTTGTGCCTTAGTGGCTTGCTAGGGTTAAGAATGCACGTGTGGATGTAAATCCTAGACATAACGACGTTTGTGACCTTCGTTATCAAGATGTAGTTTCCTCCCATCCTTGGAGAGGGACCCTTTTATAGGGTAAAGAGGTCTAATAGGATTTTGAGAAGCTAAGTGAAAAGTACATAGTATGAGAATGAACCTGTAGAACCATAGATAATCATCTCTAAGTGCATGTGGATGTGTTACCATGGAGGTAGCCGATATGGGGCCTGACCAAGGTAGGAAGGTCACCATGACCCCTATGAAAGGATGAAAGACAACCCATGAATGCAGAGAGAAATGATGAACGCTTTGGTAAGGTTCTAAGTTGGACATGTACTATGTTAGAATCCTAAGTCTATCCTAGGGTCAGGTAGGGATAATACTGATGGAAGTGGGAGTTACCTGATTCCCTAGTTGCACATGACCATAGGGTTGGGAGGTAACGACTATCATTGTCTGAGGGCCATGGGTTAGGAGATTTATCACCTTCATGAACTTGTGGGACCTAAAGGGAATATGCGTAGGGCACTCTCTAGATGCATAAGGGAAGAGGGATGACCCCAAAAGTGTTGTCACCCTACAGATCTAGAGGAAATGACCAAGGATTGTGTGTGGACCCAAGTAGGTTCGAGATTAGTTTTCCATGGAAGTAACTTTGACATAGAGATTATTGTGATGTAGAGACATGTGTATCACGTTTCAACTTAGATTTAAAGGTGTACTGGCAAGGTGGTATGTACCATCTCTACTCTTGGAATGGGAGGAACTTTGTATTTGGACTGCAGCCAAATGCTTATTTCCTTTTGTTATGGGAGTGAGAGATAGGACAATATGCATGCCATACACCAAGGATAAAAGATGATGTGAGTTGGAACATTTCTATGAGGATAGAGATGATAACATGCCCTTGTGGAGTGAACGATACATGAATGGTTTACAAACACTAAGAGAAATAAGGTAGTCATATTATGAGGATGTTTTTATCATGAGCTATGAGTTATACAAGGTTGAGTTCGAAAACCAAGAGAATGAGCTCAAAGTTTCTTGATGAAGATAGACTTAGAGCTGAGATAATGAGTGGAATACATGGAGGTGTATGTCTTCAACATTACCTAACACCTAAGGATGTGAAGTGGTAATGGATGCTCTGGATGATAACCATCTACCTAGTTTATCTAGAGACTAGTAGAGGTTGTTAGGTTAACCCTAAGTTTGAAAAAGAAATAAGTTTGGCAAACACTCAGATGCAACAATATTAGTTGATCAAGTTAGTAGTTGTTTGATTAGCCATCCTAGGCCTTCATGCAATGAAAGGATGGTTGTAGAACCTCAGATGCACTTCCTGGAAAGAAGGTGATGAAACCCTGACTAGAGTGGTTTAGGGGTTTCAGAGGAACCGATCTTGAGGAATCATGACATACATGAGATCATGATTTTTAGTTCATCATATACTGTGGTACTACCAAGATAATAAGTGACAATAGTACTTTGGATGCCTAAGATGAAGTTGCATGTGATATGTTTCCATACAAGCCAGGAGGTGAAGGATGAACACCAGTAACCCAGTGCATTGATATAGAGGATAAAAGAGTCCCTGAGAGGGAATGGGAGTTTATCACTAAGGATGTTGTGGTAAGTCTCCCCTAGACCAAGGAAGGTCAAGATGCAATATGGGTTATGGTACATCACCTTACCTAGATGACATGAGAAAGAAAGAATACTGTCAAGGGACAGATCCAGTTGAACTATATATGAGAGAGAGATGGTTCAACTACACCATGATGCGAGTTCAAAAGTTCTTTATAACCTAAAGATTCACTTCCATGAGGTGGAAGTAGATACATGAAGAACTCGATGTTAGTACAGTTTATCACCCCTAACTAATGGTTAGTATGATCCAGACTAGAGGGTCTGATGAGAGCATGTGTGCTCATTCAGGTGATACATGAAGATAGTTCTTGTCTGTAAGAGGTGATGATAACTACCATAGCCAGTATCAAGAGCTCTGCAAGGGAGGTTGTGTCAGTCACCACTTCATTAAGATGATATTGGATAGGAGACCTTGTGAAGGTCAGAAAGAGACTGTAGTGTGTGCAGATGAAGTCACTTTGATCGTGCAATGGGTGAAAGAGAGTCCAGGGATGACATGAGTCGTGAGTTGATGCAAAGTAGACTGACATGTAGTTCACTGTGGGAGAGTATGTGATATGAAAATTTGACCCCTCTAAGCTATAGATGAGAAAGCTGAGTCCCCGATATATGGGTCCATTTGAGATGGATTGGTGGAGATGGTTATGTTTGGTCTACCCCTCAGGATTACATGATGAGTAATGTGTTCCATGAGTCTAATCTAGAGAACTATGTGAGGTACCCAAGCCATGTGCTGAGCCATGAACCTATTCAGCTTTATGAGAGGCTGAAATGTCCTGAGTCACCTATGAGGGTACGATATACCAAGGTGAGAGAGAATTCAGATGGAAGAATATGAGATGATGAAGGTTCTTGGGATGCACCATGGAAAAGGGTGAGGCCACATGGGAGCCATGATGGACATAGGAAAGGCTTATCCTATTTGCTTGTGTGCCTGGTGGAATTTTGGGGGCAAAATTCATATAAGAGGGGAAGGATGTTACAACCTCAATTTTTGCATATGTTTTCATAATTGAAATGTAATAATTTCATGATTATGGGCTTGATTAAAAAGTTTGTATGATTTGCTTCAAAGGATGGGTTTCTTTGCAAATATTCCTTTGGATAGGAATTTCGTGATTCCTATTATTATATTAATCCGATAATGGATATAAAAGAGAAGAAAAGAAGAAAAGTCCAAATATTAGAAAAAGATACAAGATAATGAATATTAAGCAAAGTATTTATAAGAAATCCGTAGAAATATCTAGAAAGTGGCATTAATGGCCACAATTGAGTAAAATTCGTTTACATATGATTTCTAATGGAAGAAATAGAAAAAGAGGAAAAAAGGAGATAAAAGATAAAGAGAAATCCTTGAAAAGAAATCTTTTAATAAAGAAATAAGTAAGATAATGCAAGCGATAAAGATAAAAGTGAGGGTTTGGCCATAATGGGTGATATTTCAAACCCCACTTTCTTTCTTGGATTGCAAGGAATAGAAATAATGGGAAAAAAGAAAATAAGAAAGAGAAAAGAGGTGAGAAATAAACCTAATTGAGAAATATATTGAACCTAAATAAAAGTCACATTTTATTTTATATAATGAGCCCAAATATGGTAGAGAGGTAGATAAAGTCACTACTAAGTTTCCCTCAAAATTTGGGATAAAACAGAGCCATGGTTTAGGAGTTATGATTTTTCCAAGTTATATTAAATAATGAAGAATTATCTTGAAAAAGGAATTCGTTTTCCTTTTTAGTTGAACACAAGTAACATGGATCGTTGGATCTGAGATCCAATGGTGCTGGGCTATTCCTTGCCTTATTTGTAAGGCAAGAATCTGTGGCCAAACAAGCTATTTTATGAACTTGATTTCTCGCGATTGAGGGCACGAGAGGATATGGAATTAATCCCAACACCTTCGGGACCACAAGAGGAGGCAAGCGATCCTAGGTTTGTAGTGGTTTTAGGGATCCTACCAGATTTGTCCAATTTGCTCAGAACCTGCATTGAGCCATAGCCCTAGGCTATAAAAGGAGGGGGACCATAGGCCCCTCTAGGAGAAGAGGAAATCTCCATAAGATTCTGTGCGACCACCATTTCTTTCCCACATCTCCAATTTCTTCACTAGCCACGACTGCCAAGTCGCCCACGACATGTTCATCTCCCGTAGGCACTCAAGGTAGGTTGGGTGGCTACAGTAGTGTGATGGATAACCCAACCACTATGGTGGGAACCCAGTGCCAGTTTACACTTGAGGTGATGGCAGGAATGGAGGCGGACTCCCAGCCATGATATTCTTGCTCGCGAGCCACCAGGCGAAGAAGAGGAAGTCGTGCGGCGGGTCCTCTATTTCACAGAGGAAACAAGGGAGCCATCCCCATCCCGCTCACACCTACAAGGAATACGAAGACCCGGATCGGGTAGCTGGGTAGGCGGATCCACAGGAGGCTCCGCGAGCCAAGAAAGGTTTTTCCAGAAAATGGAATACAAAGGACACGTGGTACTCTGCCATTGGACAAGAGGTACTTTAATTTGCAAAATTCGTAACTAAATACTAGTAGCTTGGATGGATACAAGTAATACATGGGTTTTACTAAAAAAAATACAAGGAATCCAATAAAAATACTATTACAGATTAGTTTTGCTTCTAGTTCGAAAAGTACAAAAGATAGTAACTTTAATACTTTAAGTGTAATCAAAACCCAAAATGTTGATTAGGGATGAGTTCAATTATTTAAGTTGGTATTATGAAACAAAATTTATCCTTTTGGCATAAAATGGATAATATGAATCTGATTTGAGTTTAAAAACCCACGATTTGCGTAATTAGGATGCTATGACTAAGAAAGTACAATAATGGGCCTAAAAGCCCTAATGTTGAGTAATATGACTTTAATGACTTTTATTTTGAGAATATGAATATCATGAATAGACACATATTGATCTGAAGTTTAATTAAGAAGCCTTGGAATAGATAAATTAAAGATAAGAAGTTTTAATATGTAAAAAGGATGTTTTAAAGTCTCTATGAGTGAAGATATACTTGAAAACCTAGAAACCCTAATCTAGGTGTTTATGACTTTAATAAGCTATGTTTTGAAATATTATGTATAAGATGAAGTTAGAACTAATCATAAGCCAGATTCGTAATAAAGAGGCTTAGATATGAATGACTAAGTAATTAGGGTTTTGGAATATGGAAACAATGTTTTAGGGTTTAGTTGACCTAAAAGGTAAAGGTTAAGAGATGACTATAAAGAACGTTAAGGAAAACCCTAATTCAACTTAGGCACACCCTAGGATGGAATTCCATTTCAATAAAGTAAGTGCATGATAAACCTATGAGTAATTAGATTGCACATGTTTTCTAGGTTTCTTATTGTGCCGGTTTGATTGGGGTGATTGGTTGCCTGGCTTGGTTGGTTGTTTGATTAATTGGATATTCTGTTTACAATCCTTGAGACTTCCAAATCAGGTATGTGGTTACTTATGGTTAATCACATTAGTTTCCTGAAGAGTTTCCCAGATGATTCATTGCATTGAACACAACTTATCAGTTTGGATGTTCATACTTGCAAATCATAAAGTCACTATGATTATCACAATAATAATAGAAGTGTGTATTCTCACACCTACATGCCACCTTGAGGGATGATGCAAAAGGTCAATCCTAGGAGGGAAGACCTATGGGCACCATGAGTGGTGACCCTAGGCACCAAGCTCGGGATTGAGAAGGTTGCCTATGATATTGCATGACTAAAGGGCACCATGAGGGGTGACCCTAGGCACCAAGCTCGGGATTGAGAAGGTGGCCTTAAGTCAATGGCAAAAGAGATACCTTAAGGTGGGTATGCCAGGTTTAGGGCAAAAGTGGTGGAGAATGTCACATTGAAAGCATAATTTGGTTTGTTAATTAACATGATTGTGATATTTAGATTGTTAGCCATATTTGCAAAATTTTGGTTGTCCCCACATACGAGCATATTTCGATATGCTGACTAAAGTTTTGTTTGTCAGAATTTTAGGTACAAGATTGAAAAGGACAAACAGTAAAGTGGCATATGTGGAATTAAATAAGAGTTAAAGTACAAAGGAGGATTAGTTAGAATGGACTCCAGATGTGGATAGAAGTATATATCCAAGTTTTTGAAAAAGGTATGCAAAGTTTTATTTTATTATAGCCTTTCAATTTAGTTGGTAGAATTTGATAATTGTTATTGATTATTTGTTGAACTTTGATCCAGAAATTGGAATAACGGCTCTGACCTCTTGGTATCCCTTAATTGGGGGTTACCGAGAGGCGGGGTTGTTACATGGGTTGTCCCAATTTGTGAGAAAAGGTTTTTCATTTCACTTGTTCAATTCAATTTGGATAAGAACTAATATTTGTGTTAATTAGAAACGAATAAGGAAAGTTAATTGGAAGCAAGTCTAGGAAGTGAAATGATTGGTTCACTAAGTGAACTGACAGGTTGACACTCCCAACTGACTGGTTCACAAGTGAATCGATCAGTTCACCTTGCCAAATGACCATTTTAATTGTGAAATGACAGGTTCGCATGTCGAAGTGCAAATTATTAATGGAAATTCCCAACCCTTCTACTCCTGCACAGACTATGAACCTTGACCCTACCCTCTACTATAAATAGAGGGGTATAGGGGGATTCTCAGACACGTAACTCAGAACATCAGTTACTCTACAAAGTTGTAATCGTGACAGACCAAGCAAGTTCTACCCATCCAGGGAGGAACAATGAGGGAAAGACAACTACAGAAAAGAAACTGATTGTGGGAGAGTATGTTGGTGACTAGTACACTGACAGAAGGGGACAACTCCTTCGAGTTCATTCTTCAAGACAACTAGATTCCCGGTAGTCTGTGTGGACTATCTATAGAGCCGAGTGACTTCTTCTGCTCAGGAGGATGACATTCAACCATAGTGTGGGTCAAAACTAGGAGCTGCATAGACACCATCGAAGATAGGTGGTTGAAGACCGCACCAGCTACAAGGTATTGTCACTGAGCAAGCTTCAGGACCAGATATATCTCACTAAAACCATCCTTCCCATTACATAGATGGTTTTTCAATCTGTTGGTTATGGGTTTATGGTCAAGTAAAATTTTTGTTTCTACCGTCTACTCTGACCATGTAAAATGCAACAGCGGTATCAGAGCCACATAAATACTCTATGTTTTGGGATAATCGATGTGATTAGATTTTGGTTTTACCATCTTTTATTTATTGCATATGATGCAAATATTTAAATGATTAATGTGAATATCTCATTAATACCACATGACCCCAATCTAACATATACATATATGATATGGTATATATATGCAATTGATACATGTCTCCCTAAAATAGTTTTGATGGTGGATGTGTAGCATGATTATGGCCTATAAACCCTATGTGCATGTGTATAGTTGGTTATGGTTGTTTGCATCTCAATCTATGTACTGATCCCTCTTCTTATATTCTAAATGTAACTCGAGATTATATTCTACCTTTGATCCCCTCGAATGTAACTCGAGGATTCACAAAGATTATGTAAATAAGATTAGCTTTTTTTTGTTTTTTGGTTTTTGTTTTTTGTTTTTAATTAATCCAGAGGTTTCTCTATTCATCCCACCCCTCTCTTCTGGGAGAAAACATCAACATAATACAACTCTTGTTTATATGTCCACAGGTTTGTTCCCCCCATAAGACCAGATAAAAAAAAAATCATCACAACCCAGACAAAGAAACAACTAAAGAAGCATCCATGATTCATCAAGCTTCGATCCTCTTCAGGTGCACGTAGGGAACGTACATTTTCTCCAAAGTTTCCATGCCTCGAATTCTATTCGGTATCATCCTTCTATCCGTAATAACTATCATCTCTGAAAATCTTTTCCCCCATCTCCCAATCTCTCTAGGTATAGAGTTAGCAACATTGTGAACCATTGAACCAGTACTACTAGATATAAACAACTCGGACCTCAGCTCTCTAACAAACGGTTTGGTCCTCCACGGTTCGATAGCATCCTTCTAGAGAATATCGTAGACTTCCTAGTCGTCAATCTCAATACATGAAACTCATAGCATATGATCATCTGCCAGTTTCAGTCCAACAATGCCTGCCTGTACATATGCCAGGACGAAGTCCGACGCCTTGAGCCAGGCATGGAACACCATGCATATATCTGCATTTTGATTTCGTATCAGGCCTACCGCCCACCTCCTACATACCCCATCTTCTTCCTTATTTCTTCCTATAGTTAAGTTCATTTTCAAGTTAAGCAAGTCAGGCTTCATCCACCTTATCAGTTGAATCTCTCTCATTTTCGTCATAGGCTCAGTAATCCCACCATCTCTCATCCTATTGTAAATGCTCGATCCATGTTCAATGGAGAAGGATCTATGCTGAATCGTGTTGTTCAAAGAAGAGATGATTAGGTTCCATTCAAAATCCCAACCTCGTAGTTTGTCCCCAAATCTAGATGCACAACATATCCTCCAAATGTTGTGGGGTATGTTAACTGCTAACCTTCCTACAATCCATTCTGAGATTGTTACAACCCCAAATTTTGGGTTCAATTGGTGAGAAACGTAATTTCTCATATAAAAAATAATTGAACAAATAATGATATAATTTGTTTTGAAGACATGGGTTTCGTTTACAGTAGCCTTGATGATTGTTTTGTGGGCTTTATTGGCTATTGGGCCCAAATAAGAAAGAAAACTCAATTAGTAATTGAATAATTGGAAAAAAGGGAAATATGGAAACCTCTAGAAGGCATATCCAAAGAGGATTTCGTGCCTCTATGGTTCGTTGGGTTTCAAGAAGTCCAAAGATGCATCAGAGGCAGGGCATTGATTTCTGAGGAGATTCACGCCTTGGAGAGGTCCCGCAATCAGCTGCAGCACGGCTGCATCGCAGCTGTGAGCTGCAGATCTTCTGGGCTTACTCACGGTCGTTTGGACGTGTCTTGGAAGTGTGTTGCGTATGCCAGGGCACGACGGGGGCAATAGAACCCTTCCTGGTGGCCAACGGGGCCGAGGGAGGCAAGGAGGAGCCGCACCCTGGCGGCTAGGGCAACTGCAGGCTGTCGTTGCGAGGAGGAAGAAGGTGGAGTTGCCATTGGAAAAAAATGCCCTCTGCGGGCTGAAGGCGTGCACAACTTAACCAAGGGCATAACGGTCATTCCGTTATGTTTTCCAATACAAAGGGCAACGTTGCATGGAGCACACACGTGGCACAACCTGATTGGCCAAGTAAGTTAAATCCTGCTAAAATCGTAATTAATTTTAGGAAACTCGGATTAAAACAAGTCCTATATGAAAATTGATCCTCAGAACGAGAGGAACACAAAGAAATTATGTTTGAAGCCTGATTCTAATTGCAATCTGAAAAGTAATGGAAATAATCATCTTTAATACTTTAATTCTTAAGGAACCCTATTTTGAAATGAATAAAGTGTTTGAAAGGGTTTAATGGATCATTAGAGTTGATGTTAACTTGTTAAATGTCTAAAGGTACATTATGTTCAAAAAGGAAGAACTTTGCACACGATTAGTCTAATTTAGAGTTTATGTGCGTAAATATGCTTGAAATTTGAAAAGGGCATAAAGTTATCATCTTTAATGATTTAATTAAAGAAAAACCCTTAGATTTGATGATAGATGGAGTTAATGACGTTATTTGGATAATTCAAGCTGATATTAACCTGTTGTTAATAAAAGTGAAAATAGGATCTAAAAAGATGATCTTTTTATATAATTGGCTTAATTTAGGGTTTCGTGCATGATTATGCATTAATGAGCTTGAAAATCCTAATTTAGGAGAATATGTATTTTAATTGGTTTAATTGTTCAAATCCATGAATAAATAGGGATATGATGATCCTAAGTCAATTTGGGTATAAAAGACTATTAAAATGGATAGTTGAGAAATTAAGGTTCATAATAATGGAAAAGAGTATTTTAGGGTTTGTTGACCTAAAAGGGATAAGGTTTGAGTAATGGATCTAAGAAACCCTAATGAAGATTAATGAAACTCTAAAATGGATACAAAAACCCTAGAAAGTGAATCCAAGTAAATAAAGTAGATTCTTGATAAAGTGTTTAATAAATAGAGTGCATTTTCTTTTCAGGAATTATGTGATGATTGAATTACTTGCTTGGATTTCATTATTGGTTGAGTTTACTTAATGCTTGTGAAATCATCAAATCAGGTATGTGGTTACCTGATGAATAATCGCTCTAGTTTCACAGCGATTCTCGAAGTTTTAATCGGTTGCTTGAAAATAACTGTTGGATGTCTATTTATTTCATGCAACTATAAAGTGACTATGATTATCACTATAAATGTGCGTATATAACTGGCTAGATCTGGGTCCACCTCTATTTCTTTGAAAAGGCTAAAAAAAGGGGTAATCCTAGAGCAAGGTCAAGGTTACCGAGAGTTAGAAACTGGGCTACCTACGTGTAGTGCCATGAGACTCATTAGCCTGCCATGAGTTAAGGAGTGGGCTACTTACGAGTAGTGCCATGTGACTCAACCCTAGAAATTGATTCACCTATAGGTGAGACCATGAGGGGTTTAATGGGGATCTACCATAAGGAAGGTAGTATCCAGGTCCACTGCAGGGACAACATAGAGGATAGGGTACTCATGGATCACGGAGTTATATTTAAAACGTAATCTTGATTGTTGAATGATTAATTGAATGATTATGTTGTTATCATAGTTGCACATTTATTGTTTCCCCCACATACCAGCTTCGGCTAACCGATGTTTTGTTTGTCGGCGTTTTAGGAACAAGCCAAAAGGACAAACAGTAAATCGTCATATTGTGAAATACATGAAGTAAAATACAAGGAGGATTAGTTTGAGTAGAATCCTTAAGTGGATAGAAGTTTAGAGATACAAGTTTACAAAAAGGTATGCAAAATTTTATTTTCTTACAACTTTTCAGTATAGTATGTTAAAATTTGATAATTATTCTTACTTAATTGCCGAACCTTTGATCCGGAAGTTATGGGTGCAGCTTTGACCTCTCGATCTCCCTTAATTGGGGGTTATCAGGAGGTGGGGTCGTAACATTTGGTATCAGAGCGTAGGTTCCTCACTTAACCATTAATAATTATTAAATTTTACAAACTCCATAGAACCCAAGGGAGTTATTAGAGGATTATCTGAAAGACAGAGGTGTCTAGAAAAGGATCACGACCAGGGGCTGGCAATATTTTCCTCCACACCGCTAGTCGAAATACGAGGACTCCCGGATCTGTGTGACTGCCTGGATAAGTCATAGGGTATGAATCGAAATAAGATACCTTTAGGACTTTCTCATCTTATTCATCCCTTCTCGTCACAAATTCTATTAAGGACCTTAAGGATTAAGGTTTTCTCTCATCTCCTCACCCTCTTGAGGTATGGGTAAGGTTAACAAGGTCTAAGGAATCCTCCACCAAATTAATGAAAAGTATGTAAATAAGATGTCATGGACATAAGCTTAATAGATTAAGCGCAAACGAAAGAATAGATACATGCTTAGGTCGTATGACATAAGTTGTCATGCCCTCAGACTAGACCTGAGGCTAGACTTTCGTATCAGGAGGATAGATAAAGAGAGTTCGTCTTGGAGATAGAAATCTCCATTGCAAGTAGAAACCTGGCACATCCTCTGAGGATGATGTTAACCCTAACCCTAAGTGAAGGTAGAGAGAGATGGCATGATGAGTTAGACTAGGTGTTTGGATGGAAATACCTTGGATGACGTATGGGCCATGAGAGCTTGAATGACCTGGTACCTCTGGCAACCCAACACTAGGAAGGGTCGTGCATGTTAGAGTGAAGGGTAGCCCCTTCATTGTTGAGGTTAGAGAAGAGCCTATGGAACCCCATGAGCTGATATGAGCATGGCACAATAGGCACCCAGTAGGCATCAGTGGTGCGAGCAATAGGTTGAAACCCTAGCCGGGATGAGTTGATGGATAGCTTATGTGACAAGCATAAGATCTATGGGTAACCTTGAGAAATATAAGTGGAACATATGCTTCATCCAGGTAGGGGCATGCTTTTGAGGTTGATCCTTCATGAAGAGAGGACCTCTAATGGTGAGGTTGGTTGTAGAGTTGGAGAGAGAGCAGGACACCAAGCAAGAGGGTCGTAAACCTAGACCCTGAGATATGAGGAACAGTGGGGAGTTGAGGATGATGCGACCTAAGTGGATGATAGAGGTTGCCTCATGCATGATCCATTAAGGCTGTTGATATCTTGGTTTCCTTTATAGAACCAAACCCTAGAGAAAGGATAATGCTTCTGGTACCTATGTTCCTGTGGACCGAAAGAGGTTTGGTAACAGGTTGCAAGGCCTTGTACCTTGTTGGTTGTCCTTAGGGAGGATTCAATCTGGATGTGTGGCTCGAGTAGAAGGATCATGGAAGTACATGACATAACTTGGACATGTTTGATTCATGATTAAGAGATTGAGCATGCAGTCAGACACCCAAAGGTGAACCTAGGGTTCCTAGGCCTAAGAGGGGGAGCAGTGTACTCAATGCTCATGATGAAGATTTGAGTCTCTTTAGTTTCGAGCATGGTACTCCTCATGTGTAGAGGTAAAGGAAACCCCTTAAAATAAGGGTATGTTTGATGAACCCCTCACGAAGAAGTTGGTCTAATGTTGAGGATGGGAATAAGTGTGACCTAGCATGGTTTGGTAAGTGTCTTCTTGTGCCTTAGTAGCTTACTAGGATTAAGCATGCTCATGTGAATGGAAACCCTAAGGATGTTTGTGACCTTTGTTATCAAGGTGTAGTTTCCTCCCATCCTAGGAGAGGGACCCTTTGGTAGGGAGTTTACCAGTTTGGTTGGTTTTGAGGTAACCTGAGGAGGTTTCATAGGATCTTCAAAAGCTAAGTGAAGAGTACATGGCATAAGAATGAACCTATAGACCCATAGATAACCATCTCCATGTGCATGTGGATGTGTTACCATGGAGGTAACCGGTATGGGGCTTGACCAAGGTAGGCAGGTTACCATGATCCCTATGAAAGGATGAAAGTCAGCCCATGAATGCATGAGGAGAGATGATGAATGCTTGGGTAAGGTTCTAAGTTGGACATGTACTATGATATAGTCCTAAGTCTATCCTAGGGTCAGGTAGGGGTAAGACCGATGGAAGTAGGAGTTGCCTAATTCCCTAGTTTCACATGACCATAGGGTCGGGAGGTAACATCTATCATTGTCTGAAGGCCATGGGTTAGGAGATTGATCACCTTCATAACTCATGGGACCCATAGGGCAGATGAGTAGGGCACTCTCTGATGCATGAGGGAAGGGGGATGACCCCAAAAGTGCTGGCACCCTATAGACCTAGAGGAGATGACCAGGGATTGTGTAGTAACCCAAGTAGGTTCGAGACCAGTTTTCCATGGAGGTGGCTTTGATATCAAAATGATTGTGATGTAGAGACATAAGTTGCATGTTTCAACTTAGGTTTGAAGGTGTACTGGAAAAGGTGGGATGTATTATCTCTACTCGTGGAATAGGAAGAACTTTGTATTTGGACGGCCACCAAATGATAATTTCCTCTTGTTATGGGAGTGAGAGATAGGACAGTACGCATGCCATACACTAAGTATAAAAGATGATGTGAGTTGGAACGTTTCTATGAGGTATGAGGACAGAGAAGATAACATACCCTGGTAAAGTGAATGATACATGGATGGATCACAAACACTAAGAGAAATGAGGTAGTCACCTTATGAGGATGTTTTCATCTAGAGATATGAGTCATACAATGTTGAGTTTGATCCCCAAAAAGATGAGCTCAAGGTGTTTTCAGTAAAGATAGACTTAGAGTTCGAGATGATAAGTGAAATACATGGAAGTGTATGTCTTCAATGTTACCTAATACATAAGGATGTGAAGTGGTAATGGATGCTCTGGTTGAGATATATCTGACTAGTTTGACTAGAAGCTAGAAAAGGTTGTTAGGCTAACCCTAAGTTTGGAA
The DNA here is from genome assembly GCA_963693085.1 of Alisma plantago-aquatica. Lineage (NCBI taxonomy): Eukaryota > Viridiplantae > Streptophyta > Magnoliopsida > Alismatales > Alismataceae > Alisma > Alisma plantago-aquatica. Next base: position 182,690,422 of record OY856414.1, on the reverse strand, counting down.
AGGAGATGTGTTTGGCTAACACGCAGATATAACGAGATATGTTGAAAAAGTTAATGGTTGTTTGGTTAGCTAGTCTAGTCCTTTATGCAATGAAAGGATGGGGGTAGAACCTCATATGCACTTCTTTGGAAAAGAAGGTGATGAAACCCCGAATAGAGTGGTTTAGGGTTTCTAAGGAATCGATCTTGAGGAATCATGACTTACAGGAGATCATGATTTTAAGATCACCATACACCGTACCACTAAGATAATAAGTGACAGTAGGACCTTAGATAAAGTTGCAGGTGGTATATGGCCATGCAAGCCAGGAGGTAAAGGATGAACTCCAGTAACCCATTGTATCGATATAGAGGACAAAAGAGTCCTAGAGAGGGAATGGGAGTTCATCATTATGAATGTGGTGATAAGTCTCCCCTAGACCAAGGAAGGTCAAGATGCAATATGGGTTATGGTAGATCGCCTTACCTAGATGACATGAGAAAGAAGAGAGTTTTGTCAAGAGATAGATCTGGTTAAACTACTCATGAGAGTGATGGTTCAACTACACCATGAATCGAGTTCAAAAGTCCTTGAGTATATTCTAAAGGTTCACTTCTATAAGGGGGAAGTAGGTACATGAAGTACTCGATGATAGTATAGTTCATTAGCCATAACTAATGGTTAGTATGATCCAGACTAAAGGGTATGATGAGAGCATATGTGCTCATTCAGGGTGATAGCTAGGGACAGTTCTTGTCCTATGAAAGATGTGATGATGACCACCATAGCCAGTATTAGGATTTATAAGAAGCTCTATAAGGGAGGTTGTGTCGATTACCACTTCAGTAAGGTGATGTTGGTGAAAGGACTACATGATGGTTAAAAAAGGGCCACAGTGTGTGTAGGTGAAGTCGCTTTGATCGTGCAATGGCTGAAAGGAGCCTAGAAATGACATGAGTCATGAGAAGATGCAAAGTAGACAGACATGCAGTTCACTTTGGGAGAATATGTGACATGAAAATCCGACCCCTCTAAGTTATAGCTAAGAGAGTTGAGTCCCTGATGCATGGGTTCTTTTGACATGTTTTGGCAGAGAAGGTTAAGTTTGACCTTACCCCTCAGGATAAATTAATGTGTGATGAGTTCCATGTGTCCAATTTAGAGCACTATGTGAGGTACCCCGACCATGTGCTGAGCAATGAACCTAGTGAGCCCCAAGGAAGGCTGAAATGGCCTGAGTCACCTGTGCAGTTTATAGACTCCAGGATGAAAGAACTTAGAGAAAGGAATATGTGATGATAAAGGTTATGTGAAAGCGCCATGAGTACGTTAAAGCCACATAGGGGCCAATGATGGACATGGAAAAGTCCTATCCTGAATTGTTTGTTTGTTTGTTTGATTGATAGAATTTTGAGGACAAAATTCCTATAAGAGGGGAAGGATGTTACAACCCCAATTTTTGGGTTCAATTGGTGAGAAATGTAATTTATCATATCAAAAATAATTGAACAAATAATGATATAATTTGTTTTGAAGACATGGATTTCGTTTACAATAGCCTTGATGATTGTTTTGTAGGCTTTATTGGCTATTGGGCCCAAATAACAAAGAAAATTCAATTAGTATTTGAATAATTGGAAAAAAGGGAAATATGGAAACCTCTAGAAGGCACATCCAAAGAGGATTTCGTGCCTCTTGGGTTCCTTGGGTTTTAAGGAGTCCAAAGTTGCATCAGAGGCAGGGCATTGATTTCTGAGGTGATTCACGCCTTGGAGAGGTCCTGCAATCAACTACAGCACGACTGCATTGCAACTGTGAGTTGCGGATCTTCTGGGCTTGCACATGGTCGTTTTGATGCGTCTTGGAAGTGTGTTGCGTATGCCAGGGCACGACAGGGGCAATAGAACCCTCCCTGGTGGCCAACGGGGCCGAGGGAGGCAAGGAGGAGCCGCACCCTGGCGGCTAGGGCAACTGCAGGCTGCCGTCGTGAGGAGGAAGAAGGTGGAGTTGACGTTGGACAAAAATGCCCTCCATGAGCTGAAGGCACGCACAACTTAACCAAGGGCATAACGGTCATTCCGTTATGTTTTCCAATACAAAGGGCAACGTTGCATGGAGCACACACGTGGCACAACCTGATTAGCCAAGTAAGTAAAATCTTGCTGAAATCGTAATTAATTCTAGGAAACTCGGATTAAAACAAGTCCTATATGAAAATTGATCCTCAGAACGAGAGGAACACAAAGAAATTATGTTTGAAGCCTAATTCGAATTGAAATCCAAAAAGTAATGGAAGTAATCATCATTAATACTTTAATTCTTAAGGAACCCTATTTTGAAATGAATAAAGTGTTTGATAGGGTTTAATGGATCATTAGAGTTGATGTTAACCTGTTAAATGTCAAAAGGTACATTATGTTCAAAAAGGAAGAACTTTGCACATGATTAGTCTAATTTAGAGTTTATGTGCGTAAATATGCTTGAAATTTGAAAAGGGCATAAAGTTATCATCTTTAATGATTTAATTAAAGAAAAACCCTTAGATTTGATGATAGATGGACTTAATGATGTTATTTGGATAATTCAAGCTGATATTAACCTGTTGTTAATAAAAGTGAAAATAGGATCTAAAAAGATGATCTTTTTATATAATTGGCTTAATTTAGGGTTTTGTGCATGATTATGCATTAATGAGCTTGAAAACCCTAATTTAGGAGAATATGTCTTTTAATTGGTTTAATTGTTCAAATCCATGAATAAATAGGGATATGATGATCCTAAGTCAATTTGGGTATAAAAGACTATTAAAATGGATAGTTGATCAATTAAGGTTCATATAAATGGAAAAGAGTATTTTAGGGTTTGTTGACCTAAAAGGGATAAAGTGTGATGAATGGATCTAAGAAACCCTAATGAAGATTAATGAAACTCTAAAATGGATACAAAAACCCTAGAAAGTGAGTCCAAGTCAATAAAGTAGATTCTTGATAAAGTGTGTAATAAATAGAGTGCATTTTCTTTTCAGGAATTATGTGATGATTGAATTACTTGCTTGGATTTCATTCTTGGTTGGGTTTACTTAATGCTTGTGAAATCATCAAATCAGGTATGTTGTTATGCTTATGAATAATCTCTCTAGTTTCACGGCGATTCTCGAAGTTTTAATCGGTTTCTTGAAAATTACTTTTGGATGTCTATTTATTTCATGCGACTATAAAGTGACTATGATTATCACTATAAATGTGCGTATATAACTGGCTATATCCGGGTCCACCTCTATTTCTTTGAAAAGGATAAAAAAAGGGGTAATTCTAGAGCAAGGTCAAGGTTACCGAGAGTTAGAAACTGGGCTACCTACTTGTAGTGCCATGAGACTCATTAGCCTGCTACGAGTTAAGGAGTGGGATACTTATGAGTAGTGCCATGTGACTCAACCCTAGAAACTGGTTCACCTATAGGTGGGACCATGAGGGGTTTAATGGGGATCTACCATAAGGAAGGTAGTATCCAGGTCCACTACAGGGATAGCACAGAGGATAGGGTACTCATGGATCGTGAAGTTATATTTAAAATGTAATCTTGATTGTTAAATGATTAATTGAATGATTATGTTGTTATCATAGTTGCACATTTATTGTTTCCCCCACATACCAACTTCGGCCGCCCAACATTTTGTTTGTCGGCATTTTAGGAACAAGCCAAAAGGACAAACAATAAATCATCATATTGTGAAATACATGAAATCAAATACAAGGAGGATTAGTTAGAGTAGAATCCTTAAGTGGATAGAAGTTTAGAGATCCAAGTTTTCAAAAAGGTATGCAGAAATTTATTTTCTTACAGCTATTCAGTATAGTATCTTAAAATTTGATAATTATTCTTGGTTAATTGTCGAACCTTTGATCCAGAAGTTAGGGTGCGGCTTTGACCTCTCGGTCTCCCTTAATTGGGGGTTATCGGGAGGTGGGGTCGTAACATTTGGTATCAGAGCATAGGTTCCTCACTTAACCATTAATAATTATTAAATTTTACAAACTCCATAGAACCCAAGGGAGTTATTAGAGGATTATCGGAAAGATGGAGGTGTCTAGAAAAGGATCACGACCGGGGGCTGGCAATATTTTCCTCCACATCACTAGTCAAAATACGAGGACTCCCGGATCCGTGTGACTGCCTGGCCAAAGTCATAGGGTATGAATCAAAATAAGATACCTTTAGGACTTTCTCATCTTATTCATCCCTTCTCATAACAAATTCTATTAAGGACCTTAAGGATTAAGATTTTCTCTCTTCTCCTCACCCTCTTGAGGTATGGGTAAGGTTAACAAGGTCTAAGGAATCCTCCACCAAGTTAATGAAAAGTATGTAAATAAGATGTCATGGGCATAAGCTTAATAGATTAAGCACAAACTAAAGAATAGATACATGCTTCGGTCGTATGACATAAGTTGTCATGCCCTCAGAAGAGACATGAGGCTAGACCTTCGTATCAGGAGGATAGATAAAGAGAGTTAGTCTTGGAGATAGAAATCTCCATTGCAAATAGAGACCTGGCACATCCTCTAAGGATGATGTTAACCCTAACCCTAAGTGAAGGTAGAGAGAGATGGAATGATGAGTTAGACCAGGTGTTTGTATGGACATGCCTTGGATGACGTATGGGCCATGAGAGCTTGAATGACCTGGTACCTCTAGCAACCCAACCCTAGGAAGGGTCGTGTATGTTAGAGTGAAGGGTATCCCCTTCATTGTTGACGTTAGCGAAGAACCTATGGAACCCCATGAGCTGATATGAGCATGGCACAATAGGCATCCTGTAGGCATCAGTGGTGCGAGCAATAGGTTGAAACCCTGGCTGGGATGAGTTGATGGATAGCTTATGTGAAAAGCATAAGAGCTATGGGTATCCTTGAGCAAACATAAGTGGAACATATGCTTCATCTAGGTAGGGGCATGCTTTTGAGGTTGATCCTTCATGAAGAGAGGAACTCTAATTGTAAGGTTGGTTGTAAAGTTGGAGAGAGAGCATGACACCAAGAAAGAGGGTTGTAAACCTAGACCCCGTGATATGAGGAACAGTGGGGAGTTGAGGATGTTGCGACCTAAGTGGATGATAGAGGTTGCCTCATGCATGATCCGTTAAGGCTGTTGATATCTTGGTTGCCTTTATAGAACCAAACCCTAGAGAGAGGATGATGCTTCTGGTACCTATGTGCCTGTGGACCGAAAGAGGTTTGGTAACAGGTTGTGAGGCCTTGTACCTTGTTGGTTGTCCTTGGGGAGGACTCAACCCGGATGTGTGGCTCGAGTAGACGGATCATGGAAGTACATGGCATAACTTTGACATGTTTGATTCATGGTTAAGAGATTGAGGATGCAGTCAGACACCCAAAGGTGAACCTAGGGTTCCTAGGCCTAAGAGGGGAAGTAGTGTACTCAATGCTCATGATGAATATTTGAGTCTCTATAGTTTTGATCATGGTACTCCTCATGTGTAGAGGTAAGGGAAACCCCTTAAAATAAGTGTATGTTTGATGAACCCCTCACGACGAAGTTGGTCTAATTTTGAGGATGAGAATAAGTGTGACCTAGCATGGTTTGGTAAGTGTCTTCTTGAGCCTTAGTAGCTTACTAGGATTAAGCATGCTCATGTGAATGTAAACCCTAAGGACGTTTGTGACCTTTGTTATCAAGGTGTAGTTTCCTCCCATCTTGGGAGAGGGACCCTTTGGTAGGGATTTTACCAGTTTGATTGGTTTTGAGGTAACCTAAGGAGGTTTCATAGGATCTTGAAAAGCTAAGTGAAGAGTACATGTCATAAGAATGAACCTATAGACCCATAGATAACCATCTCTATGTGCATGTGGATGTGTTACCATGGAGGTAACCGGTATGGGGCTTGACCAAGGTAGGCAGGTTACCATGATCCCTATGAAAGGATGAAAGTCAGCCCATGAATGTAGGAGGAGAGATGATGAATGCTTGTGTAAGTTTCTAAGTTGGACATGTACTATGATATAATCCTAAGTCTATCCTAGGGTCAGGTAGGGGTAAGACCGATGGAAGTAGGAGTTGCCTAATTCCGTAGTTGGACATGACCATAGGGTCGGGAGGTAACATCTATCATTGTCTGAGGGCCATGGGTTAGGAGATTGATCACCTTCATAAACTCATGGGACCCAAAGGGCAGATGAGTAAGGCGCTCTCTGATGCATGAGGGAAGAGGGATGGCCCCAAAAGTGTTGGCACCCTATAGACCTAGAGGAGATGACCAGGGATTGTGTAGTAACCCAAGTAGGTTCGAGACCAGTTTTCCATGGAGGTGGCTTTGATATCAAAATGATTGTGATGTAGAGACATAAGTTGCACGTTTCAACTTAGGTTTGAAGGTGTACTGGCAAGGTGGGATGTATTATCTCTACTCGTGCAACAGGAAGAACTTTGTATTTGGACGGCCACCAAATGCTAATTTCCTCTTGTTATGGGAGTGAGAGATAGGACAGTACGCATGCCATACACTAAGTATAAAAGATGATGTGAGTTGGAACGTTGCTATGAGGTATGAGGATAGAGAAGATAACATACCCTGGTAAAGTGAATGATACATGTATGGATTACAAACACTAAGAGAAATGAGGTAGTCACCTTATGAGGATGTTTTCATCTAGAGATATGAGTCATACAATGTTGAGTTTGATCCCCAAAAAGATGAGCTCAAGGTATTTTTAGTAAAGATATCATGCATCAACTCTCTAGCCAGCCTGACATGATGAGTAATATCATTCCCTTTCAAGAAAGCTCCATGTGGAGGGGATATCATATGGGTCATCAATGGAGCCAACCTGTTACTAAAGATTATTGCAAGGATTCTTAGGGTCAGATTCGCAATCGAGATAGGTCTAAAATCAGTGAATAACTTCTTGGGAGAGTCGAACTTCGGAATACGGAGGATTCTATAGCAGAACAAACCTCTATGTCACATATGTCCTCTAAAGAAACCATCTACCAGAGCGAGGAAATCGTCTCTAATAATATGCCACGCAGCTGAAAAGAAAGGTAGGGTAAATCCATCCGGCCCAGGGGTTGTATTTGGGTCCATTTCCTTCAATGTCTTCAGAATCTCGTCCTCATGAGGGGTGGCTATCAGTGAGTATTTATCATCTGTCGAGATAGTCTCTGGGATGTCCTATAGAAACTCTTCTAAGGCAATGCTATCTATCTCAACTTCCTCATTGTATTGTTGCTGGTAATGTGTCGCCTCCTTCTCAGCCATCTCAGCAGGGTTCATTATCACAGTACCATCAGCCAATGTCAATGCATTTAGCCTTCCATGTCTTTGCTTGGTTTTGACCACTGAATGATAAAACCAAGTGTTGCGCTCACCATCTTGTATCCAACTAATTCTGGCCTTCTCCCTCCAAATAGCCTCTTCCACATCTAGAAGCTGCTCAAGCTCATTCTCTGCAGTCTTTAAGTTTGACTCATTGAGTGGAGTGGGATTTTCATCAAACGCAGCCTGTGTAGTGAACACCACATCCTCTAAATCTTTAAGATTAGTTTTATTTCTTATTATTATGAAGAATGAAGATGACTGCTTGATGGACCAAGATGACTGACTGAGGAGCAGTTGGTGGCCTGATGAGGAGCTCTATGACCCATCAAACTGACCCTATGGAGGAGCCGGACAATCGGTTGGTGACAACCAACTGACAGGCCAGGAGGTGAGCAGATCAGTCATAGGATGAGTTGATCAACCCAGAATGGCCTAAGAAGATCTTCATCAACAACATGTTGCATGTGATGTAGACCTTAGATGACTGTAGTTCCTTGTGGTTCTAAGGAACTACAATAGGATGGCCATAATCATCGCTTTATCATTATTGCATGTTTTCATTTGTGGGATATAACATGTATATGATACATACAATATATGTGGTGATTGGATTCATATATGCATATATAAGTAAATTAAAACCCCTCAATATAATATTAAGTCTTAGATGCCTTCCATAAGTAGAACACATGGAAAGCTTGATCAAAAAGTGTGGGCATCCCAAGGGTGATGTGTTGTCTATCTCGTAGAAGTGTGGTGGTAGTTGTGTGGGCCCACCATGCGGGGTGCACACCTATCATGTTGGCTTTTGGGCCAGGCTTAACTAAGTGGTCGTAATGAGATTAAGCACTTAGAGGGATGCAGATGACTATGACAAAGAGTTGTGCATATCATCTATCCAAGAATTGCATATGATGCAATTGGTAAATGTTATGTACCTTAATAATTGATTATGGACATTGGTATTGGCTGGGTAATAACTCAATTGTTTTGGATCTTGGCTCACTATAGGGTTGTATGCTACAATCTTCCAAATTATGGTGAGGACTATCTGTTTGATCAAAATAGTGAGAGTGATAATTAATTAAAGACCCAATTAATATCATCAATTTTCAAATCAAATCAAATCAAATAGAGTTTTGGACTAAAATTACAAATTTATTTTTTTGTAGAATAAATGGCTACCAACAACAATCACTTTTCATTATGATCGGTCCTTGAGAAGGACAAGCTAAATAGGAACAACTTCCACAACTGGTTTAGGACGCTGAGAATTGTTCTCACTTAAGAGTGAAATCTCTATATCCTAGATACACCAGAGCCAGAAGAACCCGCTCCCATTGCACCAAAGGCTGAAAGGGATGCTTATAGGAAGCATACTAAGGATGTCATTGATGTGAAGTGCTTGATGTTTTACTCAATGAACTATGAGTTGTAGAGACAACATGAGAACATGGAAATCATTGAGATGGTTCAACATCTCAAGAACATGTATCAAGACCAAGCATGAAAAGAGAGATATGATGTCTCCAAGAATTGTTCAAGTGCGTTATGACAGAAGGAGATCCAGTAGGCCCTCACACACTCAAGATGATTGGGTATGTGGAAAACCTAACTCGACTGGGATTCCCTCTGAGCCAAGAGTTGGCTACTGATGTGATACTACAATTGTTGCCAGAATCCTATAATCAGTTTTTGATGAACTACAACATGAACAACTTTGACATGTCAGTGATAGAGTTGTTGGGCATGTTGAGGACAGCCGAGGCACAAATGAAGAAAGACAAACCCAAATCTGTGATGATGATTAGCAGAAAGAAGGGAAAGTCTAAAGGTAAGGGCAAGGGCAAAGCAAAGAAAGGTTCTGATGCTAGCTAACAACCCAAGTCATCTTCAACTCTCAAAGCCAAGGGAGGGGTGAACAAGGGAGGCAAATGTCACCATTATCATGAGTCAAGACATTGGAAGATAAATTTCCCTCTCTACATAGATGAACTAAAGAAGAAGGAGGGAATGGAAGTCTCGACCTCAGGTATCATGAAATAAACTTAAAATACTTCTTTATCTTAGATATATGATACCAAGATATAGATCTGAAATATATGATGTGCATGATCTGAAAAGAAGTGATGGCCTTTATGAAAGGACCAAGAAGGAACACTCATCAACATTAGAGCAAGTGTTGCTTCCATACATAGTAGTACCTTTTAGTTTATTTCATCCCAAAGGGCATGTAATAGAGTTATGAATTGCTATTTCATTTTGCCAATAAACAGAAACATTTTATTCTACTTCTTGTAATGACAAGGATGTCTATCAATAAAGATACATGTTTAATTTCAAAGATATGATCTTTTATGGCAAAGCCTTATTTATCTTGTGGTACTTGATATGCATGAGATAAAATAAATAATACCTAAAAGTTATTGATGACTGAAACAATTAATTAGAATTATCATCTAAACAAATGAATGAGAAATTCATATCTAGGTTCCATGTTGATGGATAAGGTTGACTCTCTTGGTTAATGAACCATTAAGAGATATGAATGTCTTGTTTATTGGGCGTGATGACAAGTCAATCTTCACTAGATGTAGTGGGAGAACAACTATTCTATTAGGTGTAATACAAATTGATGTATATACATACCTGTTGGAATAATTGCTAATACTTAAGATATGGTATTTAATGAAATACCAATATGAATATCTTGAAATGTTCAAGAATATCATAAATGAGGAACAAACTTGGTAAAAGTATTAATTCTTTGATATGATCAATGAACGAGATACTTAAACCAAATGATTGAGGACCTTGTGAGTAACTATTATAGTGTATCATAGAGAACTCATGATTAAGGAATAATGATGTCTAAATCAAAGAAGGAATAATACTCTAAACAGTAAGAGCATGATCATCAAACAAATAACTAATCTTCTAGAATTCTTCTAAAGAACATGCGGTACACTAAATAAACATACAAAGGAGATTAAGAATCACAAGTGTTGTGGAATCTCAAAATTTTTATGTAATAGATACACCTCATATATCTAGTAGATAACACCTTGATCTTGATGGATAATGATATCCTATAGACTCAAAGGTGATTAATTGGTCATATGATGATGAGCCAATAATCTATCTAGATGATGATGAGGAACCAAATTTTGAGTTATGGCTTGAATCCATAAGATCCAAAATGACTTCCATGTCAACAAAATAAGGTAAGACCTTAATGGTAGAACTTATAGGGTTAAAATCCATAAATGCAATTGGGTCTTAAGAGTTAAGACTGACACATATGACATTTGAAGAGAGCTGATTGGTTGAGATAAATTCAAGTGAGTTCAAGGTGTTGAACCTGATGATTTTATTTAACCAATTGCAGTGGTTGTAGGCCATAAAGGATCATGCTTGCTAATTAGAACTTGAAGACTATGAAATTTTGCATATGGATATTAAAACTACATTCGTAGTAGGAATAACATGAGGTTGTGTAGGTGACACAACCTGAAGGGTTTTATAATTCCATTATTGCAAATGCAGTCTATCAGTTACAAGAGATTAATCAATATGGCTGATTAAACACTAGCACATCAAAATTGGAGTCTTTACTTTGATTATATAGTCAAAAGGTTTGAGTGATATATCGTAATAAAGAAGGGATCTATGATTACAAATATTTAGTGGGAGCGTATTCATATTCCACATGATGATGAGGAATAAAACTAAAATGGTGTGGAAATACCTTCTTTAGGGGATAAAAAGAAATGTCCTATGTGATATGAATAGAGAACTATAGATATAGTTCTCGAAAGTCTTTTGACCTGATAAAGAGAGAGCATACATTGGTAGTCTATGTTGAAGGGTTCAGTATGCAAAGATTCAGTGGGAGAAAACTTATCCATGTTACATGGAGTTAGTCTCTCAGATGCCTAGTGTCCCAAATTCTTATGAAGAATAGGAACACAAAGATAGATGCCTTATGCATTTTCAATTGTATCTATCATGGATGTAATCATCCCATTATCTTGTATCTATCAGACTTGACAAGAAAATGCATATGCATTCATTATCTTGTATGTATTGGACATGACAATATGATATGCTCATCCAGCTATCTTGTATGTATTGGACATGATGAGTGGATGTCTGTCTACTTCCAGTGAAAGTCACTGGAATACCTTAAAGAACTTATTTAAGTACTTATGAAGTATTGAAGGATTAGTTCTATGTCAATAAAAGGAAGAGTTGAGTGTAAAAGAGTTTCACTGATGCAAGCTTCCAAAATGATAGAAAAATGATTGCAAAATATAAAAGTGAATATGTGTTGAAAAATGGAAATGTTCTAAGTAAAATTAAAAGGTTATTTAATTCTAAAAGGAATGCAGAGTATACATGTGTTATGAACATCACAGGATACTATATGGATCTAGAAGTTCATATAGATGAAATTATAGATATTGCAACCATTGATGACAAAGTAAAAATACTAAGTCAAACTATCGAGCTAATTGTTAGGTAAGGAACATCAAATAGCATAATATGGCAACTCCATCTCATACGAAATGTCGTACATTGAGGAGATGTGAAACATGCAATATACGACTAAAGAAAAGTGTTTCTAACTCACTGGATTAGCACTAGCAAATCAAAAATGTGTGCGACATGTTTAGAGATCACTAAGAATATGATTCAAAGGTGATTGGCTCTAAGTGCAAGTGGGAGTCTGTTGGTATGTATGCCCAGAGAGCCAATCATATGATGATTGTATTGGCATATATTCTGACTAATTTGATAAATATCAAAGGTAAGCTACCAATTTATTCTAGCTCAATCTATTATGAGATAAATGATGGAGTAGAATGAATGTCTAAGGAATGACAATACTCAATGACATATATATTCGGGTTGAGGACCTGAACAATGACATCATATGTATGCTAAGAGTAAGTACATTCTTGTTATGTCCCTAGTTGGATTTCATTATTGAAGGTTGATAGACAACAATGACACATCAAGACTAGAGTGTGTGTTGGTTGATGACAGTGTCTCATTAGTCATGTTATATGATATCAAACCAAGCTTATAGATACATGTTAGAGAACACTATATCAGACAGACCCACCATGAGAGTGACAAATGGAACCATGACATGGTAGTCAGAGTCATCTCTTGTAGTGATGGTGGTGATTGTGATTCTTAGACCTGAAATTACCGCACTCGTCAAATGTGATTAGGTACACTTTGACATCATAAAATGTAGTCATGAAACATGGATTGTTATAACGGTGATGATTGGGTGGCTTTGATGCATGAGATAGACTGTGAGTGATAGATATGGGATTTGTCCCTCCTAAGGGAGTATGATGTACAGGCCACTTGATAAGAGAGATTGAGAAAGGCAAGTGCATGCACATGTGAATCAATATATGATATTGATGTCACGCATATATCAGACAGTCTACTCTAGTTCAAGAAACATGAATGAACATTGAAAGGATGACGACTCCATGCCTTGAGTTCATTGAGGATATTAGAGACAAAAGAATTATACATTCGCTGGAACACCAATCATAGACTATAGGATTGAAAGTTTTTCTCCAACTTTCCTTTTCACTTGGGTAGCACTGATGTGCGAGTAGGCACCACTCTTTGCTTGTGATGTCATAAGCTAGTTATGGCCATTCACTGCCAATGTGAAATGGGAGCTATAGGGTCACACATAAAGGATTAACCTGGAAGAGGAGTTTATCCATGAATGATGTTTGGATTGATTACTAAAGTGTTTAGGTACTCAATCAAACATTAAATCAATAGACTTTATTCAGAATCATCAAGTTAAAGTGTTAAACCAACTGATTAGAGTGTCATACTGATTGAGAACTGAATTGACTGTGTTCTAGACAATCTGGACCACCAACCGATCGGTTCATTAAGTGAGCCGATCAACTCATGGGTAGTGAGACAACCGGTTCACTCTGGTGAACTAATAAGTTCAACTGGTCCAAATGAACAGTGTTGGGTTGTCCCAATTTGTGAGAAAAAGTTTTTTATTTCACTTGTTCAATTCAATTGGGACAAGAATTAATATTCGTGTTAATTAGAAATGAATAAGGAAAGTCAATTTTTAGACAAGTCTGGGAAGTGAAACGGCCGGTTCACTAAGTGAACCAACCAGTTCACACTACCAACTGACCGGTTCACAAGTGAACCGATCGGTTCACCTTTCCAAATGACTGTTTCAATTGTAAAATGACTGGTTCACTTGTCAAAGTGCAAATTGTTAATGGAAATTCTGAACCCTCTACTCCTGCACAGACTGGGAACCGTGACCCTGCCCTCTACTATAAATAGAGGGGTACATGGGGCTTCTCTAGATACACAACTCAGAACATTAGTTTTTCTACAAAGTTGTTGTCCTATCTGGTTGTGGTAATCGAGAGTACCCAAGCAAGTTCTACCCATCTAGGGAGGAACAACGAGGGAAAGACAACTGTAGAAAACCAACTAATTGTGGGAGAGTGTGTTGGTGACTAGTACGCTGATAGAAGGAGACAACTCCTTCTCATTCATTCTTTAGGACAACTAGAGTTCCCAGTAGTTTGTGTGGACTATCTATAGAGGTGGGAGACTTCTTCCGCTCAGGAGGATGACAATCAACTATAGTCTGGGTCAAAACCAGGAGCTGCACAGACACTGTCAAAGACAGGTGGTTGAAGTTTACACCAGCTGCGAGGTATTCTCACTGAGAAAACCTCAGGACCAGGTATATCTCACTAAAACTATCCTTCCCATTACATAGATGTTGATGCAATCTGCTGGTTATGGGTTTATGGCCAAGTAAAATTTTTATTTCCACTGCCTGCTTCAACCATGTATAACCCAAAAGAAGTAGACTAGAAGCAAATATAGTAGTAGTAGTAGTAGAAGTAATAGCAACAATAGTAGTAGCATAAGTTGTAGTAGCAGTAGTAGCAACACTAATAGGAGGAGTAGTAGTAGCAACAATACAAGTAGCAATGACAACAGTAGCAATTGTAGTATTAGTAGTAGTAGTAGTAGTAGTAGTAGTAGTAGTAGGAGGAGGAGGAGGAGGAGGAGGAGGAGCAGTAGTAGGAGAAGTAGCAGGAGTAGCAGGAGTAGCAGTTGTAGCAGCAGTAGCAGTAGCAGTAGCAGTAGCAGTAGCAGTAGCAGTAGTAGTAGCAGTAGCAGCAGTAGTAGTAGTAGTAGTAGTAGTAGTAGTAGTAGCGACAACAGTAACAAAAATATTCGTAGTAGCAACAGTAGCATTAACACTAGTAGTAGAAACAACAATATTAGTAGTAGTAGCAACAGTAGCAGGAGGAGTAGTAGTAGTGGAAACAATAGCAGTAGCAGTAATAGTAATAATATCAGCAATAGTACCAATAGTAGTAGTTTGAAAAATAGTAGTAGTAGCAATATAAGTAGAAGTAGTAGTAGTTGTTGTAGTGGTAGTTTTTCTAGTAGCAGCAGTAGCAGTATAAGTAGCAGTAGTAGCACCAATAGTAGCAACAATAGTAGGAATAGTAGTAGTAAGAAAATTAGTAGCAGAGTAGCATTAGTAGTAGTATAAGTAGTAGAAACAACAACAACAACAACAATAGTAGTAGTAGTAGTAGTAGTAGAAACAACAACAACAACAACAATAGTAGTAGTAGTAGTAGCAGCAACATCAGCAGTAGTGGTAGTAGTAGTAGTAGTAGTAGTAGTAGTAGTAGTAATAGTAGTAGTAGTAGTAGAAACTGTAGCAATAGTAGTAGTATTAGTAGCAATGACATCAGCAGTAGTACCAATAGTAGTAGTAGCAGTAGTAGTAGTAGTAGTAGTAGCAGCAGTAGTAGCAACAGCAGCTGCAGTAGTAGTAGTAGTAGTAGCGGTAGTGGTAGTGGTGGTGGTAGTAGTAGTAGCAGCAACAACAACAACAACAGTACTGGTAGCAGCAGTTGTAGTTGCAACAATAATAGTAGTTGCAGCAACCACAACAGTAGTTGCAGCAACCACAACAGTAGTTGCAGCAACCACAACAGTAGTAGTAGTACTAGCAACAACAACAACTAAAACAACAATAGTGGTAGTAGTAGTAGTAGTAGTAGTAGTAGTAGTAGTAGTAGTAGTAGTAGTAGTAGCAGCAGCAGCAGTAGCAGCAGTAGTAGCAGCAACAGTATTAGCAGCAGCAGTAGCAGTAGCAGTAGCAGCAGAAGTAGCAGCAGCAGCAACAGCAGCAGCAGTAGCAGTAGCAGCAGTAGCAACAACAACAACAGTAGCAGTAGTAGCAATAGCAGTAGCAGTAGCAGTAGTAGCAGTAGCAGTAGTAGCAGTAGCAGTAGTAGCAGTAGTAGCAGTAGTAGTAGGAGTAGTAGCAACAGTAGTAGTAGCAGTAGTAGTAGTAGCAGTAGTAGTAGTAGCAGTAGTAGTAGTAGTAGCAGCAGCAATAGTAGTAGTAGTAGTAGTAGAAGTAACAATAGTAGCAGCAACAACAACAACAACAACAGTAGTAGTAGTAGTACTAGTAGTAGCATCAACAACAACAACAACAATAGTAGCAGTAGTGTAACGACCTCAATTTTTGGCAACCCCCAATTAATGAAAGCCTTAAAGATGAGGGCAATTACCTAATCTTTTCTGAGGATCTAGATTTAGTGAATAATACATAACAACAGATATTTTTCATTAATTCAGATACATTGTTTAAAACATGTTCCTCTAGAAATTACAAGAATTTCCATCATTAGAATTGTACACATGAGAAGAAAAAGTATCTATCTAATCCTTCTTATAAGTTATCTTTATTGTCTTCAAGTAATCATATCTTGATATCATCTTACCTAGCATGTACCTAAAATGTTGTGAAACAAAAGCATGGATCAACATATTGAAATATATTGTGTACGTGGGGTGCATGCAAAAGTGTGGAAGTAAACTAACAACATATATTCCATCAAATTTTTGCAAATAGGAACTGACATTTTCTTCACATAATCTTTCTTTATGTGATACTCATAGTGGCATTATAATTAAATAAATTTAAATAAACATCCAATAGTTTAGTTGTTCAATCATCAAGAAATCCTTAGAAAACACCGAGAAACAAATGCGGGTAGTCATAAGTGTAACAATGTACCTCAATGGTGAGTCATGTAGAGTAAAGAATTATACTTCAAGCATATCATACAACCAAGCAAGAAAACAAAAATACAATCATTTAATCTACATATATGTAAATCCTAAAGTGTCACCATCACATTAAATCCTACTCAGGTCCTAGTCTAGGGTTTAGGATTTCCTTGGTTCAAGTTATAATTAGAGTTATGCTTCGAAACCCTAATTCCCATGATTATTTTTTAACGACTTAAGAACACTAATTCATATTAGGCATTTCTATGATTATCAAATATACCATATTATTTTATCATGAGCATTAGATTCAATTATGTTCCTTAATGACATAGCAATATGATATTGAAGCCTAATTACTTCATATGCATGATTATTCCTACTAGGGACCCTAAGTATCATTACTATGATCATAATCATGTTGAATCACCATTATATTCCACATTATCAGGTAATATCGTGAAAGTGAGGTTTTTGACATATTCCACATGTTAATACTTAAAACTAGGGTTTTTATGCTTTAATCAACTTTGTAACTCATGTTATCATTACTTTTACCATTGGAATGAGAATTACGTTTTAAATGTATTTTTTTGTGTTCCTCTCATTTTGCTCATCAGTTTTCATGCATGACATGCCCTGATCTGATCATCCTATTAATTTTTATAATTTTCACAACATAATATCATTTGGGTCAATCAAAAGCTAATACATTAGTGTTATTACCTTCTTTCTCTAGTTCATGAATATCTTTCTTTTGCTAGTTCAATTTGGCCCAACCAACCAGGAGGCTCAGTGGAATCAGAACTACATCCCCTCCTTTTATTGTGTACGTGCCCACCCACGCTTCCATGTACACGGGTTGCATCTGAGACACTGTGTCTGCAGCTGATTAGAGGAGTGAACTCGCCCACCAATACTTCTTCACAATCACTGAAAGGAGTGGGACCTGAGAGGGGATCCACTCCCTACTAAAAATTTGAAGAATAAAACATCCATTCCAAACACACTCAAAGGTATGCTGGAATAGGTGCAAAATTTTCAAACTTCAATAAATGGTATTCAAAACAAATAAAGTGTAGTAGCGGAATTAAACAAATTTCACAAAAGATTATAAAAGTACATCATAATATCCCATAATTGTATACATGTATGATACAACATAAAGATCTATGTTGAGGGAAGTCCAAACTACTTCAAATTTATCTCCAAGCAACATCTCCAAGAGCTAGGTTCATGGCAGAAGCTATGTTCTCCTTCATCATATTCAACACCTCGATCTAAACTCGGGTGGTTGGGAAATAACCCATATAGAGAGAGAGAAATAATGTATGTGTAAAATAATAAACAAGAACAAAAGAAAAAGAAATAACATGGAATTAAAGTCTATAACTTCATCAATAGATGAAGAGATCAAGAGTATGAGGCATAATCAAATATATGCTTGTCATAAATAAAAGGGTTGCATGCATGATTAAAATTGACTATCTTAACTAAGTAGGGTTGAGGAACCTATTAGACCTCAACCTATAGGTGAGGGGGAAAATAATACATTCCCAGCCACCTGTACATATTTTTAAGGGGGAGAATAAGACATTCCCCAGCGAGAATTAATACATGCCCTATCTATGGGTGGGTGTACATATGTACCGCCACTATAGCTAAATAGTACATAAAATCAACATGCTAGAAAAGAAATCATGGAAAGTAAACTAATTATATCGATTAGAACATGGCATTGGAGTACAAGACCCAAGAAAAAGAATTTCAATACCAATTTTGATGAAATTTAACAAAAGAATCATGAATAGAGGAAATAGGGTTCATTAAAGTCTTATTAGGAAAATATAGGATTTGGTTGCAATTATCCCAACATAGAGTGTAAGGAATGCACATACCTCTCTTACTGATATAAATTACTAACTTTCACATCTTTAATTGAGTATAAGTTCCTCTTTGCCTATTTTCAATGTATTAACATGTATTAGAGTACATAATGCACATTAATGTATAAAAACCCTAATTTTAGACCTTTTTAAAACAAATTAGATTTAGACTCTTAAAATCTCACCAATGAACTTGTTAGGTTCTCCTGATCAAGAAAATATATTTATATGTTAACTTTGGAGTTATTATGATTAAGATGTAGTTTTTATGGATTTTATGCATTAAATTCGTTTTAAAAAAAATCATCCTTTGTTAAACCTCGAAATCAGACCTTGAAAATATTTTTATTAGATATATATTAATTTCCTAATTCCAAAACATATTTATTTGTCAAATTTAGATAAGCGGATTAAAAGATATGAACTTTTCATTTCCAACCAATCTAGAAATGACAAGTCAGAAACCTTTGAGAGAGAGAGAGAGGAAGAGTGAGAGAGCGGGAGAAAACACCATTTGAACCAAGATCAGGGTTTTAGTTGCATAGTTTATAGAACTAGAGCTTTTAGAGAAGGTAAAACAACAAGAAACAAAAACCCTAGAGGAAACTTGGTAAATAGAGATGGAGATCATTGATTTTAAACATAGAAGCCTGAGTTTTAAGCATGTAGTAAGCAATATATGAGAATGGGGTTATAAAAATCACCTCTAGGAAGGTGGAGAAGTTCAAGTAGTAAGGTTACTGAGCTATTGAGTTTGGTTTCCCCAACATAGCTCCTATCTCGAGCAAGAAGTACCTTCTCCACTTTAGAGGTGGAAAACCCTAGCAAAAGAACATGGAGATGAGGTGTTTAAGGGTTCTAGGTGGGGTTTCACCATGTAAGGCCATAGTTATGACCGGGAAGAAGGCGGGACAAATATGAAAAACATAAAAATAGGTAAGGGAAGGAGGAAACTTACTAGTTTTGGTCAAAATCACCAAGAAGGAGCTTTAAAAACCCTAAATAGAGCAAATTCGGAGCCCTAGGAGTTTTCTTCAACAAGGTAAGCACCCTCTTTTACCTTGGGATAGAACCTTCATGGACAAATAGAGTAGGAATGATCTAATCTGGAGGAAATAGTAGGAGAGAAAGAGTTTTTGAATTGGGAGGTGGGAAGGGGTAGATATGGCTTTATAAGAAGGGGGCAAGCATGAGGTGTCTATGGAACTTTCCATGTGTCCTTAGCCTAGGGCTACATGGCCATGCAAGAGGACAGATCATGGAGGCTTCTTGAATATCAAATGTCGGTTCTAAAAGCCCATGGATACTTCTAGTCCATCCCCACCAACCCCTAATCAAATAAATAACCCCATTGGTTGATAGCTTTTAAAGATAAGCTCATTTGTAAAGAGGGTAATACCTAAAATGCCCTTGGAGAGAAACACCTTCAAACTCAGGTGGTTCTAAGTGACCCAT
The DNA here is from genome assembly GCA_963693085.1 of Alisma plantago-aquatica. Classification (NCBI taxonomy): domain Eukaryota; kingdom Viridiplantae; phylum Streptophyta; class Magnoliopsida; order Alismatales; family Alismataceae; genus Alisma; species Alisma plantago-aquatica. The sequence goes on along the minus strand of OY856414.1, from coordinate 182,670,631 downwards.
GGTTCAAAATATCAATAATGATAAGAGAATATCTAAGGATTATAATGGATGTGATAATTTGCAAAGAAAACCTCCCAGTTGGGTAAATTGAATAAAAGTCCAAAATGTACCTGAAATTGCATAACTTGCACAAACACCATCCAAATCGAACCAAATTTGAAACTTAGGCTCCTTTTATGATTTCAAAACACACAAATAATTTTATATTAAGGTTTAGAACACATAAATAAGGTCCTTAAATAGACTTTTATTGAGGTATTTGTGAATAAACCCTTTTATTGGTACAAATAGTGAATAAATGTTAACCAAACCACTATAAATTCCACTAATTAACATGAAGGCCATAAAGGACAAAAATGAAAGGGAAAATTGGGAGAAAGGATTGTATCGAGATTACATCTAAGATTTAGTATGTTATAATCACCACTACCACCACCTGGGCTCCCACCGCCACAACCCGCTTCTCGATGTTGTGTAATCCTTATACATCACACACCTACACTACTCTGCCAATGAGCCTCTGTTGGTTCCCAACCTCCTTTCTATAGAATAGTCAATTGCCAAAGATCCTCTTCCTTATCCATCACAAGTTCCTGGATGTTCGTCCACCCTCCCCATCCTACTTGTGTTCCTATTGTGGTGACCAATGAGCAGATGTTCGAGTCTTTTGACTCTTGACAAGTGGTGAAATTTCCTTCATTAACACTGGTGCGGGGTAGTAGGGATGTGGAGAAGAGAAGCATCAAGAGGAAGCCCTAAATAAGGATTCAAGTGGTGATGAGGATGAAGTTACAACGTCTAGGTTGGAACAGAGTTGTGTTCGTAGACAATCTCTTCCATATGAACCCACGACTGAGTTTTCTTCAATCAAAAACCCGCTCCACCTTCTTCTTGTTGGTGTAAAGCCAACCCTAGATGAAATCAGAGAGGAACACGGGATGGGTTGGATGTGGTACATTGTAGAGAAAGAGTCACGAGAGGTGGGAGAAGGTTACATTTTGTGTGAATCTTCATACACACAAACACATACATGCACGCACACACACACACTCATATATATATATATCTATATATATATATATATATATATATATATATATATATATACACCTCTACGTTCGCATTTACTTCTTCGTATTTCCCTTTTCGTACAAGGAAGATGCCAAAAAGGCATTGCATACCATAACTTCCTTTCCCATATGAATTAAAAGATATACTTATATTCTACAACTAATATTATCTGAAAGTAAGGAATAATCCTAGAAAATAATACATTCCTCCTTCAATCTTTTCTATAAAACTCTTGTCTTTTATTCTTATTAGTCTAAAGGTCATGAAAAAGAATTACCATATTCTTATTAAGACTTTGGTTTGGCAACTAAAACCCATAAATGAAGTCACTCAACTATTTGGCATAGATTGGATAATTGGTCCTATTTAGGAACCACTTTATCATTGAATTCTAGATTACTCTTTTCTCTCCCTTTCTATGATATATTCTTTAAATCAATTATCATCATCTAATGACAACTCATAAATACCTTTTACAATCATATTAAATAATTGGGATTCATTGGGATGTCTTTTGTATAAAAAACTTGCCCTTTTAACATCTCAATAAAGCCATTACCATTATCTCATAGAATGTTCTTTTTCTTCCAATTTCTAGAATTCTTCTCTTTTCCTTATTATTTTAAAGTATACCAAAGGTTAGATATCTATAGTAGTATCAACTACAATAGAAACAACAGCAGTAGCACCAACATCAACATCAATAAAAGCAATAATAATAATAGTTGAAGAACTAGCACCAGTAGAAGTAGTAGTGTAATAGTAGCAACAACAGTCATAGTAGTATCTGTAGTAGTATCAACAACAACACCAGTAGTACTGTTAGTAGTAGTAGTAGAAATAGTAGCAATAGTTGTAGTAGAAGCAACAGTAGTAGTACAAGCAACAACAACAATAGTAGTAGCAGGAGTAAACTTAGAAGTAATAGAAGTAGTCCTAGAAATAGAAGCAGCAATAGTAGCAACAATAGTAGTACAATTAGTAGTAGCAATAGTAATAGTAGTGCCACTAGGAGTAGTAGAACAACAGTAGAAATGGAAATAGTACTAGTAGCAACAGTAGTAGTAGTAGAACCACTATCAGTAGTAGTAGCAACAATAGTAGTAAAAAATAGCAGTAGTAAACTTGAAAACAATTGTAGTAGTAGAATTAGAAGTAGCAGTAGTAGTAGCAACAATATTACAAACAACAACATTAGTAGTTGTAGTAGTAGTTGTTGTTGTTGTTGTCGTAGTAGTGGTAGTGGTGGTTGTGGTGGTGGTTGTAGTATTCATAGTAGCAGTAGTAGTGGTAGTGGTAGTAGTAATTGTAGTGGGAGTTGTAGTAGAAGTTGTGGTGGTGGTGGTAGTCATGGTGGTGGTAGTAGTAGTGGTGGTAGAAGTGATGGTAATAGTAGTGGTAGTATTAGTGGTAATACAAGTGGTGGTGGTAGTGTTGGTAGTTCTAAGATCCTCAAATTTTGTAGGTTTAGATTCTAAAGTTATGAATTCATTGATATTCACTTTAAGAAAATCAGAGTAGTATTTCAATGATGAAACTAATATTATGACTGATTTAAATTGGATGATGAATTAAATCTCTAGAATTAGAGTAATTCTTCTATTTAAAGTAAATGTAGTAATATTGTTCAAAAGTCTCAATTGTATCTTCAATTGATATATTGTAGTGGTTCAAGACATAATTTCATAATAGAGGATATAATTAAGGTTGATGATCCATTGGCATGGGCCATGGGCCCTAGGACCCTATTCTATCCCAATTAGACTAGTTAGGGTTTACATAAGGGTCCTTGAGATAAAAAAATCAATATTTCAATATTTTGTAATTATGTTAAATATCAAGGATAATTTTAGTTGAAAAATAAACATATAATGAGATTATAATGATTTTTCAAGATATCCCTATCTATCTGGTAGTATAGTAATTTATTAAGTAATTATTTAGGTTTTTGTAGGAAGCCATGTTTCATATGGAGTATTTGAGGATTTATCTTCTACCCAATAAAGTTAGGTAATGGAAGATAATGTCAAAGATTTGCATTAAATGTAGTAGTGACGTGACCCACATAAATAATATAAGGAAATGGAATTTCATCTAAAATAAAAGAAAAGAAGAAAATATAAAAGAGGGACATAGTCCCTACGTACTCAGACTTGGATATGGTGTAGGTTCGTGCGAGTGGGGACCATCTTCTCACTCAAACAACAAGCTCTGCCGTGAATGTAGAGTTTGTGCCCCTACAAGCATCCCTCTCTCCCTACACAACTCACCTCATGACCATATAATAGTCATATTAGTTTTGAGAGGATAATCCATACCCAAGCTATCCTTGTGATGGTATTATCATCAAGGAAGGCGATAATGCCTATACCTTTAGATATCGAAAACATGGGGTAGATCGCTAAACCTTGCCTATTTATTGGGTCTTTGGTATCTACCTTTACCGATAGAACATTATCTCATGCCCAATATCATGTGAGTAACTTTGAGCCCCCTTCCATCAACTCAACATACTCTCTGGTGAGTTCTACACTATTGACAAGTGAAGGAAAAGGTACATGACCATGTCACACAACAAAAACATTTTCAAAAGATCAAGAGAGATGTGTTAACCTCTCCCCAACATCACAGTAGAATTCATATGTTAAATCCTGATCCTCATTTTCTCCCTAAATACCTACCTTATCTATGGTTAACCGAACATGGACCTAGTCTTCCACCCCCTCTAGAAAAAACCCAAAGAGCCTCCCAAGTCTGTAGGACCCAACCAAATATTATTCAAGTATCAGTTTCCTACATCATGGCTTGATGGAGAGAGTCAAACTTTTGGTGAACCTCAGCCAGAGGTAGAGAAATAGCCTAAAACTTGAGAGGGAGAAGACGATCCTAGGTGAATCTACCTTAGTGCCCCTACCTCAGTGATCAATCTTGATACCAGTGTAAAGGGTAAAATAGGATATTTATCATGTTCCCATAGTTTTGGCCATGTTGGAGCCGAGTTGATGTGGCATAGGCTTGTTGGAAGGCCTGGTTGCATGGATTTATAGTATGGATAAGATGGCATTTTTTGATGTGGATATAAATGAATGGCCAATGTATGCTTAATTTAGAATAATCCTAGTATATGATTAGTAACTTAGATAAGGGTCATATTATACATCATTTTTTAGAAAAAATCTTAGAATATAGATAAAATATAATAAATTCCCAATTTTGATCCTATTTCCTAAAGTATATATTAAATCATGATTATGAGGCAATTAATGAAAGCAAACCCTAGATTTAATAAATAGGATTGTTGATCATTTTCAATGTATTTAATTGTGATATAAAATGCTAGTGTTGAATAGTAAGGAGATCCTAAGATCTTAGAAAATATTAGGATGATGATAAGGAACTCATGGGGTTCTATGTCTTAAATAAAAGAATATAGGTTTTGATACTAATGATAATATCATGTCATAATCATGATCAGTCTTATCTAATGTAGTTGTTCTTAATGAATTGATATGTTCAATATGAGAGTTAGGGTTATAACTAATGGTAAAGTAGGGTTTCTGATACTAAAAAAGAGGATATGATGGAATTATGGTTTGATACCCTTATTATCAAACCCAAGATGACCCTAAACTCTACACTCTACCCTAATTAGTAAGTTGTGCATATATGGTGACATTTTAGAGTTACATTCACCCACATTGAATGTTGATTTGATTGGACTTGATATGATTGTTTGGATTCCATTCTCAAAGTACTTGAATTATGACTCCATGTATCCTATCTGAAAGAGGTCACATATATTGAATTCTAAGGTCTACGGAGGATTTCTCAAAGTTTGATGAAATACACTATTGGGTTTTTAATTTACTTCTTTTTTATTATAATGACACTAGGGGTATCATAACGAAACCCAGAATATTCTATACCATGGGTTACACATATTAAGGGATAATACACATAAGTTGAAGGATCGACAATGATTAAACCTAAGATAGCATACCAATAAGGGTTTGAATATGTAATGAAAATATCAGTTCATATGTGAAAATATTTGGTTGTGCACATTATCTGTTGTTTTTATAGTTGCACACTTTTGTATGCACCCACATACACAATATAGAAATATATTGATCTGTTCCTTTGTTTTCTAATGTTATAGGTAACCACCATATATAAAGATGTGAAGATGTGGAGGTTCAGATAAAATCAACTAAATATATTAAAGTTAATACCAAGGAGAATTAGTTACATATGATAGTACATATTCTCATGTATACATTAGTTTCATTTGAAAATTTCATGTCACTCCTTCAAGTAATATTATTTAACCATTTATATCTAATTGAAGTTTAATTAATGTAATTGTTAAATATTATTTATTATTTTCTAAATCTAGATCTTGGAATTTTTAGGCAATGACTCGACTTTATGGTCTCTCTAAATTGAGGGATGCTCAAAAGTAGGGTCGTTACATTTGGTATCAAAGCCAAGATTTATCAAATAGTATTTAACAATTAATAATTTCAAATAATTCATAAGATTATAAAGAAAATTATTAGGGCATGTTCTAAGGATAATGGTGTCTAGAACGGATCATGGCCTTTGGGGCTAGCAATACTTTCCTTCGCACCATTAAATTGGTATATGGGGACTACTTGATCCAATGTGATACCTTCCTGGATAGCACCTAGGATTTGTATAAAATAGTATTTCCTAAAGCTTTTGCATCTCTTATTTTGTCCTCTTCTCATCTCTTTGCTTAAAAAACCCTAAAATGAACTTCCCTCCTCATCTCAAGTTAGAGTTCCAAGAAGAAGTAGGATGAAGGTATCCTCCTCCAATTAATGTACACATAATGTGAAAATAATGACATGATTATGAAAAATGTTTAATGGTTATAGGTTTTTATATAGTGAGAGTAAACCATAGAAACACATAAGAATGGGTGGAAATACCCTATTTTCCATAAAGGACAAGAGTGGGATAACCCAAAAGAGTATGAAAATGTTAATGGGTTAAGGTAATCACAAGAATGTAAAATGCAGGGTGTAGTCCCTAACCCCAACCCTAAGCCCTAATCCTAGGTAACAGAAGTGTAATAGGTGGAATAATAACCCTAATCTAAAAAAAAACCTATGTAGGAAAAAGAAAGAGGAAATACAAATGGGTTAGGTAATCTAGTGTGGGTACCACAAATGAGATACCCTTGTTTGCTATGCATGCAAGTACATGGAGTAATGCATGCAAGAAGCATATAAAGGGGTTGTGAATGAATATGAAAGATAGGTAATCAGTGGTTACATAAGAATAAACATATGGCCCTCGACTCACATTTAGGGGTGGTTTCCCAATCTCATATGGGTCAATTAAAGAATGGGAATGTAACTATATGGGAGGAATAACTTGAAACCTGTAGGTTCAAGTAAGGATAGATAGACTAACCTCCTTTTGGAAGTCAAGGAGGTACCACATGTAAAGAGTGGGACCCGATAGTGGGCCCACTCAATGGTAAAAGCACGAGCCATGTAATATTTAAGCAACGAAAAATATAACTATTTACAAAGTTACAAAATGTTCTCATGTACATAACTTTCTCACCTTAAGGGTGGTACATAAAATGAAAAGATTACACCTATTCACACATATGCCCATATGCAGAGGGTAACAAGGCTATCTCAAGTTGTCCTTATATCCATCAATTAGCTCACAATCATCATGAGTCTTTGTCCTGTCAAGCACCTACACCTGGGTGGAGGAAACACCAAAAAGAATAGGAAAACAAGATATGTATCAACAAAAGTTGAGTATGTACATTAGAGGATTAACTAGGGCATTAAAAAGTAAAGTAAGATGTTCTCATAAAAAGGGTCATTAAAGATAGGTAAGTTTCAATGAGAAGTACCAAAAGAAGGAATTTCCAAAAGAATGAGGCATATAAATAAACAAGTGAAATTACACATCTTGCCATTAACCATTCACAATATCACAACAATCATAATAATTACACATGTAGATATATTTGACTAAAGTAACTATAGTAGAGCCATGACACCACTGGGTCATTGGCCTAAGTAAAATGGGTGGAAAAGCACACCCTAGGCAGAAAAGCATGCCTCTATATATATAAGGGTAGAAAAGCATACCCTAATGGTTACCCATAAGCGTCTACGATAGTTAAACTAGTCAAACAATCAAACATGCATAAATAGAGTGGCAAGATATACCTTTCACAAACATGTGGCATAATTTAAGCACAATAGCAGATGGGGTCATTAACCCAATTCAACATGATAGTAATTTCAAAAGAACAATAATAAATCCAACTGAAATTATATGAATTGTCCAAAAAATGGAATAAGAGCAAGTATTTCAAAAGATGCCTCAATATGGGAAAATTTAGTCATATAAATGCCCAATTATAAATATGAAGGAGTACATACCTTATGTTCAGGGTCAACACTATTTGTAGGAGTAAATATCATAGTTTGTCCATCTTGACCTAAAGGCGTTGGATATACCCATTAGTACACATATATCAAATCATAACTGGATGTATATCTAAACCTAATATCGGTCATACGTTGTGAGGTTAGGGTTTTAATCTCATTTGTAGTGTTAGGGATGGTTTAACTATTATTCACATGGACACTCTAACTAGAAATATCTTGAGTTTAACATGAATTACATTTATATGTATATTGGTCATATATTCATGCTTAGATATTTATGTGTATATGCAAGTATATTCCATATGAAAATTCATTAGGTTCACATATAATCCAACTAATATATCATCTAGGTATATGTTTATAAAAGTACATTTATATACATGTCATTCTCTCTTTCATCATTTATTTTATAAACCAATTAACTTAGATGTATTCCCTGATTATATTTGTATTACTAATTACCATTACTTGTGTAAATATGTGCACCTAGGGTTTTTCATCTTTAGAAAGGATTTCATTGGGTACATAAGTTGTTTTAAGTAGACTTATACTTAAATATGAAAGCTTGATATTCATTAACATGCATATATTAATATTTCATATTTGAACCAAGAGATCGAATACTTTAATATCAACTTTAACCAAAGTCTACATACATGACATATTATGACTAATTCCTATACTTGGTTCTATATATTAGCATTAGGGTCATAGTCATATAGAATTTTAGATCTTTGCTTTGCTTCTACTAAATATTGACGTAAATATATATATATATAGATGATAGTCCAACACTAATATACATACTTGAGTCTACTATTCTAAATTTTAGCCATGTGTCAATTTACCAATATATTATACTAGTTCATTAATCTCATTGATTAACTACTTAACGACTTGGATTGTATGAAAGGTTGCCCATCTTTTAGACGATGAAACCAACTGAATTTTAGTTACCCATATGCAAGTTGGGTTTATTCAATGTATGTAAAGTTGTACCTTTGATCATAGTTTCTAATAGGAAGTTATACAAGATACCTATCCCAAAGTGCATGTCATAGGTGGTCTTGCTGTTGAGGTGAACCGACTGTTGTGGGGGTTTTGTGATTCAAGTTTGTAGTATAATCACCCTTGGATGAGGGAGTATTATCGGCAGCCAAGATTCAAGAATATAGGAGGAACCATGATAGATATATGGTGCCTGATGGAGGCAACTGCAGTGTTTAGGGATGAAGCTAGGTCTGCAGTGACACCTTCAGTAGACAATGATGTTAATGTTGGCGAGGGAAGGATAGAGGTTTCCTTTTCCCAATGCTGGCGGTGTTACAGGTGGTGGATGGCGACACAACCTGGCATAGTGGGAGAGGAAGACATCGAGGTAGGGGTGATGATGCTACCTAGAGGTGCCAAACATAGGCTGGCAACACTTGCTTTGCTTGGCATTGTTTGGCACTGCTTGGCGCAGGTGAAGGAGGAGACAACATAGGAGAAGACGTGTCTGGTGAAGGAGGTGTCTGACTGAGGAGATGAAGCAGAGGGGGAGGCGGCCTGGTAGCGGGTTGGTTGAGCCGTCTAAGGTTCCTAAGTTGGCACTGAGATGGAGCAGGCTGGTTGGGTTCAGGGCTCTGTCTTGGGGTGTTGTTGATCTTGGTGGCGCTCATCACCATGGTCATAGTGGTCAAAAAGGCCCTATTGTAGGCTTCCATCCTTGGTCGTTGGAGGGCAGAGAAAAAGAATGAAAGGGAGAGGAGGTGTAAGGGAGCATGAAACCTAGAAGTAGGCATCAGATCCCTTATTGTGTCAATAGCGCCTACATCACAGTAGGGGCAACGACAGTGGAATCGGGGTGTAAAGAGGCTAGTAGGTCAGTGAGGGTATCAGGGATCCAACCTTGGCAGTGATAGTTTGGTTGCAGGAGGAGGCAGACAGAGATGTTGTAGATACCATAGTTGTAGAAGAGTGCCAGCAGTGACTAGGTTATATGATGGTGGTAATGGGTAGGCGAGGAGGAAGATGGAAGAGAAGGGAGGGTTACGACCATTATGTTCAACCCAGTTGTCCATTTGCAGGTGTATGTAATCGAGAAGATGGAGGAGAAGGAAAGGCAGACCGAGGAGGGGGCAAGAGAAACTGTCGATCACTAGATGGGTCAAGGAAGTCATTGCGAAGAAGACGGCTAGCGAAGCGAAGAGTAAGTCACACATTACACTTTGACTAGAAGTGAAACAATGTGTTAGAGTAGTAAATTCATAGAGGTGATTAATGGAAATTAGCCTTAGGTCTTTAACGACTTTCTTTACTAAATGAATTAAATGAGTAGACGCCACTCAAAGGCTATAAAATTATCTAAGTAGACTAAATAGGATATGAGGAATCCCAATGTAACGTCAATTTTACCCTTTAAGATCATTGGGTGTACTATCTTATTATTAGTATGTAATGTGTTCTTTTAAGGCATGATTTCCAAGTAATTAACCAAATGTGACATCTTGTTACCAATTAAATTGATATCATCCATATTACACCCCTAGGAATATTCAGGATTGTCGAGTTTTAGGGAATCTTATTATCGATATTTTTTGTGCATCAAATCCTATTCTTGAATATATTATGATTATTGTATCTTTAAACTCTCTACATTGGAGGCATGTACAAATCATTTTACCATTTTTCTTTAATTAATATCCATATGTTCTAAATCAAAGATGAAATAATTTATAACTACCAATTAAAAAGTATTCTAGAAAGATGGGGGATAAATCTATGGGCATAGGTTCGAGTATGTTACAACACTCCACCCCTTAGAAAGGATTTCGTCCCCGAAATCCACCCAGATATAGTCTTGTATACTAAGTTACATATCCTACCAAAAAAATGGATTTTAGCTCACTTAATTGAGTGAAAGTATGTCACTTCACACAACAAGTATTTATTAAACTACTATGACTAAAAGTTTTTCTAGGAAAGTAACACCAAAACCTAGGATTTCTATAACATAGTTGTATTAATTGTGGTTACCTATTCTATTATGGTGATTTCTCTATCCACTACCGTTTTCATGGGATTATTTGCATATGGTCTCTGGGTTTTACTACCACTTGGGATCATTCAGAATATCACCACCAAGTTGGTAGACCAAGCTAATCCATGGAAGACAAACTCAACATATATTAGAATGATTTTTTTTACATATAAATTCATATATTATCTAAATTAATTTCGTTCTTTAGGGAATAATGATTTTTTTTACCAAAGTAACATTTATGATGGTATACTTAGATATGAATACTAACCATCTTGAATTATAAACACCATTGATTTCAACTATTCATCCAATATTATTACATACCAAAGTGTACAAGGCTCAACCCCTTCAAGGACATATCTCATCATGCAAAGAATCAAGAGGGTAGCTGACTAGATCATAACTATTATATTTGTTATTCCTACATCACACTTATGCCTAGATTTAGAGGGTGGAACATGCAAATAAAAGGTTTTTCCTGCTACTACAACTTCCTTCTTGTGGTGACTTGGTTCAAAAATCATCGATGAAATCTAATTGTTTTTGGTAAATGTAATTTAATAATGAAAATAAGTTTGACGATTAAAACCTTGCGATTGGAATCCAAAATGGTGCCAAAATAAATATGAGAACCAAGTTGGCCACTTTCTACCACATACTACATATACTATCACTCTAACATCACTTCATTTTCATAAGAGGCTTCTCTACACACTTCATCGAGGCATAGAACTAGTATATCTCAATGCTAGATGAAGATAGGATACATGTTTCTTCTAGAAGACCGTTAACTTCTAGTAGGTCTAACTACGCATGACCTCCATCATTCCACCATTCTCTTAATTGTGAATTAGGCCATCATATCCCAAAACATTACTTATTTATAAGATTGTGTAACCATAACAAGAAGAGATTAGGGTCTTTACTACCCTAGTTGGTTTACACCATGGATTCATTACAAGCCCATGTGAACTAGCTAGTCAACTATTCTTCATCTCAAACATCAGATAATCTAATTACAAGGTGGGGATGAGTGAGTTGTCAACTTTCTAAGGATCACCCTAGATGCACCTACCTCACATAACCTCAGTGTCGATGTATGTCCAAAGTTTTAAGAAAAAGAGTGTCCAATATAGCTTCCAAACATGATTGTTCCTCTATGTCTTCAAGAAAAAAAAATTAATATGGCACAAAGTTTTATTGTGTGATCCAACTATGTGATCATTCCTTTATAGGACAAGGGAAATAAGCATCATTCCAACCTTATGGATATGTGAGGAATGGAATCCTAAGGATAATTACTTGAAACCTATATCTTCCTTCATCAAACCCTCATTTATGATATATTGGTTCAGCTATGATAGTATCCAACCCTTAGATGGAAAGTCTCTAGCAAGGCTATGTGGATATAACTACATGTTGTAGGCAAGAAAAGCCTAACCTTAAATGATCTACTTCACATCATCATGTATTATCATAGAACATCTCAAAACCTATCAGTCATATCAATATTCTAAGTTTGGATTTATTTCAATCCACATGAAGGAAAACAACCAAAATCAAAAGGTTTAATTAGTGGTACTAAGGTTACTCACAATTATGTGAGTTGAAGTCAACCTACTCTTTATAATAGATGAATTTTCCTCCCCTAAGGTGGGAGGTAGGGCTACCTCCTAGGATAGCAACGTTTTAGTATAGAAAGTGGCTATATCTCTGAAAAGATGATAGGGTCAACAAGAGTTTACCCAAAACTAGGTCATACACATACTTAATTTGGTATACATATATACCATCCAATTGGATAGGGAGGTGAAACCCTAATTGGTAAACACAATTCAGGTTTAGGTATGACGACAATCTCTAGAGGGTCATCTACCTACTAAGGAACAATCTAGGATAACTTGAAATAGTCTAGTTACCGACTGCTTAGGCTTTGATACCATTCTGTAAAAAGTGGGACTCGATAGTGGGCCCAATCAATGGTAAAAACACAAGCCATGTAATATTTAAGCAGCGGAAAATATATGTTACAATCCCAGTTTTGGGTTCATTTGCTGAGAAATGTAATTTCTCATATTAAAGATAAATGAACAAATAATGAATGAATGCATGATTTTTCGTTTAGAATAGCCTTGCTGATTTATTTGTTGGATTTATTGGCTATTGGGCCCAAATAACAAGAAAATTCAATTAGTGAATGAATAATTGAATATTTGAGAAAAGAAAGATGTAGAAACCTCTATAAGGCAAAATAATATAATCCAAAGGTGGATTTCGTGCCACATGGGTTCCTTGGGTTACAAGGAGTCCAAAGTTGTAAAGAAAAAAGCAATAAGAAAAGAAAAGTTTAATTAAGTATTTCTTTATTAAGAAATAATTTGAAAAGAATGATAAAATGTGGAAAATTGAGTGGGAAGAGGCATAAATGAGATTTCTTGGTGAAATTTTGTATCCATGAGGTTGCTAATATTAAAAGGGATGTCAATGAGGAAAATAAAAGAGAAATAAAGAGAAATCCTCAAAAAGAGATATTTTAATAAGAAATAAACAAGATAACGTGAAATAATGCATTTAGATGCATCTAGAAGGAAAATGAGTATCCAATAAAAAGGATTTCGAAATAAAAGGGTTTCTTGGGATCCAAGGAGTCCCAATGAAGAAAGAGGAAAGAGAAAATACTAATTTGCAAAATAAAAGTATAATGGGATACATTATTAAGGAATTTTGTGGTATTGATAAAAAGGGAAGTATTTTCTATTAAAAGGAAATGTGATTTTGTGACAAATAACTAAAAGGCAAGTTAAAATAGAATAAGAAAGAGGAATTTCGAATTCCTAAATATCCATGCAACAAGGAATATCAAGGAAATAAAAGTTAATGAAGAAAGAGAGAGATGGTTGCTTCACAACCAAGGAAAATGTATTTCCTTTCGAGTTGGGACTTGAGTCCTCATGAGGCATGCCTTAGGGCTTCATACTCCACCCTATATAAAGGGTAGAACCCCAGCTCGAGTTCAAGGAAGATCTCACGTAACTCTACCTCTCCTCTTCGTCCTTTACATACCAAAACCTAGCTGAGATGGGTATAGACACCCTGGCACGATTGAGGGTTGTGGTTTAGTTCTGTTGGAGGCTCAATGCACCCACGCAGCCGATGGAGAGCCTGGCGGTGGTCCCTTCACCCTACCCTCGGCGCAGCAACCGCAAGATGGTGGCAAGGTCCGCCGCATAGGCAGACCTGGCCAGCACGGTCCAACAACTTTGGCCGTGAGATCCCTGTACCCGGAGGAGCGCCGAGAAGCGTCAGAGGTCGAGGGACCATCTCCGGAGGTGAGTGCTATCCAGGAGAGGGACATGGAGCCACGCAGGTAGCAGCGACACCCTGTCGCGGGGTTGAAGACGATCAGAACATGTTGGATGAAAATACCCTTCGCGGGTTGTAGAGCTGATCGAATTACGTGAGGGTAAGAACATAATTTGGTTATATTTCTTTTAGCTGGTCGCCGATAAACAAGTAATCACTTAAAGCTGATGTGTCAATCTGTGATTGGTCAGAATTTGCATATCTTGCAAAAAGTGTAGAATTTGCTAGGAAACTCGGTTTAAAATGGACTTTATATGAATTTTGATCAGAAGAACACAAGGAATCCATTAAAAATAGTTTTATAGCCTGAATTTGATCATAGTTCGAAAAGTAGTGTAAATCATCATCTTTAATGAATTAAAGATTAAGAAACCCTATTTTGATATGATTAAAGTGATTTGTAGGTTTTAATAGATGATTAAAGTTGATTTTAGCCTGTTAATGATAAAAGGGAACATTAGGAACAAAAAGGGATGAACCTTGCACATAATTAGTTAATTTAGGGTTATTGTGCATGATTATACTTTAAATGGGCCTTGAAACCATAATGATGACTAATTTGACTATTAATGGCTTTAATTGATTAATTTCATGATTAAAGTTGGAATATGCTATTTCGATTATTAAAGTTCCTAATTTGTGGATAAATACCCTAAATGTAGTAATTAGGGTTTTCTCATGAATAAAAGGTGGAATTAATAGCAAATCGAGTTCATAAGTGATTTGGACCATAACCACGAATTAATGATAAATGCGTATAATGATCTTGTCATGGGTTAAAGGGATAAAAATAGTAGCTTTAAAGTAAAAGAGGTTTAATGAACTTAATTAATGGTTAATTATGCCTTTAATCCGAAATTGAGGATTAGATGTTGAAATAATTAGGGTTTGTGATCAATTGTGTTAAATTAGGGTTTAAGATAGTAAAAAAAAAGATGAAGGGAAATCCTAATTGTAATGGAAACCCTAAGAGTGGACTAGAAACCCTAAGAAACGAGTTAGATTTAATAGATCTTAATGACATGAGTAATAAAAGGGAATTGTATAATTGTTTCAGGATCTTATTGAATGATTGTTTGCCTATTGTTGATTGGACTATTCTGTCTCAAATCTGCATGTACAGGTATGTGGTTACGCTTATGACTACCCAAATTAGTTTTCCAGGATTCTGTCGATGTTTTCATCGCAACTTGAACTAAACTGTTGGATGTTTTAATTCATGCAAATTCTAAAGTGAATATGACTATCACATAAGAGATATGCCTACTAGCTTAGATCCTAGTCCCCTCTGTGGCTTAATAGTTGACCTAGTAAATGGCTACCAATGGGGTAGGTCCATCAGGTCATTAGATGACTTAGTAAATGGCTACCAATGGGGTAGGACCATCAAGTCATCATGAGTTAGATATTGGGCTACCTTCGGGTAGTGCCATGCGACTCAACCCTAGATATTGATCTACCTGTTGGGTAGAGTCATGCGGGGTTTAAATAAGGATCTACCTAGAGAGAGGTGGGATCTCAGTCCACTACAGGGACAACACAGAGATAGGGGATAGGAAAGGATTGAGTAGTATGGTTTAAATCATAATCTTGGATGTTAAATGATAATTGGCTAATTACTTTGTTATTGTAGTTGCATGAGTTTTGTTTCCCCCACATACTATCTTCTTGCTAACCGACGTTTTATTTGTCGGTGTTTTAGGTACAAATGAAAATAACAAACAGTAAAGTGGCAGATGTGGAATTAAATGAGAAATAACGTACACAGGAGGATTAGTTAGTTTAGCAGATAGAAGTTTAGAAATCCTAGTTTTTCCAAGGGAAGAAAAGTTTTATTTTATACCAGTTTTCAGTTTAGTTGGTAAAGTTTATTAATTGTTATTGATTATTTGTGGAACCTTTGATCCTATTAGTTGGATAACGGCACTGACCTTTCAGTCTCCCTTAATTGGGGGTTATCGGGAGGCGGGGTCGTTACAATTGTTATCAGAGAAAATTCCTCTCCAGTAGGTGGGGCCCACATGGACATGGACATGGCATGCCAGTCTTGATCTGTGCGGTCCAGGCATGTAGGAAAGGGTTGTCCATGGTTGACGTAGCCACCCTTGCGCTGGTATTCCGTGATCGGGAGCTGGGTGTTCATTGTCCATTATGGGTCTGCACTGAAATGGGGAAGAGATTATGAGGCCTTATAGTTGAGACTTGACGAGGACGTCAAGAGTCTAAGTGGGGGACATTGTAACATCCCAGGATTTGAGGCCTCAGATAAGTTGATCTTAAAAGGAATGATTGGACTACCCATATCACCAAGGTGCACCTCCTTTTTCGGGAGCCCATCTCTAAAGAACTCCATAGTTAAGCGTGCTCAGCTTGGAGTAGTACTAGGATGGGTGACCAGTACTACTCCAATGCATTAAGATAAGTTGATCACTACCCAAGGCTCTAGTAGAGTTTTAGGAATGATGACTGGCCCCACAGACCACCACTAGCATTAATTGCGCGTCTTAATATCACTCACGCGCAAGCCAGGATCAACTTCCCGACTGGTCACCCATCCTAGTACTACTCCAAGCTGAGCACGCTTAACTATGGAGTTCTTTAGAGATGGGCTCCCGAAAAATGAGGTGCACCTTGGTGATATGGGTAGTCCAATCATTCCTTTTAAGATCAACTTATCTCAGGCCTCAAATCCTGGGATGTTACAATCTCCCCCACTTAGACTCTTGACGTCCTCGTCAAGTCTCAACTATAAGGCCTCATAATCTCTTCCCCATTTCAGTGCAGACCCATAATGGACAATGAACACCCAGCTCCCGATCATGGAATACCAGCGCAAGGGTGGCTACGTCAACCATGGTCAGCCCTTTCCTACATGCCTGGACCGCACGACTCAAGACTGGCATGCCATGTCCATGTCCATGTGGGCCCCACCTACTGGAGGGGAATTGGCTCTGATACCATTTATAACGACCCCGCCTCCCGATAACCCCCAATTAAGGGAGACTGAAAGGTCAGTGCCATTATCCAACTAACATGATCAAAGGTGCACCTCATTTTCCGGGAGGGGAATTGGCTCTGATACAATTTATAACGACCCCGCCTCCCGATAACCCCCAATTAAGGGAGACTCAAAGGTCGGTGCCATTATCCAACTAACATGATCAAAGGTTCGACAAATAATCAATAACAATTGATAAACTTTACCAACTAAACTGAAAACTGGTATAAAATAAAACTTTTCTTACCTTGGAAAAATTGGGATTTCTAAACTTCTATCCGCTAAACTAACTAATCCTCCTATGTACGTTATTTCTCATTTAATTCCACATCTACCACTTTACTGTTTGTTCTTTTCATTTGTACCTAAAACGCCGACAAACAAAATTTCAGTCAGCAAGAAGCTGGTATGTGGGGGAAACAATAGTCATGCAACTACAATAACAAAGTAATCAGCCAATTATCATTTAACATCCAAGATTACGATTTAAACCATACTACTAAATCCATTCCTATCCCCTATCTCTGTGTTGTCCCTGCAGTGGAGTGAGATCCCACCTCTCTCTAGGTAGATCCTTATTTAAACCCCGCATGACCCTACCCAACAGGTAGGTCAATATCTAGGGTTGAGTCGCATGGCACTACTCGAAGGTAGCCCAATATCTAACTCATGATGACTTGATGGTCCTACCCCATTGGTAGCCATTTACTAAGTCATCTAATGACCTGATGGACCTACCCCATTGGTAGCCATTTACTAGGTCAACTATTAAGCCACAGAGGGGACTTGGATTTGAGCTAGTAGGCATATCTCCTATGTGATAGTCATATTCACTTTAGAATTTGCATGAATTAAAACATCCAACAGTTTAGTTCAAGTTGCGATGAAAACATCGAAAGAATCCCAGAAAACTAATTCGGGTAGTCATAAGCATAACCACATACATGTACATGCAGATTTGAGACAGAATAGTCCAATCAATAATAGGCAAGCAATCATTCAATAAGATCCTGAAACAATTATACAATTCCCTTTTATTACTCATGTGATTAAGATCTATTAAATCTAACTCGTTTCTTAGGGTTTCTAGTCCACTTTTTAGGGTTTCCATTACAATTAGGATTTCCCTTCATATTTTTACTATCTTAAACCCTAATTTAACACAATTGATCACAAACCCTAATTATTTCCGCATCTAATCCTCAATTTCGGATTAAAGGAATAATTAACCATAAATTAAGTTCATTAAACCTCTTTTACATTAAAGCTACTATTTTTATCCCTTTAACCCATGACAAGATCATTATACACATTTATCATTAATTCGTGGTTCATTATGGTCCAAATCACTTATGAACTCGATTTGCTATTAATTCCACATTTTATTCATGAGAAAACCCTAATTACTACATTTAGGGTATTTATCCACAAATTAGGAACTTTAATGATCGAAATAGCATATTCCAACTTTAATCATGAAATTAATCAATTAAAGCCATTAATAGTCGAATTAGTCATCATTAAGGTTTCAAGGCCCATTTAAAGTATAATCATGCACAATAAACCCTAAATTAACTAATTATGTGCAAGGTTCATCCCTTTTTGTTCCTAATGTTCCCTTTTATCATTAACATGCTAAAATCAACTTTAATCATCTATTAAACCCTACTAATCACTTTAATCATATAAACATAGGGTTTCTCAATCTTTAATTCATTAAAGATGATGATTTACACTACCTTTCGAACTATGATCAAATTCAGGCTATACAACTATTTTTATTGCATTCCTTGCGTTCTTCTGATCAAAATTCATATAAAGTTCATTTTAAACCGAGTTTCCTAGCAAATTCTACACTTTTTGCAAAATATGCAAATTCTGACCAATCGTAGATTGACACATCAACTTTAAGTGATTACTTGTTTATTGGCGACCAGCTAAAAGAAATATAACCAAATTACGTTCTTACCCTCACATAAGTCGATCAACTCTACAACCCGCGAAGGGTATTTTCGTCCAACATGTTCTGATCGTCTTCAACCCCACGACAGGGAATCACTGCCGTCCTAGCTGCTACCTGCGCGGCTCCACGTCCCTCTCCTGGACACCACTGACCTCCAGAGATGGTCCCTCGACCTCCAACGCTTCTCGGCGCTCCTTCGGGTACATGGATCTCACAAACAAAGTTGCTGGACCGTGCTGGCCAGGTCTGCCTATGCGGTGGACCTTGCATCCGTCTTGCGGTTGCTGTGCCGAGGGTAGGGTGAAGGGACCACCGCCAGGCTCTCCATCGGCTGCGTGGGTGCATTGAGCCTCCAACAGAACTAAACCACAACCCTCAATCGTGCCAGGGTGTCTATACCCATCTCGGCTAGGTTTTGGTATGTAAAGGACGAAGAGGAGAGGTAGAGTTACGTGAGATCTTCCTTGAACTCGAACTGGGGTTCTACCCTTTATATAGGGTGGAGTATGAAGCCCTAAGGCATGCCTCATGAGGACTCAAATCCCAACTCGAAAGGAAATACATTTTCCTTGGTTGTGAAGCATCCATCTCTCACTTTCTTCATTAACTTTTATTTCCTTGATATTACTTGTTGCATGGATATTTAGGAATTCGAAATTCCTCTTTCTTATTCTCTTTCAACTTGCCTTTTAGTTATTTGTCACAAAATCATGTTTCCTTTTAATATAAAATACTTCCCTTTTTATCAATACCACAAAATTCCTTAATAATGTATCCCATTATACTTTTATTTTGCAAATTGGTATTTTCTCTTTCCTATTTTTTCATTGGGACTCCTTGGATCCCAAGAAACCCTTTTATTTCGAAATCCTTTTTATTGGATACTCATTTTCCTTCTAGATGCATCTAAATTCATTATTTCACATTATCTTGTTTATTTCTTATTAAAATATCTCTTTTTGAGGATTTCTCTTTATTTCTCTTCTATTTTCCTCATTGGCATCCCTTTTAATATTAGCAACCTCATGGATACAAAATTTTACCAAGAAATCTCATTTATGCATCTTCCCACTCAATTTCCACATTTTATCATTCTTTTCAAATTATTTCTTAATAAAGAAATACTTAGTTAAACTTTTCTTTTCTTATTGCTTTTTTCTTTGCAACATTTTACTCCTTGTAACCCAAGGAACCCATGTGGCACGAAATCCACCTTTGGATTATATTATTTTGCCTTTGCACGATCAAAGCGACTTCATCTGCACACACTGTGGTTCTTTTCTGACCTTCGTGAGGCCTCCTTCACCAACATCATCTTAACGAAGTGGTGACCGACACATCCTCTCTATAAGACTTCTTGCATCCCGATAAAGGTTATGGTGGTTAACATCACATCTTAAGAACTGTCTCTATGTATCACCCTGAATGAGCACATACGCTCTCATCAAACCCTCTAGTCTGGATCATAATGTCTATCAGTATGGGGTGATAAACTATACTAAAAATGAGTTCTCCATGCACCTACTTCCACCGCATGGAAGTAAACCTTCTACTCATGCTCAAGAACTTTTGAGCTTGCATCATGGTGTAGTTGAACCATTTCTCTCTATATAGTAAGTAGTTCAACCCGATCTGTCACTTGACAGTACAATTCTTTTTCCTGTCATCTAGGTAAGGTGATCTACCATAACACACATTGATCTTTCTTGGTTAAGGGGAGATTTTCCACATCATCCATAGTGATGAACTCCCATTCCTCTCAGGGACTCTTTTATCCTCTATATCGATACACTGGGTTACTAGTGTTCGTCCTTCACTTCTATCATGCATGGCTACAAGCCACATGCATCATCATCTTAAGCATCCAAAGAGCTACTATCTCTTACTATCTCAGTAATATCATGGTATATGGTGATCTTAAAATCATGATCTCCAGTGTGTCATGATTCCTCAAGTTGATTCCTCAGAAACCCTACACCACTCTAATCAGGGTTTCATCACCATTCTTTTTAGAGGAGTTCATATGGGGTTTCACAACCATCCTTTCATTATATTAAGGACTAGGGTAGCTAACCAAACAACCTTTAACTTGATCAACTGATTTTGTTACATCTGTGTGTTAGCCAAACTTATCTCATTTCCAACTGAGGGTTAAGCTAACAACCTCGACTTCTTCTAGCCTCTAGCTAAACTAGGCACTATATCTCAACCAGAGCATTTATTACCACTACTTATCCTTAGGTGTTAGGTAAAGTTGAAGACATACTCTTCCATGTATCATATCAAACTCGAATTCTAAGTCTATCTTTATTGAGAATACTTTGAGCTCATCTCCTTGATGATCAAACTCAACTTTGTATAACTTGCTGATTCCACATAGCTCATGGTAAATATCCTCACAAGATGATTTCCTTAATACTCTTATCGTTTGTACTTGTCCATGTATCATTCAATCCACCACGGTATGTTATCATATATGTCCTCATACCTCGTAGCAACGTTCCAACTCGTATCATCCTTTATCCTTGGTGTAAGGCATGTGTATTGTCCTATCTCTCACTCCCATAACAAGAAGAAATAAGCATTTGGCGGTCATCCAAATATAGAGTTCTTCCCATTCCAAGACTAGAGATGGTACATCCCACCTTGCTGATACACCTTCAAATCTAAGTTGAAATGTGTAACTCATGTCTCCACATCACAACCATCACGACGTTCAAAATTACTTCTAGGGAAAACTGGTCTCGAACCTACTTGGATCACCACACAATCCTTGGTCATCTCCTCTAGGTCTATAGGGTGCTGGCACTTTTGGGGTCATCCTTTTTCCCTTATGCATCCAGAGAGTGCCCTAATCATCTACCCTTTGGGTCCCATGAGTTCATGAAGGTGATCAATCTCCTAACCCATGGCCCTCAGACAATGATAGTTGTTACCTCTCGACCCTATGGTCATGCACAACTAGGGAATTAGGCAACTCCTATTTCCATCAGTCTTATCCCTATCTGACCCTAGGATAGACTTAGGATTCCATTAAAGTACAATCCAACTTAGAACCTTACCCAAGCATTCATCATCTCTCTTCCTACATTCATGGGATGACTTTCATCCTTTCATAGCGATCATGGCAACCTGCCTACCTTGGTCAAGCCCCATACCGGTTACCTCCATGGTAACACATCCACATGCACATAGAGATGGTCATCTATGGGTCTATAGGTTCATTCTCATGCCATTTACTCTTCATTTAGCTTCTCAAGATCCTATGAAACCTTCTTAGGTTACCTCAAAACCAACCACACTGGTAAACCCCCTACCAAAGGGCCCCTCTCCCAGGATGGGAGGAAACTACACCTTGATAACAAAGGTCAAAAGCGTCCTTAGGGTTTACATTCACATGAGAATGCTTAATCCAGCAACTACTAAGGCACCAGAGTACCTACTAAACCATGCTAGTTCACACTTGTTCTCCTCCTAAACATTAGATAAACTTAGTCATGAGGGGTTCATCAAACATACCCTTACCTTAAGGGGTTTCGTTTACCTCTACACATTAAGAGAAACATGCTCAAAACTATAGACTCAAATCTCACCATGAGAATTGGATACACTGCTTCCCCTCTTAGGCCTAGGAATCCTAGGTTCTCCTTTGGATATCCAACTGCATGCTCAAACTCTTAACCATGAATCAATCATGTCCAAGGTATGCCATGTACTCCCATGATCCTTTTATATGAGAAACACCTCAGAGTTAAGTCCTCCTCAAGGACATTCAACTAGGTATAAAACCTCACAACAGGGTACTTAAACCTCCTCAGGGTCTAAGGCACTCTTTATCTCATCCAGGTAATCACTTATACCATGGGTACTAGAAGCATCATCCTCTCACTAGGGTTTGGTTCCTCTAAAGGAAACCAAGATATCATCATCCTTCAGGGATCAAGCATAAGGCAACCACTATCATCCACTTAGGTCGCATCATTCTCGACTCCCCAATATTCCTCAAGTTTCGGAGTATTAGGCTTCCAACCTCCCTGTTGGGGTTCTGCTTCCTCTCTCTAGAGCTAATTCCACCTCCAACCATACTTACTAGAGGTCCCTTCTCCATGAAGGCTCATGCTCACAAGCATACCCCTATGTGGTTGAAGCCTATGCTCAACTCATGTTTGGCTCAAGAGCATCCATACCCATTTCATAAGCCATCCATCATGATCTCTTAACCAAGACTTCATCAAGCTATACCCTACTTGCCCATAGGGTAACTATAGGTTCTCTTCTAACCTCATCTATGAAGGAGCTATCCTTCTCTTTCGCATGCACGACCCTCTCCAGGGTTGGTCGCCAAAGGTACTAGGTCATCTACCCTTTTATGGCATCCCAAAGGCATGTCCAGCCAAACACTCGGTCAACCATGACATCTAACTCATCATGCCATCTCTCTCTCTAACCTCCACTTAGGGTTAGGGTTAACATCATCCTCAAAGGATGTGCTAGGTATCTACTTTTAATGGAGGTCTCTACCTCCAAGACTAACTCTCTCTACTCTTCCTCCTGCCAAGGAGATCTATCCTCAGGTCTCTTCCGAGGGCAATGACGACTTATGTCATGTGACCTAAGCATGCATTTATTCCTTTACGCTTACTCTATTAAGCTTATGTCCATGACATGTTATTTGCATGCTTTTTATTAATTTGGTGGAGGATTCCTTAATCCTTATCAACCTTACCCATACCTTAAGAGGGTGAGGAGAAGAGAGAAAACCTTAATCCTGAAGGTCCTTAATAGAATTTGAGTTGAGAAGGGATGAACAAGATGAGAGAGTCCTAAAGGTATCTTATTTTGATTCATACCCTAAGACTTTGTCCAGGCAGTCACACGGATCCGGGAGTCCTTGTATTTTGACTAGCGGTACGGAGGAAAATATTGTCTGCCCCCGGTCGTGATCCTTTTCTAGACACCTATGTCTTTCAGATAATTAGCTAATAACTCCCTTGGGATCTACAGAATTTGTAAAATTTAATAATTATTAAAGATTAATTGAGGAACCTATGCTCTGATACCAATTGTAACGCTTGATCCCACTGCCTAAGGCTTTAGTAGAGTTTTAGGAATGACGACTGGCCCCACAGACCACCACTAGCCTTAACTGCGCATCTTAATATCACTCACGCACAAGCTAGGATCAACTTCCTGACTGGTCACCCATCCTAGTACTACTCCAAGCTGAGCACGCTTAACTATGGAGTTCTTTAGAGATGGGCTCCTGGAAAAGGAGGTGCACCTTGGTGATATGGGTAGTCCAATCATTCCTTTTAAGATCAACTTATCTGAGGCCTCAAATCCTGGGATGTTACAATATAACTTTTTACAAAGTTACAAAATGTTCTCATGTACATAACTTTCTCACCCTATGGGTGGTACATAAAATGAAAAGATTACACCTATTCACACATATGCCCATATGAAGAGGGTAACAAGGCTATCTCAAGTTGTCCTTATGTCCATAAATTAGCTCACAATCATCATGAGTCTTTGTCTTGTCTAGCACCTACACCTGGGTGGAGGGAACACCCAAAAGAATAGGAAAACAAGATATGTATCAGCAAAAGCTGAGTATGTACATTATAGGATTAAATAAGGCATTAAAAAGTAAAGTAAGATGTTCTCATAAAAAAGGGCCATTAAAGCTAGGTAAGTTTCAATGAGAAGTATCAAAAGAAGGAATTTCCAAAAGAATGAGGCATATAAATAAACAAGTGAAATTACACATCTTGCCATTAACCATTCGCAATATCACAACTATCATAATAATTCTGCATGTAGATATATTTGACTAAAGTAACTACAGCAGGGCCATGACACCACTGGGTCATTGGCCTAAGTAAAATGGGTGGAAAAGCACACCATAGGCGAAAAAGCATGCCTTTGTATATATAAGGGTAGAAAAAGAATACCCCAGGTAGAAAATCATACCCTAATGGTTACATATAAGCGTCTACGATAGTTAAACTAGTCAAACTATCTAACATGCATAAATAGAGTGGCAAGATATACCTTTCACAAACATGTGGCATGATTTAAGAACAATAGCAGATGGGGTCATTAACCCAATTCAACATTATCGTAATTTTAAAATAACAATAATAAATCCAACTAAAAGTATATGAATTGTCCAACAAATGGAACAAGAGCAAGTATTTCAAAAGATGCCTCATTATGGGAAAATTTAGTCATATAAATGCCCAGTTATAAATAGGAAGGAGTACATATCGTATGTTCATGGTCAACACTATTTGTAGGAGTAAATATCATAGTTTGTCCATCTTGACCTAAAGGTGTTGGATATACCCATTAGTACACAATTATCAAATCATAACTAGATGTATATCTAAACCTAGTATCGGTCATCCATTGTGAAGTTAGGGTTTTAATCTCATTTCTAGTGTTAGGGATGTTTTAACTATTATTCACATGGATACTCTAACTAGAAATATCTTTAGTTTAACATGAATTGCATTTATATGTATATTGGTCATATATTCATGCTTAGATCTTTATGTGTATATGCAAGTATATTCCATCTGAAAATTCATTAGGTTCACATATAATCCAACTAAGATATCATCTAGGTATATGTTTATAAAAGTACATTTTTATACATGTCATTGTCTCTTTCATCATTTATTTCATAAACCGATTAACTTAGATGTATTCCCTGATTATATTTGTATTACTAATTACCATCACTTGTGTAAATATGTGTACCTAGGGTTGTTCTTGTTTAGAAAGGATTTCATTGGGTACATAAGGTGTTTTAAGTAGACTTATACTTAAATATGAAAGCTTGATATTCA
Source organism: Alisma plantago-aquatica (assembly GCA_963693085.1). Lineage (NCBI taxonomy): Eukaryota > Viridiplantae > Streptophyta > Magnoliopsida > Alismatales > Alismataceae > Alisma > Alisma plantago-aquatica. The sequence goes on along the minus strand of OY856414.1, from coordinate 182,644,908 downwards.
TTAACATGCATATATTAATATTTCAGATTCGAACCAAGAGATCAAATACTTTAATATCATCTTTAACCAACCTCTACATACATGACATGTTATGACTAATTCCTATACTTGGTTCTATATATTAGCATTAGGGTCATAGTCATATAGAATTTTAGATCTTTGTTTTTCTTCTACTAAATATTGATGTACAAATATAAATATAGTTGATAGTCCAATAGTAATATACATACTTGAGTCTACTATTCTAATGTTTAGCCATGTGTCAATTTACCAATATATTATACTAGTTCATTAATCTCATTGATTAACCACTTAACGACTTGGATTGTATGAAAGGTTGCCCATCTTTTAGACAATGAAACCAATTGAATTTTAGTTACCCATATGCAAGTTGGGCTTATTTAATGTATGTAATGTTGTACCTTTGATCATAGTTGTGAAGAGGAAGTTATACAAGATGCCTATCCTAAAGTGCATGTTGTAGGTGGTCTTTTCATTGAGGTGAACCGGCTGTTGTGGGGGTTTTGTGATTCAGGTTTGCAGTATAATCACCCTTGGATGAGGGAGTATTATTAATAGCTAAGATTTAAGAAGACAGGAGGAACCACGATAGATCTGTGTTATCCTGATGGAGGCAGCTGCAGTGTTCAGGGATGAAGCTAGGTCTATGGTGACTACTTTAGTAGAAAATGACGTCGATGTTGGAGAGGGAAGGATAGAGGTTTCCTTTTCCCAGTGTTGGCGACGTTATAGGTGGTGGATGGTGGCGCAGCCTGGCAGAGTGGGAGAGGAAGACATCAAGGAAGGGGTGATGATGCTACCTAGAGGCACCTGACACATGTTGGCAACACTTGCTTTTCTTGGCGTTGTTTGGCATTGCTGGGCACAGGTGAAGGAGGAGCCAATGGAGGAGAAGATGTGTCTGGTGAAGGAGGTGTTTGATCGAGGAGATGAAGTCAAGGGGGAGGCAGCCTGGCAGTGGGTTGCTTGAGCCGACCAAGGTGCCTAAGGTGGCACTGAGATGGGGCATGTTGGTTGGGTTTAGGGCTCTATCTTGGGGTGTCGCTGATCTTGGTGGCACTCATCACCATGGTCATGGTGGTCAAAAAGGCCTTGTTGTAGGCTGCCATCCTTGGCTGTTGGCGGGCAAAGAAAAATAATGAAAGGGAGAGGTGTAGGGGAGCATGAAACCTGGAAGTAGGCATCAGATCCCTTATTGTGTCAGCAGTGCCAACATTACAGTAGGGGCAACAGCAGTGGAATCGGGGTGTAAAGAGGCTAGTAGGTCAGTGAGGGTATCTGGGATCCAACCTTGGCAGTGATAGTTTGGTTGTAGGAGGAGGCAGACAGAGATGTTGTAGATGCCATATCTGTAGAAGACTGCCAATGGTGACTAGGTTATACGATGATGGTAATGGGTAGGAGGAGGAAGATGGAAGAGATGGGAGGGTTACGACCATTATATTCAGCCCAGTTGTCTATATGCAGGTGTATCCAATCGAGAAGATGGAGGAGAAGGAAAGGCGGACCGAGGAGGGGGAAAGAGAAACCGTCAATCACTAGATGGGTCGAGGAAGTCATTGCGAAGAAGACGACTAGCGAAGTAAAGAGTAAGTCACACATTACACTTTGACTAGAAATGAAATGATGTGTTAGGGTAGTAAATTCACGGAGGTGATTAATGGAAATTAGCCTTAGGTCTTTAATGGTTTTATTTACTAAATGAATTAAATGAGTTGACACCACCCAAAGGCTATAAAATTAGCTAAGTAGACTAAATAGGATATGAGGAATCCCAATGTAACATCAATTTTACCCTTTAAGATCATTGGGTGTACTATCTTATTATTAGTATGTAATGAGTTCTTTTATGGCATGATTTCCAAGTAATTAACCAAATGTGACATCTTGTTACCAATTAAATTGATATCTTCCATATTACACCCCTAGGAATATTCAATATTGTCGAGTTCAAGGGAATATTATTATCGATATTTTTGTGCATCAAATCCTACTCTTGAATATATTATGATTATTGTATCTTTAAACTCTCTATGTTGGAGGCATGTACAAATCATTTTATCATTTTTCTTTAATTAATATCCATATTTTCTAAATCAAAGATGAAATAATTTACAACTTCCAATTAAAAGTATTCTAGAAAGATGGGGGATAAATCTATGGGCATAGGTTCGAGTATGTTACACCACACATGTAAAGTCCTAGGTTTCGAGGCCTACATAAAATGATATTAAGAGGAATGATTTGACTACCCATATTACCAAGGCATGCCTCCTTTTCAAGGAGGCCATCACAAAGAACTCCAATGTTAAGCGTGCTCAACTTGGAGTAGTACTAGGGTGGGTGATTAGTTGGAAAGTTGATTCTGGTTTGTGCATAAATGATGACAAGGAACCCAATTAAGGCCAATGGTGGTCTGTGAGGCGAATTAGAATTCCTAAACTCTATTAGATCCTTAGGTAGTGGGCTTGAGGGTTACAAATGGTATCATCACCAACTCCCCTATAGTAGGTGGGTCCAACATGGGCTTGTGGCATGTCAATCTTTGAGTCATGCAATCTAGCCATGTTGGAAAGGGTTATAGATGGTGATGGAGCCACCCAGGCATTTGTAGTCATGATTGGGAGATGGGTGTACATTGGAAGTTTTGGTCAACACTAAAATGTGGAAAGATTATGAGGATATATAGTTGAGTTGTGGTGAGGACATCAAATGTTTGCGGGGGAGATTGTTTTGTCCTAGTTCTTGAGGCCTTGAATCAAATGATCTTTAAAGGAATTATTAGACTACCCATATCACCAATGTGCACCTTCTTTTCAAGGAGACCATCTCATAGAACTCCAAAGTCAAGCATGCTCTGCTTGGAGTAGTACTAGGATGGGTGACCAGTCATGAAGTTGATCCCGATTTGTGTGTGAGTGAGGAAAAAGTGCACAATCAATACTAGAGGTGGTCTATGTGGCCGATCATCATTCCTAAAAGTCTAGTAAAGCCTTGGGTAGTGGGATTTGGCATCACACTACATTTGGACCTCTCCTAGAAGGATGAGTTGAACTTCCATTTCTAAGATTTTAACAAAATCTTAAGTAACCATTGATGTCCCAAAAGAGACCTAAACCTTGGGAGATGAGATATAGTAGGATGGTATGGGAACAAGGGATGGGATATCTTACTCCTATATAATCAAAATAAGTTGTCCCTAATAAATGGGGAAGATAATTCCAACATATATCAAATGTAGAAACCTTGGTGAGAGAAGTCCTTGGGAAAAATTTAATGGCAAGTGAAGTACATGGAAGAAATGTAATAATTCTATACCTAAAGTAGGTAAGCCCTACTTTCACCAAGTCTAAACAGGAAGGGTGTGTGTTTAGCTCATTGTCGTGGACACATAATGTAAAGGCCTCACTTTTCAATATCCCCCAATTAAGAAAGGACCTTAAAGTCGAGTGCCATTACTTAAATTTCCTAGGATTGAGTTTTTTCAAATAATATTTAATAGTTGATAATTTCAAGTAATCCATAGAAATATAAGGAGAATTATTAGGCCATAACATAAGGGTAATGGTGTATAGAAAGTATCATGGCTTTGGGAATTGGAAATAATTTCCTATGCACCATTAAGTTGGTATACGAGGACTTTCATAGCCAATGGGATACCTGCATGCTTGGCCAAAACCTTGGGTTTTCCTAAAGATATACTTCCTCTAAGTTCCTCTTCTCTAACTTCATCCACTTATCATCTCCTTGCTTAATAAACCCTAAATGGACTTCCCACCTCATATCAATATTAGGGCATTTGAAAAGATGTAGGATTAAGGCATCCTTCACCAATTTATGTACATGTAATATAGAAATAATGACAAAGTAAAGAAAAATAGTTTTATTAGTTTTCCTCGTAAGGGTTAGCCCTAGATGGAGCTACAGTTGGTTTAGGAAAACCTTTGTGGGTCAAGGGAATCATAAAACCCTAAAGTGTAGGGGTAGTCACTAACCTGAACTGTGAACCCTAATCCTGGGAAATGGGAGTAGTGTGGGTGAAATAGTAACCCTACCCATATGAATTGTAATTAGGTTAAAAGGAATAAGAACAATACAAATGAGTTTAGGTGATCTAGTCTACCATGCATGCATGTTCGTTGGTCAAGACATTCATGATTCATGTGGAGGGTTTTCAAGAAACATAAGCAACCAACGTTTACATAAAACTGAAAATATGAAACCCTCAATTCAAAATTTAAGGTTGGTGTCCCAGACCTAGGGTGGGCCAACCCAAGAATGGGAAAAGGACCTATGAGGGAGGAAAAACCCTAAACTTGTGGAATTAGGTTATGGATAGAGATCCTAACCTCCTCCTATGAGTCAAGAAGGCACCCTAGGATTGGAACTTCCCTAGAAGGGTGAGCTCACAAATCATTCTAAGAATTGGAGTAACCTGGAATGTTCTATAAAGTGTTAAGGAAACCTGAAAGCACATACATTCTTTGAACCCAAGTATGTCATCTCTGAGGTACATAAGGAAAAGTCACTAAGTAAGTGGTTTACTAAGAGGTCAGCTCTTAGAAGGGAAGGCAGACATGACATTGATCCCCAAAAAGGGTAGGTTGCACGAGTCCACTGTGGAGATGACTATGACTAAGCCCCATCAAGGAAGGTTACAAAGAGGTCCAGTGTGGAGATGACTATAACCAAGGCACCCCTACAGGGAAGGCCACAAAGAGGTCAAGTCCTAGAAGGGAAGGATGACATTGCACCAAGCCCTAGAAAGGGAAGGTTTCCCAAGTCCATTGTGGATATGACTATGTCCATGTCATAGTAGGGAAGGTTATAAAGAGGTCAAGTCCCAGAATGGAAGCCTGACATGGAATAAAGCCCCAGAAAGGGAAGGTTTCCCAAATCCATTATGGGGATGACTATGACCAAACCCCAGTAGGGAAGGTCATAAAGTGGTCAAGCCCCACAAGGTAAGTCCAAAATGGAACCAAGACCTAGAAAGGGAAGGTTTCTTAAGTCCATTACGGAGATGACTATGACCAAGCCTTAGTAGGGAAGGTCACAAAGAGGTCAAGCCCCATAAGGAAAAGTTGACATGGCACCAAGCCCTAGAAGGGAAGGGTTTACAAGTCCACTAATGGGACCAAACCCTGTGAGAGGGTCTACCACAAAGATTAAACAAATAAGGGTTGAGAAGTTATTCACATGTTCAATGTAGGTACATAAAATAAATAATGTCTACCCTAAGAGATGGAGGAAATCAAATAATTATAGAAGAAAATAATGTGCTCATACATTTTCAGAAAAGTCTCAAGAAGAATGTGTAATAAATTTATAAAATCTCAATGAAGCTTAGGCTGGGTAGAGCATAAGTCAATCCTAAGGTAAAGTAGGGAAGATTAAATGTACATAAGACCTATGAGGTTAGGAAGTGATCATGGCCTAAGTACATAAGACCATGGGGTTAATAGATAACCATCTATGTTTGCTTGAGGCCCATGGGGTCAGAACCACCTTCATGAGTTCATGAGGCCTAAGGGGTAAATGTGAGAGGCACTCCATAAGTGCATAAGGCCCATAGGGTCAAGAGGAGATCACTCCAAAGGTATATGTACCCCTAGAGACCTTAAGGAAATGACTAAGGCTAATGAGACATGAGATACAAATATACCTAATACAAGAAGTCATGTAATAATATTTAATAAAGTCTTAAGGGAAGTTGTGCACAAACTCAAGAGTAAGAAAATCACTATCCCTTGATTTCATGAAATATAAGTACGTTGTGGAATTTAAAAAATATTCATGGTTTGGAATTATTGTTAAGGATAATTCAACTAAAATGCAAAATTAGAAGATAATGTGTGGATACACCATCTGTGCTCTTAGAATGGGATGAACTTTGTATTTTGGATGCAAACAAATGCTTAATTCATCTTATTATGAGTGAGATAAATTGGTGGACACATGTAATGTTTGAAATTGACTTCTGAGAATGAATACCCTAAGTTGAGTTCAATCACAGTGTAGGGTTTTTGAGGTGTTACCTCACCCTTATGAGAAAATAAAATGAAAAATAGTTTGAAAGGTGAAGAGGTAATCACCAAGTGAAATTGAAATCACAAGTGTAAATGTAATCACGAAGTGATAATGTCATGTAATAAATGAGGATGTGGAATACCCTAATTAAATTTGAGTACCAACCTTAATAGTTATGTGCAGAATTGGCATGTCAATGAAGGATGTTAAACATGATCTAGATAAAGATATCCAAGAAGGGTTTCTAACCCTAAGGTTTGAATCTAACTTGAGTTATCATTAACCTTAAACTAATTTAGTTTGAATTTTGGGGACAAAATTCCTTTTATGGAGATGTGAATGTAAGATCCTCAAATTTGGTAAGTTTGAATTCTACAAATAATAGACTTGATTTGATAATCAAATCTCATAATTGTAATTGATAGAATAATAATGTTATCTTTGAGGCATGGGTTCAAGCCATGGCCCTAGTGAGGTCGAGGAGACTAACTTCTTTGAAAAAGGTCCTTGTGGCACAAATTTAAGAAATAAGATATTTGTGCATAAACAAATGATAATGTCTTTGCAATTTGTTATATAATCAAAATATAGAACAACATACAAGTTTCCAAAATATCCCAAATATGTTGTGATTTAGCAAATTAATGTAGTAATTATCTAACCATGACTTTAACAATTAAGAATATTTCGATCTAACTTTTGTAATACTTGAATATAATGAGGAAACCAAGATAATTCTAGATTTTGAGAGAAAAAAGGACTTCCCATATAATGTGGGTAATTGTTTTAAGGATATACATAAAGGAAAAGTTTCACCTATGAGAGTTATCCCAATAAATCCCAAAAATTAGATATAAGTTGGGAAATGCATTAATGAGTTACCCTCAAAGTTTCATATCAAAAGGAGGATCCTAGAATCCTATAGAAAATTGTGAAGGATGAGGGACCTACTTGTAATAATGAAATGTTGTTCCCTTCTTTGAGGAGAGAGAAAATGGTATCTAAAAGAATCCCTTTGACACCAAACTCCACTCGATGCAATATTATAGGATTATAAGTAAACATATCCAAACTTGGGACTAATCAGAGTAATAATGAGAGAGACATGGATTTTTTTAAGTTTCCATAAAGTGTGTGAGGTTAAATCTTTGATAATAATCTTTCACATTTAACATGACTAGGAAACTTAGGTTCAACATATTTATTGTCATTTGGCTTTGGATCCATCAGATCTAGAATTGATTGACTTCAGACCATCTCCAACCTCCACCCGAAAAAGGAAAGTTGGGGAATAGTACTTGCGATCTTCTTTCACCTCTTTCTTTCTCCAATCTCCACCATTTTCATTGATTCTTATCCCATTAGTTTGTGGGAGAGAGATGAAGCCATCAAGCCATACTCCAACTAATTTCATGGAGATTTAAGGATTACCCTAAATCCCAGTTCATCCAAGACGTTGGGGCTTTGAAGTGGACAAGCATCCTTACAAGCCTATACCTGCAAAAGTCTCCCTTAGGACCCCTATTATGTAGACAAAAAAGATTTGTCCCCAATTTCATGATAATCTCTCTAAAGTCCCCTCACATTGTCACTTTCGTTTCTAACAACCTTGACTCTCTCTCAATGACACAAGGCAATGTGATTCAATTGCCTTGGCTAACGTGGTTGGAATGGGTCAACAAGGAGCTCTAGAGAATTAGAAGGGAAGAAATAGGCTCTAGATTCCTCACCTACAAGCTTTGTGGAAGCCCTATTATAGGCCAGTAACCACTTTGTGGGGTTGCCACTCCCATTCATCACAAGCCATGCCCAGACCCTCTTTAGGTCCAATGAGGGCAGGTGGAGGTGAGGCTGATGGGCCCCATGCTTGTGAAAGAAGCCATGAAGAAGTCAATAGTCAAATTGACTGCAGCCATGGTGTTATAGTTGCTAGATGGAGTGAACAAAGGTTGAAGATGAAGACTAATGAAATTATGTTTCTACCCCCGGGAAGTGCATTGAAAGTTATGGGATAATTCTGCCCTTCTTTTTTATCTTTATTTGGCCACGCGGGTGCTGAACACTAGGATGGAACGAGCCCATTCACTCAGGCTTGGCCCCTTAACTAGAGTGGGTATTATTTGTTGGTAAGTATTCCCAGAGAGCCTATCACATGATGATCGTAATGGGGCATCAGATACATGATTTGATTGATCAAGGTAATTCAATCTATTGTGTTTGTCTCAATCATGAGATGATAACACATACATATTAGATGTCTAAAGAATGATGTTACTCCATGACATATGTCTTCAAGTTGAGGACCTGAACAATGAGACCATATGTATGATAAGAGTACATACATTCTTGGTATGTCTTGTGTATTACTGTGGAAGCTAAATATAAAAAACAATACATAAGATTAGAGTGTGTGTTGGTTGATGATAAAATCTTATCAGTCATGATATGTGATATCAAACCAAACACATAGGTAAATGTTAGAGAACAATGTATTAGATAGACCCACCTTGAGAGTGATACATGACCATGTAATGGTCATTAGAATCAGCTCTCATAGTGATGGTGGTGATTGTGGTTCTTAGACCTAAAGACACTACACTCATCACATGTTGTTCGATGTATTCTGACATCATCCAATGTGACCCTAATTAAGGGTTTCCATAAAGGTGATGCTTAGTTGCATTATGACTCATGGGGATTGAGTGTGAGTGAATAGATGGTATTTGTCCCTCTTATAGGATATTAATATCTTGGCCACTTGATAAGTGAGATTGAGAAATGTATAGACATACTCATGTGACTCAATATGTGATGTTTGAACTCATATACATCTCAAACAATCTTCTCTAGTTTTAGGAACAAGGATTGACTGTCGAGAGGATGACAATTCCATGCCCCTAGTACAATTTGGGTATCAGAGACAAAAAAAGTATATGATTATGATAATACTTATCACATATTGTAGGTTGAGGTTGTTCTCTAGCTTTCCAAATTACTTGGGTAGGAATGATGTGTTGTTAGATACTGCTCATTATTTGTGATGTCATAATTCAGTTATGGACATTCATTGACAATGTAGATTGGGATCTATAGGGTCACACACATAGGATGCATCCAGAATAGGAGTTTGTCTATGAATGATGTTTAACTTGACTACTAAAGTGTTTAGGTATTCAATTTAAACAACAATAGTTGAAAATTGGCTGTCTGGACTATGAACTGACCAGTTTAATTGTTAAACTGATTGATTCAAGTATCAAGTCAATTGGAAATAACATTGGATAAACCATGCATGAACCAGGGCATGAACCAACTAGTTCATTTAATGAACCAACCAGTTCAAGGTCTAAAATGACCGGTTCATGTAGTGAATTTCCCGGTTCAATGATCAATACAATTGGATAAAGGATTGATGTTGATGTCATTATGTATATTAATCATTGTATTGAAATCCAATTTATTTGTGAAAAGGAAACATGGTGAACTGATAGGTTCAGGAGTTGAACTGAATGTTTGACACATGAACCGACCACTTCAACAGTGAACCTATGGGTTCATTGTTCATAGCTTCTAGAAAATTCATGAAAATCTGTCTATTTGACTCGCAAATGAATTAGAGATCTGACCCTCCTATAAGTAGAGGGGTAGTGGATACCTTCCATTGAAATAACAACAATCTCTAATAATTTTTTTCCTCTCTAGTTATGGTAACTAGAGAGCCTGAGAATGTCCTACCCGTCAAAGGGTGGGTCAGTAAGGGAGAGGTAACAAGGGAGAGCAATTCGACTCTATCACATTAACTAGAACATATAACTCATTCTTGTTTGTTCAAAAAGAACAATAGGAGTTCTTGGTGGTCCACATGGACTACTACAGAGGCGAGGAGGCCTTTTCCACCCATTTGGAGGACACAATCAACTACCCTCCATTGTGATCAACCAGGAGGTTATTGTCGATAGCCATCCAAGTGTGACTTGGGAAAGAAGCACACTACAACAAGCATTGTCATTGGACTTGATATAGGTCCATGCATATGCCTTGCAACCCCTCTTTCCCATTACATGGTTGTTGACGTGAATTTCTGTTCAAGGGGAATATGGTGACAAATTTTTTGTTTCCACTGTCATATCTATTTCCATATTTCATTACAGTGGTATTAGAGCCTTGTCAATTTGCTATGATTTGGGATGTATTCGATGTGATCAGATTTCTAGTTTTGTTATTTATTGCATACAATGTGAATATTTAAATGATTAATGTGGATATCTGATTAAATACCACATATGATCTTTATATATATGATACAATATATATGCAATTTACACGGGTCGCCCTAAAAGTTTGTTTTGATGGTAGATGTTGGCATGATTATGGCCAATAACTCCTAGATATTTGTTCTTGTTTGTATGGTTGTTGTCCCTATTTTATATCGCGGTTTGGATACCAAGCCTCAATCTTCTTTTCGATATGTAAATGCATTAATTCTTTCCTTCCTATTCTCTCCTCAAATATATTTTGGTGTTTTCTTATTACAATTTAATATGATAAATAGGATTAGGGTAGTTTTAATTCTTGTTATGGATAGAGTACATTCTACACTCGAAGAGTCGTCTAATTTAGAAGACAAACTGATCTGGTGCTTGACGATAGGAGGAACTAACCGATTACTAGTGGCCCAACTAATTGTCTGGAGTGTCCAAAAGTTGATTGGACTAAAGACCAAACTGACCTGAGAGACCAGCCAACCGACCAGGAGGTGAAGTGATCGATTCAAGAGTTCAATCAATCTACCTAGATTGGTTCGAGCATAGATCTTCATCAACAACATGTTGCTATAAATGATGTAGACCTTAGGAGGTAGTAATTCCTTGTGGATCCAAAGAATTACAATAGTATGGACATAACCACCGCTCATGTTTTATAATTGCATATTTTGTTTGTGGTTACAGCATGTATATGATATGTACTATAAGTATGTCGTGATTGGATATGTATATGTATTGATATGATATAAAATCTCTTAGTCAAACATATTAAGTCTTAGATTCTTCCCATAAGAAACACACATGAAAACTTGATCGACTAAGTGTGGGCATGTCAAGCATGGTGTGTTGTCCATCTCATGGAAGTGTGATGGTAGTTACGTGGGCCTGCCAAGCATGGTGCATTACAATCATGTTGGCTTTTGGGTCAGACTTAACTAGGTGACCTAAATGAGATTAAGTTCCTAGAAGCATGGAGATGACTATGGCAAAAAGTGGTGCATACCATCTATCCAAGAATTGCATGAGATGCAATTGGCAAAAGTTGCCAACCTTTATAATTGATTACGGACACTGGTGTTGGCCGTGTAATATTTCAGTTGTTTTGGATCTTTCCTCACTAGAAGGTTGTATGTTGCATTCTTCTGAATTGATATGTGAGTACTATTAATTTGAACAAAATAGTGGGAGCACACATAGAAGTGTTTTGATACTTATACCAAGTGGGCTATGTACTTCATTCATGTTCTCTTTGAAAACATCAAGAGATTTAGATTTGTATTTCATTAAATGTGATCTATCATATCTACTGAGATCAATAGTAAATATAATGAGATATTATTAACCACCTCTATCATTTATTCTAAAAGGTACACATAAATCAACATGTATGAGCCCTAATAGGACATTCTCTCTCCCATGACATCTAGTGAAGACACTTTAGTCATATTGCGCAATGATATCTAGTGAAGACACTTTTGTCATATTGGCTCAATTACCAAAAGAGTATAGACAACCATCATTATGGATTCTATAAATGCATCTCTCATTTATGTGTTCTAAATGACAAAGCTATAGGTATTCGTTGTTTGAGTCATTGAGTCATTCACTATGTATAACAATCACTAAAACTATCAAATATAAACTATGAGACATTACAACCATTGCCATATAAGATCTTATCTTTTAAATCAAAATTAATTCATAATATTCTTATCCATATAAGATTCATGATATTTTTGATAAATGGTAGGTACATAATAGCAATTCACTAATTGTACTACATGCCCTCTAGGATTATAAGAATGATAGGAAACAACTCTTGCTTTGCATAGTTCTAGCTTACTTCTTCTTAGGTCTTGAAGTGGAGATATCTATCTCCTCCTTATTCTTCCTCAGTTCCTCCAAGTACAGAGGACAATTCCTCTTCTAGTGTCTTGATTGGCAACAGAAAGTGATAATTGCCTCCCTTGGTCTCCCCTCCCTTTGTTTTGAGTGCATAAGACGTGGGATTTTGGCTAGCTTTAGAACTCTTCTTTGCTTTTCCTTTGCCCTTGGACTTCCCTTTGCCTCTGTTGATCATCACCAAAAACTTGGACTTGTCTTTCTTCATCTGTGCTTCAACTGTTCTCAACATGCCAAGAAATTCTAACAATGGTTTGTCAAAATCATTCATGTTGTAGTTCATGAAAAACTGGCTATATGACTCTAGCAGTGACTACATAATCACATTTGTGTCCAACTCTTGACCCAAGGGAAATCCCAATCTAAGAAGGTTCTCCACATACCCAATAAGCTTCAGCACATGGGGACCTACTGGATATCCTTCTACCATGTTCCACTTGAACAACACCTTGGAGACAGCATATCCTTATAAGGATTTGTATTATAAGCTTGTATAGGAAAATTGTTTTTGGAAAATCTTTGTTCATAAATGTTATTTTACTACTTTTATATCCAACAAAAAAGTGTTATGTTTCCAGGATGGTTAAATTCCTTAAGTGCAATTTTTTTTTATGAACGTAGGGTGTTGCCTCTTTACTATTAGTCAAAAATGTGGTTATAAGATGTACCCACTTAGGGAAACGAAAACAGGAAAACTGTACAAACAAGAAAGTGAATTACAGCAAGCTTCTACATCTACTAAATGCTTCGTCCAGAGCTTTTCCGTATCTATGCATCTTCCGCTGAAAATTCTTGTATTTCTTTCTGTCCAGATCATGTAAATAGTATAGCAGGCCACCGCCTTTTCCTTACCCTTCAGGTTAAGCAGGTCAGGAAAGGATCTAAGAACAGTCGAACAATCCTAATTTTTTCTCCAGAACTCCCACATGTCAGCAGCAACGCAACAATTGAAGAAAAGATGAGGCAAGTCTTCTTCATGTGCCAAACATAAGACACACCTAGATGCCAACTGAAAACCTACTCTTTGCAAGTAATCCATCGTTGGGATTTTCCCAAGAAAACATTTCCAAAGAAGAATAGAGACTTTCCTTGGAATATCCTTCCATATCCAATTACCCCAGTTGACATTCTGATCTTTATTTCTAACCATGTCCCAGTAGTCCTTGAGGCTGCAGTTCTTCTTCATCCTCAAACAGATATGATTTTCCTTTAAAACATACAGATACAACCCTTCAAGCAAATTTTCCACCTGATAGGCTCCTCTGACCGTAGGGATTTCCCACTTATCATCTCTCAGACAGCTCTCTATCTTGCAGTTGAGACCCTTCCCCATTCTGAACATGAGGTCCAGATTAACCAACTTAATCAACTTCTTTTTTCCCTTCAACCAAGGGTCTCTCCAAAACAGCAGCTTCTTACTGTTACCCAAACAAAAATCAACTTCATTAAGAAGAGTACTTCTTTGTTCGAGCAGTTTTCTCCAGAGCCAGGAAGTATTTGCTCTGGGGCACACTGACCAAATCGATTCCTCCTTAATATATCTCCCATTTATCCATTTTACCTAGAGACTCTCCTTTTAAGTAGCAACATCCCATAGATTTTTAATAAGACCAGCCTTAGACCAATCATCTATATGTCTAATGCCCAAACCACCTTCACTTCTTGGTCTACAGATCATGTCCCAAGAGACTAAGTGCATATGTTTCTTATCCTCCAAATCATTCCAAAGGAAGTCCGTCATAATCTTCTCCAACTCCTTAATAACAGACTTAGGCAGAGGGAAGGCAGAAGTCCAGAAAATACTATAAGCCGAAAGGGTGGAAATGATCAGCTCCACCCTCCCTGCTTGTGAAAGCAAGTTACCTTTCCAAGAATCCAGTCTCATATTAAATCTATCCACAATCGTATGACACATATCTTTAGTTAGCCTTCCTGTAAAAAGGGGGACACCAAGATATTGGACAGGCAACTCACCTATGTCAATATCAAGAACATCTCCCAAATCAGTTCTACTCTCACTCTTGCTTAAGAAGATTTGACTTTTGCTATTATTCAAATGAAGACCCGAAATCAGACTGAAGGTATTGAGAATCCCATTAATACACTGGGCATTACTCTCATCAACTTTAGAGAAAAGGAGGAGATCATCTGCGAAGATTATGTGGGAAACATTTACTTCACCAACAGAAATAGGCTTCAATCTTCCAGCTCGAAGTTCAGAATTAATAACAACAGTCAAACCCTGCATAGAAATCACAAACAACAACGGGGATAGGGGATCACCTTGCCTAACCCCATTAGCAGCTTCGAACTCGTCAGTAGGATTACCATTCACTAAGGCTTTATAAGTAGTTGTGTCAAAAGTCTCTTGAACCCAATCTAACCAGCAAAGAGGAAATCCCATCTTGTTCATCAAGAACAAGATATAATCTCTCTTGACAGAGTCATAGGCTTTGGCCAAATTAGCTTTAATGCACATATAATGTTGAGAACCTCCAAAAATGCTCAGAACTTCATTAGCTAACAAAATAGCATCACTAATCCTTCTCCCTTTCACAAAAGCAACATGATTAATATCAATGATTTTAGGCAAACACCAAAGCCAGATGATTTGCCATTATCTTAGCAATAACTTTGTAGATAGTATTACACACAGAGATAGGCCTAAAGTTCTTTAGATTTACAGCCCCTTGAACCTTAGGAATCAAAGTAATCATCATGTTGTTACATTCCTTTAAAAGTCTCCCTGTTTTGAAGAAATAGAGGATAGCAGACGTAATCTCTTTGCCAATAATACTCCAGGTCTCCTTATAGAAAACCGCATTAAAACCATCAGGCCCGGGGCCTTATCATTACTTAGTTTCATAAACACCTCCTCCACTTCATGCTTAGTCACCTCCTTCCTTAACATATCATAGTGAATAGCTCCAATTCTAGGAAGGATCCACTCATCCTTCCACAACACCTCATTCATCGGAGTGCTATTAAAAATCTGAGAATAAAAGTTTTTAACACAGCCACAAATAGTATCGGAATCATAGATCTTGTTTCCTTGATCATCTTCAAGGACATTTATATTATTCCTTATCCTTCTAGTTTTCAAGGATGCATAGAAAAAGGCAGAGTTCCTATCTCCATGTTTGAGCCATTACACCCTACTTTTTTGGTGAAGTAAAATCTCTTCATTGTTCAGAGCTTTAATAGTTTCGTCTCTAAGCATACCCAACCTCTCATGTTTCTCTTCGTTTAAGGGATCAGCATCCACTTCTCTCTGTAGGCAGAACAGATCGTTTTCTAACTCCCTTGCTTTAGAAAATAAGTTTCCCACTACCTCCTTGTTCCATTTCCTCATAGAAAAAGTGACCGTAAATAGCTTCCTATAAACTTTGTACATAGGAGTACCACTAACCTCAGTATTAATCCAAGCTTCATTAACAACCTCCTTAAAGGAATCATCATTAGTCCATGCATTAATTAAACAAAAAGGAAACCTATTCTTCTTCTTTGAACCAAGCCTCAACATCAATATTTTATGATCACTTACAGCAGCAGGGAGCTCTTCTCCCCAACAAAAGGGGAAACTAGACAGAAACTTCACATTTGTAAAAATACGATCAATATTTGAAAAGGTACTCACTCCTCTTCTGCTATGGCTGTCCCAAGTAAAGTAGAAGCCCTTAGTTTGCAACTCCACAAGATTCACATCATCAATGGTTTTGTTAAAATCGATCATACTCCAATTAGAAGGTGGATGCTTACCCGATTTCTCCTTTATAAGTCTCACAACATTAAAATCCCCAATCACACACCAGTTGACAGGGTTGTAGTTCCTTATGTTAATTAAAGAATTCCATAACAAAATGTGATCTTCATAAGGATTAGCTCCATAAAAGCCGACATATTAAGATTCACATCGTCTTTACTCACAGAGCAATGAATGCATTGTTCATTCTTAAACAGAACCTTTATATCCATATATGCATCTTCCCAAACAACCAAGATACGAGTATAAGAATAGAACTCTAAATTGTCAACAAACTTTGCATTAGACCAGATCCTCCCCACGAAATCCACCAAATCCGCTTTTTGTAACCTAGATTCCAAGATCACATATATATCAGCTTTATTCTTATTAATCTCATCTCAAATGCGAGGAATTTTATTTCCTCCTCCTCTCACATTCCAGGACAGAATATTAAAGGACTCAACCATTTGGAGGGATGGGGGGTCCTCATCCACCTCAGCCGCAGCAACAGGTGTATCCACCACCTCATTAACGATTTCCCCTTCATCAAAATTTGACAAGGGTGAATACTTGTTTAGAGATTTAGGAATGGACCTGGAAGAATTCTTCGCATTACCTTTCGGCGCTGATTTGTTCCTCCTTACAATTGTCTCCCACCCTGCTTCAGGCATGGTAACAGGGGTGATCACTCCTGAGGTGCTTTTAATAGAAGATGCATGAGCTGAACTATCTTTAATGGCAATTACAGTTCCCACATCACCTTCTGTAATTTTATCAATAGCATCAATAAAGACTTCACCCTCTTCATCTTCGACTACTTTCTTAGGAACCCATTCTTTAGATACCTTCTTTTGCATTATCCCCTTTCCAGATTGCTTCTTCGGGTCTGCGCACAGAGCTGACTCGTGTCCATTCAGGTCACACGTCAAACACTTGTTGGGCTCCCATTCATACTCAAACTGGATCGTATTAACCTTCCCATCATCACTTGCTATCTGCATCTCCTTAGGATACGAGAAATCAGACGAGATAACCACCTGAATCCTTGCATAGTCGAGCCTGCGGAACTCTAAAGTCAGCTTGTTTGGCCGGAGCAGATGACCCAAAATAGAGCCAATGCTGCTAAACATTTCTGCATCCCACAATTCAAGAGGTAGATTATAGATCTTTAGCCATATAGGAATATATGTTAACTTCAACTTTTCCAACGGCTCTCCCCTTTCCCATTTCTTTATGATTAAAGGTTTTCCTGCAACAAACCAAGGGCCTCCATCAACTGCCGTGTTAAGGTCTTCTTCCTTCTCAAACATGACGATGAAGAACCCCTTTCCTCTAGATCTGGCTTCTAAGGAGCCCTTGACCTTCCAGATCAATGCCATGTGCTTTGCTAATGTCGCCCAATGAGGCTTAAGTCCAACAACATATCCGGCCGCCATTCTGCTCCATCGCGCTAGGTTTCTTTCTGCAATCTCCTTTGGATAGACTAGTTTCCCATCTATCAGTTGCGCCGCCGTCTTCTTCAGATGGATTGGACCTGCTACATTTTTGTCTTTGAACAGTCCCGACCAATCCAAAGCCTCCTTAGTAACCACCACACCAGTTGGAGCTACAATACGTTGTCTACTTCTTGATACGGTTCCTTCTCTACCTAGATCTAGAGGGTCGGATGTCGCCGTCATTTCCACCGTCGCCCCCTCAATCGCCCCTCACTTGCTCCTTGGTCAATCATCATTAAAGATATCTAAGAAGAGTTTCCAACCCTAAAGTTTGAAACTAAGTTGAGTTATCCTTAAGTGCAATTTAATTCCAAAGGAATCAGTGGGATAAAAATAGAACTCAAAGTTTGAGACCAATAAGAAAACATTGAACCTAAAAAAAGGTACAATAGGAACATGGACAATCACAATATGTTGTGGAGTCTCAAGTTCCTTATAGAACACAAAAAACCCATACTTCTAGTAGAACACACCTTGAGCTTGAAAGATTATAATATCTTATAACTCAAAATGGTAGTGAGTTGGCCATAAGATGATGAGCCAACAACCTATCTTGAATTTATTGAGGCACTAGAAATATGAAAAATGGCTTGAAACCATGAATCAAAGATGGACTCCATGTACACCAATAAGGTATGACCATTGTGGATCCATCTAAATGGGGTAAAGCCAATAGGGTGCAATTGGGTCTTCAAGAAGAAGATCAAAATTATTGGTAGTGTACAACCTATAAGAGTAGATTGGTTGCAAAGTGTTTAAAACTAGTTCAAAGTATCAAACATGACAAAATCTTTTCACCAATTGTCATGGTTAAATACACTAGGATCATGCTTGCCTTTACAGCTTATTACGACTGAGATTTGGCATATGGATGTTAAAACTGTATTCCTTAACAAGGAAAATTATGAGGATGACACAAATTAAAGGTTTTATAAGTCCATTAATGAAAATAAAGTATTTAAAATTCAAAGGTCAATCTTTGGATTGAAGAAAGCATCGCAGAAGTAGAATTTTTTATTTGAGAAGAAAGTCAAAGAGTTTAACTTCAGTTGAAATGAAGATGAAATATGAGATTACAAAAGTTTAGTGGGAGCGTATTTATATTCCACATAATGATGTGGAATATCATCCTTATACTACAAATGTTAAAACTTGATAGAGAAAGTACCTTCTCTATGAAGGGTTTAGGCAAAGCATCCTATGAGATAGGAATTGAGATCGATAAAGAAAATCAGGAAGCTTCTTAACCTAAGAAAAAGGACATAAATTGCTAATATGTTGTAGGGGTTCAACATGCATGACTCAATGAGAGAAAAACTGTTCAGGTTCCATGGGATTAGTCTCTCAAGAACCCAATGTCCCAATTCTTGTAAAAATTGTGAAAACATGAGTGAGATGTCATATGCATTCACAATTGGATCTATCATGTATGCAATGTAATATACTCATCCTATTGTCTTGTGTGTATTGGACATGAGGAGTGGATATCTGTCAGATCCTAGCGGAAGTCATTAGACTACCATAAAGAACATCCTTAAGTACCTGAGAAGCACTAAAAGGTCCATTCCTTAGTTATGGTAATGAGGAGTTGGGTGCAAAGGGTTACAGTTATGCAAGCTTCCAAAATTGAAAAATAAAATTGATGATCGCAATCTAAATTTGTGTTTCACCTTAAAACAAGAACTGTAAGATGGAAATGTTCCAAGAAAGAGGTAGTTGTTAATTATATAGTTGGGTACCTTGCTATTTTGAGAACAATAGAGAATACTATATGGATCAAGAAGTTCATTTGGATGAACTTATGGGAGGTTCCAATCTTTGATGACACTGTAGAAATATAGTGACAACAATGGAGCTACTAGATAGGCAAGGAATCTCAGATAGCATACTACGAAACTTCCATCTCATACGAAAAGTCATACAATGAAGAAATGTGAAACTTGCAAAATATCGACTAGAAACGAACATTACTATCCCTATATAATAGTGCTTACAGAGTAGAAACGTGATGGGACATGTCAAGATCCCCTGAAATAAGATTTGTGGGTGATTGGATCTAAGTGCAATTGAGAGTATGTCGGTATGTATGCCCATAGAGTCAATCATATGATGATTGTAATGGTTCATCATATACTTTATTTGATAATGATAAAGGTAATTCCATCTATTGTGTTTGTCTCAATCATGATGATGAAACTGACACATTAGATGTCTAAAGGATGATTTTACTTGATGACACATGTCTTTAGGTTGAGAACTTGAACAATGAGATCATATGTATGATAAGAGTACATACATTCTTGTTATGTCCATAGTCGAATATTAATGTGAAAGAAAAATAGACAACAATAATACATAAGACTAGAGTGTTTGTTGGTTGATGATAGAACCTCATCAGCTATGATATGTGATATCAAAACTAACACATATGTACATGTTAAAGAATAGTGTATCAGAAAGACCCTCCTTGAGGGTGATACATGGAGATCATGGAGTGGTAGTTAGAATCAACTCTCATAGTGATGGTGGTGATTGTGGTTCTTAGACCTAAAGTCACTAAACTCATCACATGTCACTCGATGTATTCTGACATCATATAAGTTGAACTTGAATAAGGGTTGCAATAAAGGTGATCTCAGTTGTATTGTGACACATGACATTTTTCGAGTGTGAGTGATATAGATGGGATTTTTCCCTCCTATAGGAGATTGATATCTTAAACACTTGATAAGTGAGACTAAGAAATGCATGTTCAGACTCATGTGACTAAATATGTGTTACATGAGCTTGCATGCATCTCAGATAGTCAGTTGTAGTGAAATGAACAAGGATTGAATGTTGATAGGATGAAAATTCCATGCCTCAAGTTCAATCTGGGTATCAGAGACAAAGGAACTATATGATCATGGTAACACCGATCATAGATTATAGGTTGTAGTTGTTCTCTAGATTTCTAAATTACTTGGGTTAGAATGATGTGCTTCTAGATATCACTCATTGTTTGTGATGTCATAAATCAGTTTTGGACATTCATTGCCAACATAAATGGGTACCTATAGTGTCACAAACATAGGATGCACCTATAATAGGAGTTTATTTATGAATTTTGTTTAACTTGACTACTACAATGTTTAGGTATTCAGTTGAAACAATAGTGGTTGAAATTTGGCTGACTGGACTGTGAACTGACCGATTCAAGTGATGAATCGATCGATTCAAGTGTCTAGGGAATTGGAAATAACATTGGTTGAACAATGCATGAACCAGGGCATGAACTGACCAATCAAGGTCTAAAATGACTGGTTCATGTAGTGAATAGCCCAATTCAATGATCAATATGATTGGATCAAGGATTGATGTTGAAGTAATGATGTACATTAATCATTGCATTGAAATCCAATTTGTTTGTGAATAGGAAACATGGTGAACCGATCGGTTCAAGCATTGAACCATTCATTTCACATGTGAACTAACTGGTTCATCATTCATAGCTTCTAGAAAATTCATGAAATATGTCTCTTTGACTTTGATATGAATTGGAGATCCTAACCCTAACCCTCCTATATATAGAGGGGTAGTGGAGGCCTTGTAGTAACACAACAATAAGCTATGACAATTTTTCTCCACTCTAGTTGTGGTAACTTGAGAGCCCAAGCAAGTTCTACTCATAAAAGGGTGGGACAATAAGGGAGAGACAAAAAGGGAGAGAAAGTCAGCACTAGCATGTTGATTACAAGAGACAACTCCTTCTTGTACGTTCTAAAAGAATGAAATGAGTTCCTGGTGGTTTGCGTGGACTTCTACATAGGCAAGGAGGCCTTTTCCATCCTCTTGGAGGACACAATCAACTGACGTCTATGATAATCAACCATGAGGCCGATGTCGACAACCGTCTAGGTGTGACTTGAGAAACAAGCATGCTACAACAAGCATTGTCGATGGACTTGATCCAGGATAGGTATATGCCTTGCAACCCCTCTTTCCCATTACATGGTTGTGGACGCAATTTGCTATTTAAGGGGAATATGGAAACAATTTTTTTGTTTCCATTGTCGTTTCTAATTCCATATTTCCATACATTATTTGCCATGATTAGGTGGCATTTATTTATGACCCATTAATGATTATTTTGCAATAATTCTCATAAATTATTTTTAGCTTAGATAATGAAAGTATATATACGATTGATTAGAAAAAGGAGTAGAATATTAACAAAATGGAATTGATGTTTGATTTTGATCCTAACTACAAAAGTATGCCTAGAACATGTAAATAAGATGATCAATACATAGAAATCTTAGAATTGATAATTAAAGTGTTGAATACATTAAATGATTTCCGTTCATGTTGTAATATGATAGTTCTGAACAAAATCAGAATCAAAGATGATGGTGAATATTTTGGGTTTCTAGTTCAATAATCAGATACATATAAATAATTGGAGTATTGAAACCAAATATCATAAATTGTGAAAATCTTAATGTGCATAACCTGATATAAGTGTTCATAATGCATATACTTTATAAATAGGGTGTTTCAACTAATGTCTAAGGTGGGTTTCTAAACCTAATCAATCATGGTCCACTATAATTAGGGTTTGTCCCCTTAGTCCTTATCCAAACCCAAGACAACCCTAAACCCTAGATTACGACCCAAGTAGGGTTTGACCTGAATAATATGATGGTGATACTTTAGGATATACATACATGCATATTACATGTTGATTGCTTGGATTCATCTTTGCTTACTTGATTGGATGATATGCTTAAAGTACTTGCAGTATGATTGCATGGTCTGCATGGTGTACGTTGAGGTATGTGGTTATGATTACAAATACTCTCATTATCAAATGAAGATGTTTGTCAAAGGATTTATTGAGGATTGATGAAATAAAATGTTGTACATTTATTTACATTCTGTTCGATTATAATGCCACTATGAATATCACCTAAAGTAAGATATCATATTTTGAACCCTAGGATGACATGTATCAAGGGGTGATGCACATGAGCCTTAGGAGGGATAGTGATTATGCCCAAGATAGCATATCAAGTATAGGTTAGTATATATAATGATTCTTATTTGTAAGTAATTGATTGATTATATGTTGTTATATTACTTACACACTTTTGTATGCACCCCATGTACACAATATAGCAATATACTGATCCACATTTTGAGTGTCAACATTTTAGGTAACTACAGTACATGAAGATATCAAGATGTGGTGAAGCAGATGAAATTAAATAAAGACATTAAAGAAAAGTAAAGGAGGATTAGTTAGATATTTCTTCTCATATGTCCTAGTCCCATGTTGGAAATTCATGTAACTCGTTAGAGGAGCATTATTATAGATCTTGTAAATAATATTTGTGAAATAATGAAAATCATTTGCTATTATTTATTATATGTTGAATCAGGATGCTTGGGAATCTTTTGTAATGGATCTCGACTTTAAGGTACTTTCTTAATTAGGGGACACTAAAAAGTGAGGTCATTACAAATAAATATATTAAATGGAAAGTTTGGTTAGAAAAATCTCAAGTAAAATGTGTGATGAAAGATAACACCCTAAAAGAAATCGAATGAAAGGCACATAAGTATAGACTCACTTTGAGAAAGATGAGTCTTGGGATACAAAATATAATGATAGTAGAGACCCTTGTCTTGGAATAAGGTTTATTTAATAAGAGAAATGAAAAAAAAAATCACATTCTAATTAACCTTAGCTGGGTTGTGTCTAAGTCATCCTTAGGGTCAAGTAGGGAAGCTTAAAGGTAAATAAGACATAAGGGGTCATGAAATCATCATGCACTAAGTACATAAGGCCCATGGGGTCAGGAGAAAGTCATCTAATAGTACCTAAGGCCAATGGAGTCAATATAATGGTCGCCTCCATAAGTACATGAAGCCCTAGGGGTCAATGAGAAAGACACTCCATGAGTATTCAAGGTCCTTGGGGTCCATAAGAGATCACTCCAAAGCTACATATACCCTTAGAGACCTTAAGGGAATGGATAAGACTAAAGATAAATGATATTTATATATAAATAATTTAATAATTTATGTAATAATGGTTAAAATAGAATCTTGAAGGGAGTTTTGCACAACTCAAGGAGTGGAAAAAAGCACTATCCCATGGGTTCAAGAAATATAAGGAAATTTGTCGAATTAAAATGTATCCATGGCATGGAGTCACTGCTAAGGGTGATTCAACCAAGTATTTGAATTATAAGATGATGTGTGGATACATCATCTATACAAATGGAATGAGATGAATTTTTCTTTTGGACTGTAGCCAAACATTTATTTCATCTTATTATGGATATGGGACATACAGCAACCACATGTGAAACATATAAGTGACATGTGATAATGAATACCCTAAATTGAATTCAATGGCGTGATCTAGAGTATATAGGTGTTACATAACAATATCATGAAAATAACTAAATAATGATGAGTAGGTTTGAAACCTAGATGAAAAAGAAAGAATTCAATCCCTAATTAAAAATGGCATCACTAAGTTATTTAGGATTTGAAAATTCCTTTGAGTTGAATTTAGGTTCCAACCTAGATTTTTGTACAAAGAAAAGTTATTAAAGATATCTTAGATAAAACCTAACTAGGAATGGTTTCTAGCCTTAATGTTTGAGGATAACATGAGTTATCATTCACCTTATCCTTATTAAGTTTGAATTTTGGGGAAAAAAATCCTTCTTAAGGAGGGATGAATGTAAGATCATTAAATTTTATAAATTTGGATTGTAGGTAATGAGTTCATTGAGACCATATTAAGACAAGATGATGATAGCTTGACTTTGATTGAACTTGGATGATGGTTGAAGTGCTAGACTTAGAGTAAGTCTTCAAATTAAAGTAAATAGAGTAATATTGATCAAATGTGTCAATTGAGACTTTAATTGAGATATTATAGTGTTTAAGACTTAATTTCATAATAAATAATATAATTAATCTTGCATATCAATTGGTATGGGCCATGGGCCCTAGAACCCAATTCTATCCCAATTAGACCGCTTAGGGTCTACATGTGGGTCCTTGAAGTGCAAAGTTGGTATTTGAATATTTCATAATAATATTAAATATTAACGATAATTTTGTTGAAATATAAAGATATAGTGACATTACAAATGAATATTTAAGATATTTCAATTCATTTGGTCGCCTAGGTAATTTCTTAAGTAAATATCTAGGTTTTTCTTGAAATCCATGTTTCATATAGCTAATGGAGGAGTTGAGGATTTATCTTCTCCCCATGAAATATAATAGTAATGAGAAGATAATCATAGAGATTTGGATTAAGCATAATAGTGACGTGGCCTTCATAAAAAATGTAAGGAAATTTAGTATTACCTAATTAAAAATAAAAAAGAGGGACAAATTCCCTTTGGAATCAGACTCAAATTTGGTGTATGTCTGTGAGAGTGGGTGATTGTCTTCTACACCTAGATGAAAACATTCCCACAAATGCAGAGATGTTCCCCTAAAATTCTCTACAACCAACCTCATGACCAAATAATATCCCCATTAATCTTGGGACGATATTCTGGACCCAACCAATCCTTGATAATACCCAAAACTTCTAAATCTACAAAAGTGAAGTAGATCACTAAGCCTTGCCTATTTAATTGGTCTTTGGGCATGGTCATGACCCATAGAACATGATCTGATGCCTAATTGCATTTGAGTAACTGTAAGTCCCCTACCATCTTCTCTTCAACTTCTCAGGTGATTCCTACCTATTGAGGAGTGAATACCAAGGTACTTGACTGCCTTAGACCATGATAAGATTTCTAAAAGTATCAAGAGATTCATGTAAACCCCTTCCCAACTTTGGAGCAACAATTCATATGGTAATTCCTCCTCCTCCTTTGCTCCATGAATACCTACCTTAGTTGTGGTTTCCCAACCATGGACCCGATTTTGTTGCCCCTCTTGGCTTAACCTAGGGAGCCTCCCAAGTCCACAAGGCCTAGTCGGTTATGATTTAGGTCTAAGTTGCCTCCATCATTCCTTGATTGAGAGAGTCAACTATTTTTTTTACCTCAGCCATAGATGGAGCAATAGTCTAAACTGAGGGGAATTAACCTTAGTGCTCCTACCCAGGTGATCAGTCTTGATCAGTGCATAAAGTGCAAAAAGGATATCTTCAATGTTCAAATGGAGCCAACCCACACCAAAGCCAAGATTGTAAGGACCCAGACCTCCGTTTAGGGTTTACCCTATTTGCTTTGCTTAACCTTGGTGCTTTGTTGCTTGCTAATCACCTTTAGTGGTGATTAGGGTTTGTTGGTGCTTTGTGAGAGATGGAGGTACAACTTACAATTAACCCAAGTCTAGGGTTTGTGGGCAAGTTTGTCACCTTGTGAGGTGTTACTCCCCCTCCTTGCTTCCTCTAGTGTTGAGAGGAAGGGTTGGGCTCGTTGCTTGGGTTCCTATGGGCTTTATTGAGCTTTTTGGGCATTGTGGTGCCTTGCCTTTGCTTCTTTGGACCTTGTGTCAGGCAAGAGCATGCTTGTGTCAACCTAGTGTGTTGCCCATGATGTGTGTCGCCCTGGTGGTGTGTCGCCCAGGGTTGTATCGGCCATGGTGGGGGTGTGTCGGCCATGTTGTGTGGGTGTGTCGCCCATGGACCCTTTGACCTTCTTTGACCTCGTTTGTGTCACCACTAGTGGACACTTGGTGCTTGGTGCTTGCATGTGGCAATGGCCTTGGACATGTGTTTAGGACATGTTAGAGTGGTGGCATTGCTCATGGACAAGTTTCCCTTGGTGGGAGACACCTTGCTTTGCTCTACCTTGGTTTCTCCTCCATCCCCTTCTATATATGTGTTTCCTTTCCCTTGCTAAGGATCCCTTTAGTTCCTTAGTCTTCCTCTCCTTGGTGCACGACACCCTCTTATTTTGCAAACTTGGTGGTCGATCCTTCTTGGAGTCTCCTTCTTCCTCTAGTGGTGGCTAAATCCTAGAGTGCCTTGCTCTCCTTGTGGTGGTGCTTGGAGCTAGGATCTTGGAGCTTGCTTAAGGTGGGTTACATAACTCCTAACCCTAACTACATTACCGTCTTCTATGTTCTTATAAGTTTCTATGATCATATCGGATATGTATGTTGCTAGTTTAGTTTCTTGCTTAGTTACCTCTTGTTGGCCGAACCTGTGTTCTAGGGTTTCTTGGTGAGCAACACTCCTTTCTCTCCTTGGTCTAGAGGAGTGAGATTGAGTTCTAGTAGCATGGGCAATACCCCTCTCTCATTTAAGTTGAGAGGTGAGCTTGTGTTCTAGTTGCTTGAGAAACACCCTCCTCTCACCATGGACTTGAAAGGTGAGCTATGTAGTGGTTGTGGACCTTGGTTGTGGTTGAACCTTGTGTCGCCCGATTGGTGAAATGAAGCTTGGCAATACCCCTCTCTCTTGATAGTTGAGAGGTGAGTCATCTTTTTGATCCTTTAGGGTTTGGTGCCCTTGTTCTTGAGGATGATGACGACCTTGTGGAGTTGCATCTTGCCTGATAGGTTGTTGGAAGTGATGATGCCTGATATCCCTCTTTGACCAAGGGCCTTGGTCGACATGATGTGGTGTAGTGTTGGGCGTCACCCTCTTGGTTGCTGGCCTTTGTGTGTCGGGCATTACACCTGATTGAGTTCCTTGCCTGATACCCTTAGCTCAGATGGTTGTGTGATGTGTTTTCATCTTGGACGTCAGGGCGTTGTGTTCTAGCCTTGTGTCGGCCGTTACACCTTAGTCTTGTGTGTTGACCATTAGCTTGTGATGTGTTGGGCGTTATGCTTTCTTTGCTGCATGATATGCCTTGCAACATGTCATTGTCTGATATCCCTTTGGATGGACTGCACGCCCTGGTTGCCCATTACCAATTTGTTGCATGACACGGCGTTGTGCGACACTGAGTTGCCCGGCAGAGGTGCCCGACACACAGGCTGCACGATAGGCTTGTGCACGTTATGCCTTTGGTCTTTGTTGCATGATACGTCTTGAGCTGATAGTCGACACCCTTGCTTTGTGTTTGGCCGTTTTGAGGCTGGTTTGGTTTGACCATTATGGGGTTGTAGTGGTTGGGTGATATGGTAGAACATCCTGTCCGATATCACCTCTAGTGAGGGTGCCCTACCCGTCACACTTCTTGTGAGGGTAGTGGGCACTTCTAGTGAGGGTCTTGATCCTTCTGTAAAACATCTGCGTTAGATCTTGCCTATGTATTCACGATTGGGTTATGTTGGTGATCCTTGATATGCTTGTTGATAACTAAGATTATAGCTCTCATCCATGTAACTTGTCATGATATTACATCTCTTATAATCATCTTGAACCACCATTATAACGCTAAGGAAATGATAAGCATGTAATACTCTTTACTTAATGATGTGACCCATGCTTATGATCACAAGTTGAGGCATGAATGATTATATAATCTTTCTGTTAGTCTATGATGATTGTGCATACTAACCATGCAGGTTCCATAACAGATACATAGCCAGGTAAAGGGCTATAAGGTATATATGTTGAGTAACTCTACTGTGAAGGTTACTCTTGATAATGAGATGATATGCATGATGTGTTTGGCTAAAGTGCTTGGGATGGTTACTCCATGATAATGATGTAAGCCTTGAAAGGCAGTGGCACTATGAGATAAGGGATTGAGATCCCATGGCAATGTGATGATCCTTGTGATGGATTTAGATGATTGGCATGAGACCAAGTGATAACATGTAATGTTGGATCCTCGTGATTGATCGGGATGATGTTGATGACAATAAAAGCATAATATTAAGTTTCATGATGTTTATTCTTGTTATAGTTGCATGTTATAAAGGTTGGTTGAATCTTGCAATCCACTTAAAATATACTAACTAATCACAGTGGAACATATCATGTAGATTTCCCTGGCCATAGATCCATCATCGTCAGTAGTTGGTGATGGTAAAATAGGTTCTCCTGTGGGTTAACCTGGAAGTGCATATTGTTGAATATGTGTGGTTTCTCCTAGCCTTAAATAGAGAGGGAATCAAGTGCAGCTATGGTTGCAGACTCAGATATATATATATATATATATATATATATAGAGAGAGAGAGAGAGCATGGTGAACAGGCCCATGGCTCAAAGTGATAGAGCATGAATGTGTTCATGGCTCAGAGCACGGTGAACAAGCCCGTGGTTCAGATATACTAGCGTCGTGACCTGTACCGAGGCGGGCTAGAGGAAGGGTATCCTATGGAGCTGACCCTGTGGCTGAGACCACTTAAGCAAGAGACTGCGGTCCTACTTTGGTTCTCGTGCACTGACCACAAGGTGGGAGGCCGTGGAGTCTGGCTCTTCCATTGACCTTGTATGGCACCGGATTGGGTTTCACAACCGAAGGTTGGATTTGAGAGGTACGGCTCACTTCCTCAGGGCATAATAATACATAACCCTGCTTAATAGTATTTACTACTTAAGGAAAAACACGAAACATTAGTTGAGGCCTTTCTTTTGTAGTTAATCTTGCTATACTTTGAAGTAACTTATACTTTCTTATGATATGTGGTAAGATCTTACAAATCATATCTTGTTAATCATGTTCCATAATGAAATACTCTAGTATATGCCTTCTGTACAGCCTGGTAAGCTTGATGGTATGAATAGCTTGTTTATATAGATTGCTCTTGTTATACTTCTTATCAGTCATCTGCTTTATCTTTCTAAGGTTTTGTAGTTTTGGCGGGGAGTTATGTTTCTCGCTGGGACTGTGTGTCTCACCCCGTTGGTTTATAACCTTTTTAGGTATTCGAGCTAGACGTGGTGGTGGTTGCGGAGTTGCGGCCAAGCAGCAAGATGAGCAGTAGAAGGCAACTAATGGACATGCTGCTGTTTTGGTTGTTTTGTAGTAGAGTCCAGAGTCATCCCTGTACTCTAAGGTCCTTGGAGGTGTTTTGACATTGTTTCCCGATGTAGAGTTGATGATGTTTTGTATATCCTACTGCTGGCCAGATGTGGGCCGTTATGTACATATAAACAGGTGATGAACTCATGTGATAGTTGGACAGCTGATCTCCTAAGTTGTTGACACGTATCGAGGCTTGTAAATGTTTATATAATCTGTTTCCTTACAAAATGAGGACTTAAATGTAATAGTTTTCTCAGTTTACCTGCTTTCCGCAATCGGTTTTAATTAACCCGTGTTTTTGGTAATCTGTGGTTATGATGATTTCTGTACGTTTTCACGTAACACCTCGCTATTTGTGTGATAGTGGGATGTGTTGACACAAGTTTTGGTATCATAGCTCTAGGTTTGCTGAGTCTACAGGGATTTAGGACTAGGTTGTGTCTGTTCTTGTGTGTTTTCCAGATTTTCTTACAATCATCTTCTGCCCTCAGCAGAAGAAAAGCCAAGATGTCTGGAAACCATGAAGAACATGTTGTTGAGAACAGCGATGTTGCATCAGTTGATGGAGCTATAGGGAAGGCACATGAAGATCGGGTGCCTGAGGTCCCCCAACCTGACCCAGTCATTCTTGAACACCCTGCCTATCAACATCTTATGGGGCAGATGATGGCTACGATGAATCTCATGGTAGAGAGATTGTCAGTGCCTCCGTCGAGAGCACAAGCTCCCCATGGTGAAACATCGGGTATTGGGAAGACCTTTGAGCGGCTTCGCCGAGTCGGAGCTTCAGATTATATTGGAACGGCTGATCCAGCGGATGCAGATCTGTGGCTGACAAGTCTTGAGAAGCCTTTCCGGATCCTCGACATCCCATAAGCAGACAAAGTAAAGCATGTTGTCTACCTTCTGAAGGGTAGTGCTGGTCACTGGTGGACCATCGAGGAGGAGAAGCGACTGGGTGAGGTGATCGGTTGGGAGGTTTTCCGGCACGAGTTCGTCAGCAGATACTTCCCGAAGACGTATCTAGATGAGAAGATCAGTCAGTTTGAGAGCCTGTGATAAGGAACGATGAACATCACTGAGTACAAGACCAAGTTCATGGATATGTTGAGGTTTTGTCCTCACATGGTGATGACAGCTGAAGAGAAAATCAGACATATCGAAAAAGGTCTGAGTTCTGAGCTGACAACACATGTTTCTGCGTTGGAGAACAGAGAGCGGTTTGCTGCGTTTGTGGAATCCATCTGGAGGATCGAACGATTAGTAAGGGTGAAAAGAGAATCCATGTCTAAGAAAAGGCCTGCTCAGTTTCAGGGATAGAGGTTTGGTGGCTTCAAGAAGCCAAGGTTTGCGACACCATCAATAATGAGAGGTTCCAGTGCACCATCGCAATGGTCCCCGAGTTAGGGAAGAGGTTATGTTTCTTCACCATCAAAGGCACATAGTACAACTTCTTTGGTAGTGACAGGGCCATCTAGGCACTGTTTGAAGTTAAGACATGCTATATCTGCGGTCACACAAGGCATTTCAAGTCAAATTTCCCAAACAGAGATGTTGAGGTGACACAGCAGCCGAGGCAGAATCAACAAGGGTCAGATAGACAACAGCCCAGTAGTAGCAGAGGGTGAGGACGCGGTCAAGCGTCACAAGCAGGATCGTCTGCTCAAGGAATTAGAGGATGTGGACGACAAGCAACAACTTGATTCTATGCTATGAGTCAGTCGGCAGCGATAGTCAACCCACGAGTGGTGATAGGTCAGATGGAGTTATTTCATTCTGATATGTCTTCTTCTTGCTTTATATCTGTTCTGGTTGACACGGGTGCTACACACTCTTTTATGGCCTATAGTATGCTTGAAAATTGTCGTTTACCGGTTAGCTGTAAGAAAGATAGTTTGTTGTTAGAAACCCCTCTTGATCGTTCCTCGATGCTTCGAGAAGAGTGTCCATCTTGTGTCATATCTTTTTCGGGACACATCATACAAGTGGATCTTATACCACTTGATATGCATGGTTTTGATGTTATCCTTGGGATGGATACCTTATAGAAGTATAAGGTTGTTTTGGACTGTGGTTCCAAGCAGGTTGTGTTTGATGTTGATAGTGAGAAGTGGATCTTCCAAGGAGATAGGAAGATTCTTCCGACGTGCCTAGTGCCAGCTTTGGTGGCAGATAAGTTGTTACGGCAAGGATGTGAGGCATTCTTAGCTCACGTTGTGGATACTGTAGTAGATACCAAGGCAAAAGGTCCTAGCCTGGAGGAGGTGTCAGTTGTATGAGAGTTTGTGGATGTGTTTCCTGATGAGTTCCCTGGTGTTCCTCCATGCCGAGAGATTGATTTCGAGATCAATCTGGTTCCAAGAATGCAGCCAGTTTCACAGACACCGTATAGGATGGCTCCAGTAGAAATGGTAGAGCTTAAAAATTAGTTGCAAGAGTTGTTGGAGAAAGGTTTCATCCGACTGAATACATCACCTTAGGGTTCTCCAGTGTTGTTTGTTAAGAAGAAGGACGGATCGATGTGGCTATGTATAGATTACCGATAGTTGAACAAGGTCACGATCAAGAACAAGTATCCGTTACCAAGGATAGATGATATGTTCGATCAGTTGTGTGGTGCTACAGTGTATTCGAAGATCGATCTACGGTCTGGATATCATCAGTTGAGGATTAAGGCGGATGACATACCCAAGTCAGCTTTTAGGACGAGGTATGGTCACTTCGAGTTTGTGGTTATGCCATTTGGACTAACCAATGCGCCTACTGCTTTCATGGATTTGATGAACAGAGTGTTCTGTCCGTTTCTAGATCAGTTTGTTGTAGTCTTTATAGATGACATCTTGATCTATAGTCGGGATAGGCAAGAGCACGAGCGACATCTTTGACTAGCGTTGACTCTTCTTCACCAACATCAGTTGTATGCCAAGTTCAGTAAGTGTGAGTTCTGGTTGGAAGAAGTGACTTTCTTGGGTCATGTGATATCTACAGAAGGAGTCAAAGTGGATCCGAAGAAGGTGGAGTCCATTGCAGAGTGGGAACAGCCGAAGACACCAACAGAATTTCATAGTTTCCTGGGTTTGGTAGGGTACTATCGGAGGTTTATCAAGGACTTCAGTGTGATTGCGTTGCCGATGATGAAGTTGACTAGGAAGGATGTACCTTTTGTCTGGGATGATCGTTGTCAGAAAGTTTTCCAAAGTTTGAAGGAAAAGCTGACTAGTGCTCCAGTACTAGTGCTGCCAGAACCTGGGAAGGGCTATGTTGTCTTCTATGATGCTTCCAAGAAAGGTTTAGGTTGTGTGCTGATGCAGGGAGATCATGTGGTATCTTTTGCTTCACGACAGCTTAAGAAACACGAGGAGAACTATCTGACTCATGATTTGGAGTTAGCAGCAGTGGTTCATGCGTTAAAGATTTGGAGACAGTATCTTTATGGGGAAGAGTGTCAGATCTTTACGGATCATAAGAATCTGAAGTACATCTTTTTGCAACATGAGTTAAACATGCGACAGCGTCGATGGATGGAGTTGATCAATGATTATGACTGCACTATCGAGTATCATCCTGGTAAGGCTAATGTGGTAGCTGATGTGCTTAGTTGAAAGTCTCCTTCCTTTTCTTCAAAGAAGGCACAATTGAGTTCCATGGTATGCCATAGATGAGATATGCTTGTTTCCTTGTGATAGATGATTGTGCAGATGGAATTTTCCTTGTTAGATGGACTTTTAGCATAGATGTAAGTCAAGCCTACGCTGAGGCAACAGATTAAGGATGCACAACAAGCAGATGATATGGTACAATTGATCAGATCAGAGTTCGGCAGCGAAAAGTGTGATGGGTTCCATGAGTCCGAGGATGGGCTAGTTTGCTATCATGATAGGATGATGGTCCCCGATGTTGATGATCTGAGGAAGTTAGTGCTCGAGGAAGCACACACGTCGATGTATGCTATGCATCCAGGAGTCACCAAGATGTATCATAGTCTGAAGGACTTGTATTGGTGGCCCGGCTTGAAGAAGGATGTAGTTGAGTTCGTAGCTAGGTGTGTGGTGTGTCAGCAAGTCAACGCTGAGCATCAAAAGCCGATAGGTACATTACAACCCCTGCCGATACCACAGTGGAAATGGGATCACATAACCATGGATTTCGTAGTTGGTCTACCCAGGACAACTAGGAATCATGATTCCATTTGGGTAATAGTAGACAGATTGACGAAGTCTGCCCATTTCATACCTATGAAGACGACGTATACAACCGAGAAGCTCGCTCGAGTATATGTGGATGAGATAGTACATTTGCACAGTGTGCCAGCGACGATAGTTTCTGACAGAGGTCCTCAGTTTATGAGTCGTTTCTGGGAATAGTTGCACAGAGCATTGGGAACACAGTTGATGTTCAGTACCGCCATCCACCCGCAGACAGATGGACAGTTTGAGAGGACTATCCAGATTCTGGAAGATCTCCTTCGAGCTTGTGTTTTGCAGTTCCTAGGCAGTTGGAACATACATCTCAGTTTGATAGAGTTTGCCTACAACAACAGTCATCAGCGAAGCATTGACATGGCTCCTTATGAGGCCTTATATGGCAGGAAGTGCAGATCTCCCTTGTGTTGGTATGAGTCTAGTGAATATCAACTTTTGGGTCCTGAGTTAATACAGTAGACGACAGAAAAGATTAAGGTGATACAACTACAGTTGAAAGCGACACAGGACATGCAGAAGTCTTATGCTGACAATCGCCGACGACCTTTGGAGTTCCAAGTAGGAGACAAAGTGTATCTTAAAGTCTCGCCATGGAAAGGTGTGCTAAGGTTTGGCCGGAAGGTTAAGTTGGCACCCAGGTATATGGGGCCATACCCGGTCTTAGCACGTGTTGGCAGGGAAGCTTACAAGTTAGAGTTGCCGCCAGAGTTGCACAGGTTGCATCCAGTGTTCCATGTTAGTATGCTGAAGAAAAGTCATCCGGATTTAGGAACAGTGATACATCCAGACGAAGTTGAGCTCGATGAAGATGTGACCTACGAGGAAGGTCCTGTGATGATCATTGACAGCAGAGTTAAGAAGCTGAAAAGAAAGACTTAGTTCTTGTGAAGGTCCTTTGGCATCATCGTGGCATTGAGGAAGCCAGTTGGGAGCTTGAGGAAGAGATGAGGAGGAAGTATCCCTCGCTTTTCTCTTCGGATTTCGAGGACAAAATCCCTTTGTAGAGGGTTAGCTTGTAAGGACCCTGACCTCCATTTAGGGTTTACCCTGTTTGCTTTGCTTAACCATGGTGCTTTGTTGCTTTCTAATCACCTTTAGTGGTGATTAGGGTTTGTTGGTGCTTTGTGAGAGCTGGAGGTGCTACTTGCAATTAACCCATGTCTAGGGTTTGTGGGAAAGTTTGTCACCTTGTGAGGTGTTCCTCCCCCTTCTTGCTTCCTCTAGTGTTGAGAGGAAGGGTTGGGCTCATTGCTTGGGTTCCTTTGGGCTTGGTTGAGCTTGTTGGGCTTTGTGGTGCCTTGCCTTTGCTTCTTTGGACCTTGTGTCGGGCAAGAGCATGCTTGTATCAGCCTAGTGTGTCGCCCAGGATGTGTGTCACCCTGCTGGTGTGTCGCCCAGGGTTGTGTCGGCCATGGTGGGGGTGTGTCGGCCATGTTGTGTGGGTGTGTCGCCCATGGACCCTTTGACCTTCTTTGACCTCGTTTGTGTCACCACTAGTGGACACTTGGTGCTTGGTGCTTGCATGTGGCAATGGCCTTGGACATGTGTTTAGGACATGTTATAGTGGTGGCATTGCTCATGGACAAGTGTCCCTAGGTGGGCGACACCTTGCTTTGCTCTACCTTGGTTTCTCCTCCATCCCCTTCTATATATGTGTTTCCTTTCCCTTGCTAAGAATCCCTTTAGTTCCTTAGTCTTCCTTCTCTCTGGTGCACGACACCCTCTTCTTTTGCAAGCTTGGTGGTCGATCCTTCATGGAGTCTCCTTCTTCCTCTAGTGGTGGCCGAACCCTAGAGTGTCGTGCTCTCCTCCTTGTGGTGGTGCTTGGAGCTAGGAGCTTGGAGCTTGCTTAAGGCGGGTTACATAACTCCTAACCCTAACTACACTACCGTCTTCTATGTTCTTATCTGTTGCTATGATCATATCATCTATGTATGTTGCTAGTTTAGTTTCTTGCTTAGTTACCTCTTGTTGGCCGAAGCTGTGTTCTAGGGTTTCTTGGTGAGCTTGTGAATTTGATTTCAATTAGCATGGGCAATACCCCTCTCTCGTTTAAGTTGAGAGGTGAGCTTGTGTTCTAGTTGCTTGAGAAACACCCTCCTCTCACCATGGACTTGAAAGGTGAGCGATGTAGTGGATGTGGACCTTGGTTGTGGTTGAACCTTGTGTCGCCCGATTGGTGAAATGAAGTTTGGCAATACCCCTCTCTCTTGATAGTTGAGACATGAGTCATCTTTTTGATCCTTTAGGGTTTGGTGCCCTTGTGCTTGAGGATGATGATGACCTTGTGGAGTTGCATCTTGCCCGATAGGTTGTTGGAAGTGATGATGCCCGATATCCCTCTTTGACCTAGGGCCTTGGTCGACATGATGTGGTGTAGTGTCGGGCGTCACCCTCTTGGTTGCTGGCCTTTGTGTGTCGGGCATTACACCTGATTGAGTTCCTTGCCTGATACCCTTATCTCAGATGGTTGTGTGGTGTGTTTTCATCTTGGACTTCAGGGCGTTGTGTTCTGGCCTTGTGTCGGCCATTACACCTTAGTCTTGTGTGTTGACCAGTAGCTTGTGAAGTGTTGGGCGTTATGCTTTCTTTGTTGCACGATATGCCTTGCAACACGTCGTTGCCCGATATCCCTTTGGCTGGGTTGCACGCCCTAGTTGCCCGTTACCAGTTTGTTGCACGACACGGTGTTGTGCGACACTGAGTTGCTCGGAAGAGGTGCCCGACACACAGGCTGCACGATAGGCTTGTGCACGTTATGCCTTTGGTCTTTGTTGCACGATACATCTTGAGCTGATAGTCGACACCCTTGCTTTGTGTTTGGCCGTTTTGAGGCTGGTTTGGTTTGATCGTTATGGGGTTGTAGTGGTTGGGCGATATGGGAGAACATCCTGTCCGATATCACCTCTAGTGAGGGTGTCCTACCCATCACACTTTTTGTGAGGGTAGTAGGCACTTCTAGTGAGGGTCTTGATCCTTCTATAAAACATCTACGTTAGATCTTGCCTATGTATTCAGGATTGGGTTATGTTGGTGATACTTGATATGCTTGTTGATAACTAAGATGATAGCTCTCATTCATGTAACTTGTCATGATATTACATCTCTTTAGAGAGAGAGAGAGAGAGAGAGAGAGAGCATGGTGAACATGCCCATGGCTCAAAGTGATAGAGCATGAATGCATTCATGGCTCAGAGCACGGTGAATAGGCATGTGGCTCAGATATACTAGCATCGTGACTTGTACTGAGGTGGGCTAGAGGAAGGGTAGCCTATGGAGCTGACCCTATGGCTGAGGCCACTTAAGCAAGAGACTGCGGTCCTGCTTTGGTTCTCATGCACTGACCACGAGGTGGGAGGTCGTGGAGTCCGACTCTTCCATTGACCTTGTATGGCACCGGCTTGGGTTTCGCAACCGAAGGTTGGATTTGAGCGGTACGGCTCACTTCCTCAGGGCATAATAATATGTAACCCAGCCGAATAGTATTTACTGCTTAAGGCAAAACACGAAACATTGGTTGAGGCCTTGCTTGTGTAGTTAATCTTGCTATACTTTGAAGTAACTTATACTTTCCTTATGATATGTGGTAAGATCTTATAAATCATATCTTGTTAATCATGTTCCATAAAGAAATACTCTGGTATATGCCTTCTGTACAGCCTGGTAAGCTTGATGGTATGAATAACTTGTTTATATAGACTGCTGTTGTTATACTTCTTATCAGTCATCTGCTTTATCTTTCTAAGGTTTTGTAGTTTTGACGAGGAGTTATGTTTCTCGCTGGGACTGTGTGTCTCACCCCGCTGGTTTATAACCTTTTTAGGTATTCGAGCTAGATGTGGTGGTGGTCACAGAGTTGCAGCCGAGCAGCAAGATGAGCAGTAGAAGGAAAGTGATGGACATGCTACTGTTTTGGTTGTTTTGTAGTAGAGTCTAGAGTCATCTCTGTACTCTCATGTCCTTGGAGGTGTTTTGATGTTGTTTCCTGATGTATAGTTGATGATGTTTTGTATATCTTGTTGCTGGCCAGATGTGGGCCGCTATGTACATATAAATAGGTGATGAACTCATGCGATAGTTGGACAGCTGGTCTCCTAAGTTGTTGACATGTATCGAGGCTTGTAAATGTTTATATAATCTGTTTCCTTGCAGGATGAGGACTTAAATGTAATAGTTTTCTCAGTTTACCTGCTTTCCGCAATCGGTTTTAATTAACCCGTATTTTTGGTAATTTGTGGTTATGATGATTTCTGGACATTTTCACGTAACACCTTGCTATCTGTGTGATAGTGGGATGTGTTGCCACAAAGATGATGTGGCATAGGTCCGATGTGGCCTAGTAGACTTAGTATGGATAAGATGATAATTTCCCACATCACTATCATAGATTTGTCAATGTATATTTAATTTAGAATAATCATAGTAAATAATTGGTAAATCTAATGAGGATTATATTATATATTAGTTTTATAAAAAATGCATATAATATGGATAATATATAGTAAATACCTAATTCATATCTTAACTCCAAAAGTATGTACGAATGTGTGATTATAAGGTTATTAATGCAAGCAAATAGATTTGATAATTATGACAGGTGATCATGTTGAATATGTTTATTTTC
The DNA here is from genome assembly GCA_963693085.1 of Alisma plantago-aquatica. Lineage (NCBI taxonomy): Eukaryota > Viridiplantae > Streptophyta > Magnoliopsida > Alismatales > Alismataceae > Alisma > Alisma plantago-aquatica. Next base: position 182,606,725 of record OY856414.1, on the reverse strand, counting down.
TATATAAACTACTTATGTTGAATAGTAATGAGATCCTAATATCTTATTAAAGTTACAATGATGAAAAAGAAACTATTGGGTTTTTTATTCATAAATAATAGAATTAGGGTTTTGAGATTAATTATTATACCCTGTCATGATCTTAATCAGCCTAATTTAATGTAGTTGTTCATAATAACTTGATATATTCAACCTGAGAATTAGGGTTACAACTAATTAGCTAGGGTTTCTAATACTCAGAAAAGTTGATCTGATGGAATTATTGTTTGATACCCATATTCATAACCCAAGTACAAGATGAACCTAAACCTTAGATTGAACCCTGATTATTATATTATGAATGTATGGTGACACTTTAGGGCTATATATACATGTAGAATAAATGTTGATTTGCTTGCATGTGATATAATTGTTTGCATTGCATTCTCAAAGTATTTGAAGTAGGACTGCATGTGTTCTGCATGAAAGTGGTACAAGATTATTTATTAATAATTGCATATATCAAGTTCTCAAGTTTGTTGAGGATTGCTTGAAGTTTTATCGAATATATTATTAGATGTTTATTTACTTCATTTTCATTATAATTCCACTATGATTATTACATAATGAAACCTAGAATATTTTGTGTCTTGTGGAAATAGGAAGAGTTTTAGTGCCACATCACTCAATCCTATAACTTGTGTAGCCCTTACTTGTAGGATCCCATGTGACACTAGTGTCCAAAGGGTTGTGGGGGAGAGTAAGCTCACCTCCTTGGTGGGTATGGTGATCACAAAACACATGCACATGTGTGCTCTACACCACATCCCACCTCACTAGGCTTGACACAGGCTTGAGCTTGTGGGTTGTGGAGAATTTCCTCCTATACGAAGTGAACTTGTCCTTCAACTTCTCTACTAACGCGCTCTGTCTGGGTGGTGGTACCTTCAGTCGTTGGGTTGCACTAGTAGTGCAACCCTTTATCATTAGAGCATAAGTGAGAATTCATCTACATGTTTGTGAGTGGGTTCACTGGAAGAATGATGTTGATCCAGAAAGATTATGATCCATTAATTTATTTAAGTATCACATTCATTTTTCAACAAACAATCTGGTCTAAGTTCCTACCTCTTTTTCTCTATTCTCCTGCATTGATTATTCTAAGTGTTTCTTATCTACATCTGCCTAAACCTATTAATTAATTTGCAAGTGTTGATCTTGCGTGTAACAACATCTAATATAAAATTAACAACAATATTACAGAAATTATATTTCTCATTAATTAACAATGGCCAATCATGGTGGGTCTAGTAATAAAATTAATACAACTAATATGCCTAAAAATTTTATTAGTACTAACTTTTCTCATTGGCAGAGTAGGATGCAAAATTGTTCTTAATATGGTGGGTTTTGATCAGTACATATGAGAGGATGAACCTAAATCTGATGAGTTTGTCCTTGATAATGTAAAATTACTTACAAAATAGAAGAAAGGTGATAAGACTTGATGGGGGTTAATCTTATTTGTTTTAAATAAAAAACTATACTATTAATACTATAATCCACCTATTACTACTTCAAAAGTTCTGTGGGAGGTGTTAGTAAACAATTATAATATTGAAAATTAGAGTTATGCAAAGTATTATGTTTAAATTTCTAAAATTTTAGATGGTTGATGGTAAATCTATTTCTAATCAAACACACAACTTTCATCTCTCATGTCATGAACTCTTTGATGTAAAGATGGAATTGCCTAATATGTTTTTTGTTACTTCCATCATAGAAAAATTCCCTAAACCCTAGCAATATTTTGACATGACTCTTAAGAATCACAAATGGGGACTTACCAATATATGATCTAATTAGGGATATTAACATACAAGAAGAACACTTGAAATAGAAGACTGTCAAGTTACCTGATGATGTGAACCCTAGTGTTAATTTACTTCTTCTATAACCAAAGATAAGAAATCAAATAATATGCATAAGCCTATGGCTAATATTTAGAAGATACCAAAGAACAAACCTTGTTGGGCTTGTGAACAGGCTGGCCACCAGAACAAGGATTATCCATCAAATAAGGCAAAGAAAGCCACCACATCTGCAGCTGGGGAGGCTGTAGTTAACATGATGACTACATCCTTGAACCTCAATGATGAACACATGTCTATAGAACTTTAATTCCTTTCTATTTGTGAACAAATTTATTGGATAATTAGCACTAGGGCTAATGTATATGTTTGTGTTGATAAGTCCCTATTTGTGTCTTATCAGGACTCAAGAGGTCATTCTACTACTTAGAAGTTAGAGGAAAAGTATGGGTGGACTTGAAGTTGCCTTTAGGGAAGGATTTGACACTTCATAAAGTCATACATGTTCCAACCATTTGACTCAATATCCTTAATGGAATAATTTTAGTTAGGGTTGGTTTTTGACAAATGTAATAAGTCTATTATGACACACCTTTGTGATTCTTTATTTTCTGATAAGGGTATATATTTGATATCGAGAGAACTTATTTAATATTCTTTTTGAACCCATTTCAATTCAATTTTAATTTTGAATGATAATAGTTTTGTTTGCATGAATTTTGTATTTTCTGATCTATGTCATTCTTGTCTGGGATAAGTTAATTTTGGATCAATGAAACTAATTATGGGTCTTGATTTAATTTCTAAGTCTGACATTAATATTAGTTGATGCAAAATCCATTTGCAAGCTAAATTACCTAGGAAGCCTTTACGTTATGTTAATAGGAATTCATAAACTCTTGATTTAGTACAAACTGATATTTGTGAGTTTAATGGGCCTGCTACTAGGGATCAAAAATATTATTTCATAACTTTGATTGATGATGCTAGTGGATACTATTCTATCTATTTACTTTAAAGTAAAGGAAAGCAACTGGATAAATTCAAAATCTATAAGAAAGAAGATGAAAATCAAACTAATAAAGTGTTTAAATGGTTCAGGTCAGATAGGGGAGGAGAGTATGCTTTGAATTTGTATTTAGAATTTTGTCAATTTCATGGTATAGTTCATGAGGTTACATCTCCTTAGTTACCATGGCCTATTGAGATAGTTGAATGTAAGAACCGAACCATAATAGATATGGTTAATATCTTACTCTAAACCTTAGATTTACTCAACTTGTTTTTTTTTTTTGGGGGGGGGGGGGCTTTGAATATGGCTTTCCATATTCAAAATAGAGCTCCCCATGAAAATATAGAAAGTAGTCCATTTGAGCAATGGAGAGGTAGAAAATTGAGTCTCAAAGATCTTCAGGTGTGGGGGTGCCTTGATAAGGTACTTGTCCCTGAACACAAAAGGAAGACAGTGGGACCGAAAATAGTTGATGCCATCTTCTTGGGTTATGTAGAGACAAGTTATGCCAATAGATTCTTGATTGCAAAATTTTATATCTTAGGAATCGATGTCAACACAATTGTGGAACTATGTGATGCTACATTCTTTGGGGATGTATTTCCCATAAAATCTGATGTGCCCAAAGAAGTGTCTCAAGAGGATTCATTCATCACATGTTCCATTCTCTAGCATGTGGAAAGGATGAAAAATGTGGGAGGTGACTTAGAACATGCTATTTTTGAATTTGATGATTCTAAAGAAGTGGTTGCACTAAGGAGAAGTAAATGACCTAGGTTATCTAAAGATTTTGGAAGTGAGTTTATAACTTATAATATTAATGATGATCTTGTATCTTTCAAACAAGCTATGGATTCTCCAAAAGCAAAGTTTAGAAAAGAATCAATTATTATGTGATGTGTACTCAAACCTCACTAGTATCTTCTCAACATAGTGAGACTAGATTTCTAATGAGGATTAGTTAGAATCCAAGTCTCCATATGATTCATCCAAGGCCTTGTTAAAGAATGATTCTGGATTTCTAATGTCTCAATTATGATACTCTCATATTATTGGAAGCTTGTTATATCTTATGAACTGCACACATCTGGACATTGTGTTTGCCATGAGCAAGTTAAGTAGATACACCAGTGGTCTAGAAAAGATCCATTGGAAAGCTCTTGACAAAATACTAAGGTATATCAAGGGAACTTGTTCCCTTGGGCTGCATTATGGCAAATATCCTTCTATAGTCGAAGGATATAGTGATGCAAGCTAGATTTTGATGAAATTTGGGAGTAATGATTTCTTAGGATATGTATTCCTCTTGGGAGGAGGTGTTGTTGCCTGAACACCTAAGAAACAAACCATATTGTCTCAGTTTACTTTTGAGGGAGAGTTGTGTGCATTCATGAACTGGACTGGAAGTTGAATGGATACATGGACTTATATCCAGTTACCTATGGTAAAGAAGATACTTCTTACAATTTCAGTTAACTATGATAACACAACAACCATCTCTATGATAAAGAGTTCCAAGTACAATAAAATTAAAATAGATACATCCAAGTCAAACTCAAATCTGTAAGGGAAGTAGTGTCTAATGGGGTCATGCCTATGGACTATGTTGTTACCAAAGATAATATAGTTGATCCTTTGACTGAAGTTGTAACGACCCCGCCTCCCGATAACCCCTAAATAAGGCAGACCAAGAGGTCAAAGATGTTATCCCAATTTCCCAGATCATATGTTCGACAAATAATCAGTAACAATTATTAAATTCTACCATGACTATAATGAAAGCTGGAATAAAAGAAAACTTTGCATACCTTTTTCAAAAACTTGGATATCTAACTTCCATCCACATATGGACTCTATTCTAACTAATCCTCCTTGCACTTTATCTCTTAATATGCCAATTTACTGTTTGTCCTTTTGGGATTAATACCTAAAATGCCGACAAACAAAATGTCGATCAACATAAATGAATATGCTGGTATGTGGGGAAAACAATAATCATACAATTAATTGTAACAACATATTGCAACCAATTAGGATTTAATAAAAAAACATTAGGTTTTAAGCATAACTGCTCAATCCATACATACCCTAGCCTCTGGGATGTCCCTGCAGTGGACCTAGATGCTACCTTCCTTATGGTAGATCCCCATTAAACCCTACATGATCCTACCTAATAGGTAGATCAATATCTAGGGTTGAGTCACATGGAACTACCCATAGGTATCCCACTCCCTAACTCATGGTGTGCTAAAGAGTTGCATGGCACTACACGTGGGTAGCCCAATTCCTAACTCATGATAACCTGATGTCCTACTTAACAAGTAGGCCTTGTACCAGGTTACCCTTTTCTTCATTAGCAAAGCCACAGAGGAGGACCAGGATCTGAGCCAGTCATGTATATATATTTATGGTGATAATCATAGTCACTTTATAGTTGCATGAAATAAAAGTCATCCAAGTAGTTATTTTTAGGCAACCGATAAAACATCTGGGAATCGCCATGAAACCAAAGCGATTAACCATAAGCGTAACCACATACCTGATCCAGAGCAACTTGATGTCCAAGCAATAATAATCAAGAACAATCAATCAATCAATAAAAAATATCCTGAAATTAATGCATAACATCCAAGTGTCATTGTTTTATCCAAAACATTCTCAAGATCGACTTAGATTCTACCTTAGGATTTCTAGGCCCACTTTATGGTTTTATTAGGGTTTTAGTCTTCATAAAGCTTTTATCACTTTTAATGCCCCTTTTAGATCACAAACCCTAATTCCAACAATTGAATGTCAATTCAGTCTATTATGCCTTTGTTACACTAAAACTACCATCTTTATCCTTTTAAGTCATGACACGATCATTAATGCCAATTTTCTCCTTTGGTTTCTTCTGGATTAACAACTCATAATTTATTATGGTCTAATTCACATATGAACTCTATTTATCATGAATTCCACATTAATCCATTAGAAACTCCTAATTACCATATTAAGGGTATTTATCCACAATTAGCATCTTTCATACTCGAATTAGCTTAGAATAATCATATCTCATCTTTATTCGTAGATTCGAACAATTAAATCCATTAAGAATCATAATTACTAAAATTAGGGTTTTAAGGCCCATTAAAGCTCATTTATGTACATGGAACCCTAAATTAACCAAATTATGCATAAAGTTCATCCTTTTAGATCTAATATGTCTTTTTATAATCAACAGGTTAATATCAACTTTAATCATCCATATAACCCTTCTTGATACATTAATCATCTTAAATTAGGGTTTCTTAATCATTAATGCATTAAAGTTGATAACTTTCACTACTTTTAGAATTGCAAGAGGAATTTGCTTCGAACACTATTTTTAATGGATTCTTTGCATTTTTCTGAGCAAAATACATATATTATTTATACCATTCTGATCTACCAATAAAAAGATACGAAATTTGTAAGAAATACTTACTTCGACCAATGGGATGCTGACATGTCAGCAATCCCATGCATCGTTATCCAACACAACACGGCCCACTTAGAAACATATCGGAAAGACTCTTTTTACCCCATGTGATGATCTTACTCTTCAAGCCCCGAGTGGGCATTTCTGTCCAGATGACTTTGGTCGTCTTCTTCCTCGCGCAACCTTCTGTTGTCGCCGCAGCAAAGGTCAGGCGTGGTGCGGCCCGGCCTCTCCTTCCTGAACCCCGATGGCCACCATAAATCACTCACCCACCTCCTTCATGCCTCCACGTACCTAGGGATGCCCTCCACTCGCGGCCAGAGTGGCTGGCTCAAGCTTGCTTGATCTACAACTTGTGACCGGTCCTACAGCCATCCTGCCACAGTTATGCATGGCTAGGGTGAAGGGGTGACTGTCGAGCTTCCTAATGGCATCGTGGGAGCATCATGCTTCCATCTTAATCCCTTCCATGGCTCCTCTTTGCTCCAGGGGTTGCATTACCGCCTCTTGGTTAGGGTTTGAGCGGGTGCATGGTTGGAGAAGAGTGGGAGACAAGGAAAACTCGAGGTTATGGGTCCGTCCCTTATATAGGGATATATAGCAATGCCCTAGCTCGCCAATCCATGAGGAAAATGTTGGATTTTAGAGGAGGCAGAGAAGGCAGCGGAAAAAAAAATTCTCCTCCCCAAACCCAGAATAAGGAAACGCATCAACGTCTATACAATAGGAAAGGATGGTTTATGGAATCATACCTTGTCCCGAGGCTTGCCCGGCGACAATACCTCACGCCTTGCGCGGTCTTCACCTCCGGTCTTGGAAAATATCTATGCAGCTCCTGGTCACACCAAGAATGACGACTCCTCCTCTCACCGGGACTGTCGGGGTTGACAGTTGTCCTCTTGAGCGGTAGAAACCTCCCGCCTCTGAAGTAGTCCACACGAACCACCTGAAACTCCAATCTCCTTGTCGCACAAGGAATTGGAAGGATCCGCACCCTCCTGTTGATGTACTAGTCGCCAACACACTGTCATGCTGCCAGTTGCAACTATAGTTGTCTTTCCCTTGCTGCGCCTCCCTTTGCGGGTAGCACTTGCTCGGGCTCTCTCTCGGTTACCAAAACCAGAGAGAACGACAACTTTGTAGAGCAACTGGTTGCACTGAGTTGTACTTTGAGAAGCCCCCAATACCCCTATATATATAGGAGGGTCATGGGACAGGGTTCTCCATCCTGGGAAATATGGGACTAAAGCAGGAGTAGAAGGGTTCGAGATTTTCCACAAAAGCAACCAACTCGCAACCTAAACCGATCGTTTCACAAGTGAAACGGTCGGTTGGGGACCTGAACCGGTCGGTTCACAACTGAATCGGTCAGTTGGGACACCTCAACCGGTCGATTCACAAGTGAACCGGTCAGTTGGTGGTCCTGGTCGGTTCCCGATTGACTTTCCTTCTTTTGTTTCTAATTGGTATCGAATACCAATCCTATTTCCCAATCAAATTGGGCAAGTGAAACGCAAGGAAAATTCTCACCAATCCTACTTTCACCGGGACTGTCGGGGTTGACAGTTGTCCTCTTGAGCGGTAGAAACCTCCCGCCTCTGAAGTAGTCCACACGAACCACCTGAAACTCCAATCTCCTTGTCGCACAAGGAATTGGAAGGATCCGCACCCTCCTGTTGATGTACTAGTCTCCAACACACTGTCATGCTGCCAGTTGCAACTATAGTTGTCTTTCCCTTGCTGCGCCTCCCTTTGCGGGTAGCACTTGCTCGGGCTCTCTCTCGGTTACCAAAACCAGAGAGAACGACAACTTTGTAGAGCAACTGGTTGCACTGAGTTGTACTTTGAGAAGCCCCCAATACCCCTATATATATAGGAGGGTCATGGGACAGGGTTCTCCATCCTGGGAAATATGGGACTAAAGCAGGAGTAGAAGGGTTCGAGATTTTCCACAAAAGCAACCAACTCGCAACCTAAACCGATCGTTTCACAAGTGAAACGGTCGGTTGGGGACCTGAACCGGTCGGTTCACAACTGAATCGGTCAGTTGGGACACCTCAACCGGTCGATTCACAAGTGAACCGGTCAGTTGGTGGTCCTGGTCGGTTCCCGATTGACTTTCCTTCTTTTGTTTCTAATTGGTATCGAATACCAATCCTATTTCCCAATCAAATTGGGCAAGTGAAACGCAAGGAAAATTCTCACCAATCCTACTTTCACCGGGACTGTCGGGGTTGACAGTTGTCCTCTTGAGCGGTAGAAACCTCCCGCCTCTGAAGTAGTCCACACGAACCACCTGAAACTCCAATCTCCTTGTCGCACAAGGAATTGGAAGGATCCGCACCCTCCTGTTGATGTACTAGTCGCCAACACACTGTCATGCTGCCAGTTGCAACTATAGTTGTCTTTCCCTTGCTGCGCCTCCCTTTGCGGGTAGCACTTGCTCGGGCTCTCTCTCGGTTACCAAAACCAGAGAGAACGACAACTTTGTAGAGCAACTGGTTGCACTGAGTTGTACTTTGAGAAGCCCCCAATACCCCTATATATATAGGAGGGTCATGGGACAGGGTTCTCCATCCTGGGAAATATGGGACTAAAGCAGGAGTAGAAGGGTTCGAGATTTTCCACAAAAGCAACCAACTCGCAACCTAAACCGATCGTTTCACAAGTGAAACGGTCGGTTGGGGACCTGAACCGGTCGGTTCACAACTGAATCGGTCAGTTGGGACACCTCAACCGGTCGATTCACAAGTGAACCGGTCAGTTGGTGGTCCTGGTCGGTTCCCGATTGACTTTCCTTCTTTTGTTTCTAATTGGTATCGAATACCAATCCTATTTCCCAATCAAATTGGGCAAGTGAAACGCAAGGAAAATTCTCACCAATCCTACTTTCACCGGGACTGTCGGGGTTGACAGTTGTCCTCTTGAGCGGTAGAAACCTCCCGCCTCTGAAGTAGTCCACACGAACCACCTGAAACTCCAATCTCCTTGTCGCACAAGGAATTGGAAGGATCCGCACCCTCCTGTTGATGTACTAGTCGCCAACACACTGTCATGCTGCCAGTTGCAACTATAGTTGTCTTTCCCTTGCTGCGCCTCCCTTTGCGGGTAGCACTTGCTCGGGCTCTCTCTCGGTTACCAAAACCAGAGAGAACGACAACTTTGTAGAGCAACTGGTTGCACTGAGTTGTACTTTGAGAAGCCCCCAATACCCCTATATATAGGAGGGTCATGGGACAGGGTTCTCCATCCTGGGAAATATGGGACTAAAGCAGGAGTAGAAGGGTTCGAGATTTTCCACAAAAGCAACCAACTCGCAACCTAAACCGATCGTTTCACAAGTGAAACGGTCGGTTGGGGACCTGAACCGGTCGGTTCACAACTGAATCGGTCAGTTGGGACACCTCAACCGGTCGATTCACAAGTGAACCGGTCAGTTGGTGGTCCTGGTCGGTTCCCGATTGACTTTCCTTCTTTTGTTTCTAATTGGTATCGAATACCAATCCTATTTCCCAATCAAATTGGGCAAGTGAAATGCAAGGAAAATTCTCACCAATCCTACTTTCCCAACTTGCTCGGTTGAACCAGTTGAATCGATCGTTTCAACACTTGAAGCAATCATTTCACCCTATCCATGAGCCGATCGACTCACCACCTGAGCCGACCGGTTCACCAAGCTGAGCCAATCGGTTCATCTCATGACCCGATCGGTTGGGAGTGCAGATTTTGCAAAATCAGTCAATTGCAATTTCAATCAATCTGATACTCCAATCAATCAGTCCAACACCTTGAACATTATGATTTTGAGCTATCAATTGATTGAGTATTTAATTGAACTACTAAACTCCTTTAGTAATCAATCTAAACATTGTTTGTTGACAAAACTCCTCATCCAGGTTAAATCCTATGTGTGTGACCCTGCAGGTCCTTTTCACGTTGGCAGTGAAAGTCCATAATACTTATGACTTCACAAGCAAAGAGCGGTGCCTAGTCACACATCAGTGCTACCCAAGTGAAATAAAAAGTTGGAGAACAACTTCCAATCCTACAATCCATGAATGGTGTTACAGTGAATGTATAATTCCTTTGTCACTGATATATCGATTGAACTCGAGGCATGGAACAGTCATCCTATCAACGTTCATTCACTTTCTTGATCTCAGAGCAGATTGAAAGAGATATGTATGACATCAATATCACATATTGATTCACACATGCGTGCGCACACCTATTTCAATCCTACTCATCAAGTGGCCTTGGATATCAAACTCCCTCAGGAGGGACAAATCCCATATCTATCAGTCACCCCTCAAAAGCCCCATGTGTCAAAGCCACCCAATCATCACCTTTATAACAACCCATGTTTCAGGACTGCGTTTGATGATGTCAAAGTGTGCCCAACGACATGTGTTGAGTGTAGTGATTTCAGGTCAAAGAATCACACTCACCACCATCACTGTGAGTATTGACTGTGACTACCATGTCATGGTTCCATGTGTCAAACTCACGGTGGGTCTGTCCGGTACACTTGTTCTCTAACAAGTACCTATGTGTTTGGTTTGATATCTCTATATCATGACTAATGAGATTCTGTCATCAACCAACACCACAATCTAGTCTTGTGTGTCATTGCTGTCTATCTACCTTCCACAATGACATCCGACTAGGGACATAACAAGAATGTACAAACTCTTAGCATCTGTATGATCTCATCGTTCAGGTCATGAACCTGAAGGCATACACCATTGAGTATTGTCATTCTCTAGACATTCAATGTATTCTATCACTATCTCATATGACTAAACCAGAAAGAATTGGAAGCTTTCCTTTGATGTTTATCAAATCAATCTTAATGTATCCCACCAATCATCCCATGATTGGCTCTCAGGGCATACATACCAACAGAAAACAAGTCCCTCATCAACCATGGCCACCGTACTTTCCTTATTTGAGATATAACTTCTCTCTTTTAATTATTAAAAGATGTCCTTTTTTATTAATGATCCTTAGTTATTAAGGAATCCAAATTTTACCTCTTTTATGTTCCTTGTGCTTGGGTTTTAATCCATTGGCCACAAAATTCTACTTTCTTAAAGCAAATAATATCTCTTTTTGATAATATCAAAAAGTCATTAATCACATTATCCTCTTATTTTTTATTATTTGTATTTTCCCTTCCTTCTTCTCCATTGGGACTCCTTGGACCGCAAGAAATACTAAGATTTTGAAATACTTTTTAGTGGATACTTATTATCCTTCTAGATGCATCTACATCCATTATTTCTCATTATCTTACTTATTTTATTAAAAGATTTCTCTTCAAGGATTTCTCTTTATATTTTATTTATTTTTCCTATTTATTTCATTAGAAATCACATATAAATGAAATTTACTCAATTCTGGCCATTAATGCCACTTTCTAGAGATTTCCATGTATTTCTCATAAATATTTTTCTTAATATCCATTATCTTGTATCTTTCTCCATTATTTGGGATTTTTCTTCTTTTCTTCTCTTTTATATCCATTATTGGATTAACATAATAATAGGAACCAAGAAATTCCTATCAAAGGGATAATTGCAAATAAATCCATCCTTTGAAGCAAAGTATACAACCTTTTAGTGAAGTATATATTCATAAAATCATTACATTTCAATTATGAAAACATATGAAAAATTGGGGTTGTAACATCCCTCCCCTATTATAAGAATTTTATCCTCAAAATTTCATCTAGCATACAAACAATTCAGGATAAGACTTTTCCATGTCCATCTTTGGCCCCTATGTTGCTTTACCCTATCCATGGTGCTTCCAAAGAACCTTTATCATCACATATTCCTTTCTCTGAGTTTCTTTCACATTGGCATCTATAATCTCACAAGGCGACTCAGGACATTTCAGCCACACTTGAGGGTCACTAGGTTCATTGCTCAACACATGGCTCGGGTACCTCACATAGTGCTCTAAATTGGACACATGGAACTCATCACACATCACATTATCCTGAGGGGTAAGGCTAAACATAACCATCTCCACCATCTCAAATGGACCCATGTATCGGGGACTCAGCTTTCTCATCTATAGCTCAGAGGGGTCATATTTTCATATCACATATTCTCCCACAGTGAACTGCATGTCAGTCTACTTTGCATCAGCTCACAACTCATGTCGTCCCTGGGCTCTCTTTTCTAGACATTGCACGATCAAAGCGACTTCATCTGCACACATTGTGGTCTTTTCTGACCTTCGCGAGATCCCTTAACCAACATCATCTTAATGATGTGGTGACTGACACAACCTCTCTTATAGAGCTTCTTTACATCCCAATACTGGCTATGGTGGTTATCATCACATCTTACATAGGACAAGAATTGTCTCCATGTATCACCCTGAATGAGCACACATGCTCTCATCAGACCCTTTGTTCTTGGATCATACTGACCATTAGTTAGGGGTGATCAACTGTACTAATATCGAGTTCTTCATGTATCTATTTCCACCTCATGGAAGTAAACCTTTAGGTCATATTCAAGAACCTTTGAACTCGCATCATGGTGTAGTTGAACCGTCTCTCTTACATGTAGTTCAACTGGATCTGTCTCCCGACAGTACTCTTCTCTTTCTCTTAAACTATATCATCTAGGTAAGGTGATCTACCATAACTCATATTGCACCTTGACCTTCTTCGGTCAATGGGAGACTTACCACAACATCCATATTGATCAAGTCCCATTCCCTCTTAGGGACTTTTATCCTCTATATCAACTCAATGGGTTATTGTTGTTCATCCTTCACCTCTTAACACACATGGAGACAAGCCACATGCAACTCCATACACTTCTTAGGCTTGCAAAGTACTACTACCACTTATTATCTTAGTAGTACTACGGTGTATGGTGAACTTAAAATCATGATCTCCTGTATGTCATGATTCCTCAAGGTTGATTCCTCAGAAACCCTAAAACACTCTAGTTGGGGTTTCCTCACCTCCTTTTCCATAGAAGTGCATCTGAGGTTCTACAACCATCCTTCCTTCATGACAAGCCCTAGGCTGGCTAACTAAGCAACCACTAACTTGATTAACGGATCTTGTTACAACTGAGTGTTAGCCAAACATATCTCACAAACATACGATTCACCTAACCACCTCTTCTAGCCTTTCCACTAGTTAAACTAGATAGCTGCCTCTCCACAAGAGCATCCATTACCACTTCACATCCTTATGTGTTAGGTAATGTTGAAGACATACACTTGCATGTATTCCACTTACTATCTCATCTCAGACTCTAAGTCTATCTTCATTAAGAAAACTCAGAGCTCGTCCTCTTAGTTATCACACTCAACCTTGTATAGCTCATATATTCCACATAGCTCATGATAAAAACATCCTCATAAGATGAATACCTTAGTTCTCTTGATTTTTTTAAACCATCCACATATCATACACTCCATAAGGGTACATTATTACCTCTATCCTCATACCTCATAGCAATATTTCTTCTCACATCATCTTTATCCTTGGTGTATGGCATGCATATTTCCCTATCTCTCACCCTCATAATGAGAGGAAATAAGCATTTGGCGTCCGTCCAAACACAACGTTCTTCCTGTTCTAAGAGTAGAGATGGTACATCCCACATCGTCGTTACACCTTCCAATCTAAGTTGAAATGTGTATCACATGTTTCCACATCATGAACATCTTGATATCAGGTTTACTTCCTTGGGAAAACTGGACTCGAACTCACTTGGGTCATCATACCATCCTTGGTCATCTCCTCTAGGTCTATAGGGTGCCGACACTTTTGGGGTCATCCCTCTTCCCTTATGCATCCAGAGAGTGCCCTCCTCATCTGCCCTTTGGATCCCATGATTTCGTGAAGGTGATCAATCTCCATACCCATGGCCCTCAGACAATGATAGTTGTTACCTCCCGACCCTATGGTAATGTGCAACTAGGGAATTAGGCAACTCCTACTCCCACCATTCTTATCCCTACCTGACCCTAGGATAGACTTAGGATTCAACATAGTACATGTCCAATGTGAAACCTTACCCAAGTATCCATCATCTCTCTTGGCATTCATGGTCTGACTTACATCCTTTCATAGGGGTCATGGCGACCTACCTACTTTGGTCAGGCCCCATACTGGTTACCTCCATGGTAACACTTCCACATGTACTTAGAGATGGTTATCTATGGGTCTGTAGGTTCATTCTCATACTATGTACTCTCCATTTAGCTTCTCAAGATCCTACGGGACCTCCTTGAGTGACCTCACCCAACACAAGATGGTATATACCCTACAACAGGGTCCCTCTCCCAGGATGGGAGAAAACTATCTCTTGATAGCAACAAAGGTCACAAATATCCTTATCTCTAGGTTTTACATCCACATGAGCATGTTTACTCCAAACAAGCTACTAAGGAACATAGCTACCCAGCAGACTACTTACTAAACCATGCTAGGTCTCCATGATAAGTCCTACTTGTTTTTATTCCTTTATATAGGACCATCATATGCCACCAACCTATATGTGAGAGGTTCATCAAACATACACCTTAACCCAAGGGGTTTCCCATTCCTCTAATCATGAGGAGTGCCATGCTCAAATCTATGAAAACTCAATTCTCATCATGACCATCAGGTACACCCAACACTACTACTTCCCCTCTTAGGTCTAGGAACTCTAGGTTCATCTTTTTGATCTCCTACTACATGCTCAACCCTATAATTACGTACCAAGCATGTTCAAGGTATGGTATGGACTTCCTATTATCATTCCACTTGAACAACACCTTAGAGTGGAGTCCTTCTCAAGGAAAACCAACTAGGTGTAAGGCCTCACAACTTGTTACCAAGCCTCCTTAGGGTCTAAGGAACTCTTCTTCCTATCCTTAGAAGGTCAGCACTTATGTCCTCTGCTCATAGGTACCAGCTTCATCCTTCTTCATAGGGTTTGGTTCCTTTAAAGGCAACCAAGATACCACAAGCCTCCAGGGATCATGCACGAGGCAATCACAACCATCCACTTAGGTCGTAACATACGCAACTTCTAAGGGTTCCTCATATCCCGGAGTCTAAGCTTCCATCCTTCTTGCTCGGGTTTTACTCTCCTTCTCTAAAGCTAACCCTACAAACAAAATTACCACTAAAGGTTCTCTCTCTAAGAAGGTAGATCAAGCTCTTATACAAACACCTACATGGGTGAAACCCATGATCGATCAAACCTATGTTTACTCAAGATTATCCATAGCTCTTTATGCTTATCTCATAAGCTATCCAACATGCCTTTCTAGTTAGGGTTTTAACCTACTATCGGCACTACTGATGTACTCAAGGTGGATACTATGCCCTGCTCATATCATCCCATAGGGTTTCTATATGGTCATCACTAACCTCATCAATGAATACGTTATCCTTCACCTTAACACCCACGACCCTTCCCAAGGTTGGGTCACCAAGGTACTAGGCCAGCCAACCTCACAAGGCTCAAACTATCATAGGGATTCAAAACTTCCATCTCATCCCGCAATCTCTCTCTCTAACCACCACTTAGGGTTAGGGTTAGTATCATCCTTAAAGGATGCGCCAGGTCTCTACTTATAATGGAAGTCTCTACCTCCAAGAATAACTCTCTCTACTCATCCTCATGGCAAGAAGGTCTAGCCTCAGGTTTCTCCTGAGGGCATGACAACATATGCCATACGACCTAAGCATACAACTATTCTTTAGTTTATGCTTAAACTATTAAGCTTATCTCCATGACATTTATTTACATGCTTTTAATTAATTTGGTGGAGGATTACTTAACCTTATTATACATACCCTGACCTCAAGTGGGTGAGGAAGAGAGAGAAAAACCCTAAACCTCAAAATCTTAACAAAATTTGGGTTGAGAAGGGATGAAAATAGATGAGAGAGTCCTAAAGGTATCTTATTTTGAGTCAGATCCTAAGACATTGGAGAGACAGTCACACAGATCCGGGAGTCCTCGTATTCCGATTAACGGTGTGGAGGAAAATCTTGCTAGCCCCCAGACGTGATCCTTTTCTAGACACCTCTGTCTTTTGGAAAATCCTCTAATAACTCCCTCAGTTCTATGGAATTTGTAAAATTTAAAAATTACTAAGGATTAAATGAGGAACCAATGCTCTGATACCAAATGTAATGACCCCGCCTCCTGATAACCCCCAATTAAGGGAGACCAAGAGGTCAGAGCCGTTATCCCAATTTCCCAGATCATAGTTTCAACAAATAATCAATAATAATTATTAAATTCTACCGTGACAATATTGAAAGCTGGAATAAAATAAAACTTTGCATACCTTTTTCAAAAACTTGGATATCTAACTTCTATCCACATCTGGACTCTATTCTAACTAATCCTCCATGCACTTTATCTCTTAATATGCCAATTTACTGTTTGTCCTTTTTGGATTTGTACCTAAAATGCCGACAAACAAAACGTCGGTCAGTATAAATGAATATGTCGGTATGTGGGGGAAATAATAATCGTGTAATTAACTGTAACAACATATTGCAAACAATTAGGATTTAACAAACAACTTTACATTTTAAGCATAACTTCTCAATCTATACATACCCTAGCCTCTGCACTGTCCCTGTAGTGGACTTGGATGCTACCTTCCCTATGGTAGATCCCCATTAAACCCCGCATGATCCTACCTAACATGTAAATCAATATCTAGGGTTGAGTCACATGGCACTACCCATAGGTAGCCCACTCCTTAACTCATGGTGTGCTAAAGAGTTGCATGGCACTACATGTGGGTAGCCCAATACCTAATTCATGATAACCTAATGTCCTACTTAACAAGTAGGCCCTATACCAGGTTACCATTTTCATCATTAACAAAGCCACAGAGGAGGACCAGGATCTGAGCCAGTCATATATATATATTTATGGTGATAATCATAGTCACTTTATAGTTGCATGAAATAAAAGTCATCCAAGTAGTTATTTTCAGGCAACCGATAAAACATCTGGGAATCGCCGTGAAACCAAAACGATTAACCATTAGCGTAACCATATACCTGATCTAGAGAAACTTGATGTCCAAGAAATAATAATCAAGAACAATCAATCAAGCAATCAACAATATCCTAAAATTAATGCATAACATCCAAGTGTCATTGTTTTATCCAAAACATTATCAAGATTGACTTAGATTCTACCTTATGATTTCAAGGCCCACTTTATGGTTTTATTAGGGTTTTAGTCTTCATAAAGCTTTTATCACTTTTAACGCCCCTTTTAGATCACAAACCCTAATTCCAACAATTGAATGTCAATTAAGTCTATTATGCCTCTTTTACACTAAAACTACCATCTTTATCCTTTTAAGTCATGACACGATCATTAAGTCCAATTATCCCCTTTGGTTTCTTCTGGATTAACAACTCATAATTTATTACAGTCGAATTCAAATATGAACTCTATTTATCGCTAATTCCACATTTATCCATTATAAAATCCTAATTACCATATTAAGGGTATTTATCCACAATTAGCATCTTTCATACTCAAATTAGCTTAGAATCATCATATCTCAGCTTTATTTGTAGATTCAAACAATTAAAGCCATTAAGAATCATAATTACTAAAATTAGGGTTTCAAGGCCCATTAAAGCACATTTATGTAGATGGAACCCTAAATTAATCAAACTACACATAAAGTTCATCCTTTTAGATCTAATGTGTCTTTTTATAATCAATAGGTTAATATCAACTTTAATCATCCATATAACCCTTCTCGATACATTAATCATCTTAAATTACGGTTTCTTAATCATTAATGCATTAAAGTTGATAACTTCCACTACTTTTCTAATTGCAATAGGGATTTGTTTCTAAATCTATTTTTAATGGATTCCTCGCATTTTTTTGAGCAAAATACATATATTATATGTACCATTCCGATCTACCAATAAAAAGATACGAATTTTGTAGGAAATACTTACTTGGACTAATGGGATGCTAACACGTCAGCAATCCCATGCATTGTTCTCTAGCACAACACGGCCCACTTAAAAACATATCAGAAAGACTCTTTTGCCCCCGTGTGATGATCCAGCTCTTCAAGCCCTGAGTGGGCATTTCCGTCTTGATGACTTTGGTCATTTTCTTCCTCGCCCAGCCTTCTGCTTCCACCGCAGTAAGGGTCAGGCGCGGCCTGACCTTTCCTTCTTGCACCCCGACGGCCACCAGGGATCACTCGCCCACCTCCTTCGTGCCTCCACACACCTAGGGACGCCCTCCGGTCGTGGATAGAGTGGGTGTCTCAAGCTTCCTGGATCTGCAACTTGTGACTGGTCCTGCAGCCATCCTGCCACAATTGTGCATGGCTAGGGTGAAGAGATGACCGCCGAGCTTCATAATGGCATCGTGGGAGCATCATTCTTCCATCTTAATCTCGTCCATGGCTCCTCTTTGCTCTACGGGTTGCATTACCCCCCTTGGTTAGGGTTTGAGGGGGTGCATGGTTGGAGAAGAGTGGGAGACAAGGCAAACTCGAGGCTATGGGTCTGTCCCTTATATAGGGATAGATAGCAATGCCCTAGCTCGACTATCCATGAGGAAAACAAGTCCCTCATCAACCATGGCCACCATACTTTCCTTTTTTGAGATTCTCTATTTTAATTATTAAAAGATGTCCTTTTCTATTCACGATCCTTGGTTATTAAGGAATCTGAATTTTACCTCTTTTATGTTCCTTGTTCTTGGCTTTTAATCCATTGGCCATGAAATTCTACTTTCTTAAAGAAAATAATATCTCTTTTTGATAATATCAAAAAGTCATAAATCACATTATCCTCTTATTTTGTATTATTTGTATTTTCCCTTCCTTCTTCTCCATTGGGACTCTTTGGACCCCAAGAAATCTTAAGATTTCAAAATCCTTTTTAGTGGATACTTATTATCCTTCTAGATGCATCTACATCTATTATTTCTCATTATCTTACTTATTCCTTTATTAAAAGATTTCCCTTCAAGTATTTCTCTTTATCTTTTATTTCTTTTTCCTCTTTTCCTATTTCTTTCATTAGAAATCACATATAAACGAAATTTACTCAATTGTGGCCATTAATGCCACTTTCTAGAGATTTCCATGTATTTCTCATAAATATTTTTCTTAATATCCATTATCTTGTATCTTTCTCCATTATTTGGGCTTTTTCTTTTTTTCTTCTATTTTATATCCATTATTGGATTAACATAATAATAGGAACCACACAATTCCTATCAAAGGGATAATTGCAAATAAATCCATCATTTGAAGCAAAGTATACAACCTTTTCAGTGAAGTACATATTCATAAAATCATTACATTTCAATTACAAAAACATATGCAAAATTGGGGTTGTAAAAGAAAGTTCCTAACTTGGCCTAAATGGAGAAATCTAGGTTGGGGATGGGACCAAAACCACTTTAAATTTGTAGGCAGTAGCAACCCGACCCAAAAGAGTAGAGATCCCACAAATTGGATTCAATGTTGTAATAACAAGCTATCGGGTGAATCAGATGACACTATGTTTTTCATTTATGATTTTGGCATTTACGTGTCTATCCATGGGAAAAATGTTAGTTTCATGACTACAAGTTAGTAAGATATTAGTCTTTGAATGCTGTCAAGTCTTAGGACCAGATGTTAGTAGTACATCCTTGGAGACTCTAACTAAATAATTGATGTTGTGTAAGCCTCAATTGTGGTATTGGGTTGTTTCCTAGTATCAATCATGACATGTTGTTTGGATGCATGGCCTTAATGCATCATTCTACTTTTCTTCCATATCTTTATTGTGTTGTTGTGAATCTGTACTCTTGCAATCAAGTTTCAAGTTCATGACTTTTGTTAACCTAGTTCTTATGGGAGTGAAAGTTGGATAAGTTAGGTAGATTTAAGCGAAAAGGTATTTGCAGAAAGTATAGTATGGAGGATTGAATGACAGAGAACACTATACATTGGACTTTGTGAGGGATTTTTAGATACATATGGTTGCTAGCCATTTATTTAGCATGGGGTAAACCCAATGTATTACAACTAGTAAATTGAGAAAATGTAGTTTTGTGTCTTGTGCAAATTGAAAGAACTTTAGTCCCACCTTACTCAATCCTAGAACTTTTGTGGTCCTTACTTATAGGATCACATGTGACACTAGTGTTAAAAGAGATCTAGAGGAGAGTATGCTCAACTCCTTGGTGGGTATAATGACCACAACACACACACA
This sequence comes from Alisma plantago-aquatica, assembly GCA_963693085.1. Classification (NCBI taxonomy): domain Eukaryota; kingdom Viridiplantae; phylum Streptophyta; class Magnoliopsida; order Alismatales; family Alismataceae; genus Alisma; species Alisma plantago-aquatica. The sequence goes on along the minus strand of OY856414.1, from coordinate 182,586,149 downwards.
TATATGCATGCACACACCACGCCTCGCCTGGTCTGGCCTGGTCGGCCATAGGTTCAGTTTTGTGGCTTATGGGATGTGGGATGTGGGTTGTGGGAATTGTCTTCCATATCTCGCCTTCTTTTTATACAAGGATACAACTCCGCAATTAATTATAACTTTAATTAATTATTTCTTTCCAAATGTTTATGAATCCTAATAAAAAAGTGTTTGCCTCCTGATTTTTCGCAATGTATACAGAGCAATCATGTGATCACATCTTAATGGGAATATGATTTGGGGGCATGAAATGCTATAAATAAGTCTTTGGTCATTAAGGTTAAACACAACCTAAGAACATCATTTGTCAACATTTGTGCTCATGTTTTACAAACCCTAAACCAATCTCTTTTGGTCATTCTTGTTGAACAACCCCTTGGAGAAGTGCCTCCTGTATGAAGCGAGTTTGTCCTTCCTATTTTCTACCAACGTGATCTTCCTAGATGGTGGTACCTTAAGTCACTGGTCTACACTGGTAGTGCAACCGTTTGTTGTCAGCACGCGAGCAAGATGTCGTCTATAGTAGAAGAACAATGTTTATCCAACAAGATTTTGAACTGCTAATTTCTTTATGTATCACATTCATTTTTCAACAAACGAACTGGTCTGAGTTCCTAACTCTTCTTTTTATTCTCTTGTATTGGTTATTTTACATTTTTTTAATATGTCTGAACCTTATTAATTAATTTGCAATTATTGTTGCTGCATGTAACGACATCTAATATAAAAATAATAACAATATGTTTTCATACACCCACCCCCTATTGACCATTATTCGGCCCTTTGGTTTAGATGACCATGTACAACTCGTATTACTTATCAACAGTGGAGAAGTCAACAATTTTCATCAGGCAGGGCACTGAAAAGAGTGTTTAAAATCATCTAACATCAGGAAAGACATATACAAAGTTCCACACTTACTTTCTTTTAATATGCCATCATATGTGCAACCAGTGGTGGAGTCAGAAAACTTGTATAGCGTCGACACCATTGATGCTAAGTACTTTGGCAGCCATATCAGGCAAGGCACCATTAGCAATATTTCAAAAAATATCAACCAAATATGTATCAACTAGTGTGCAACAGTGGGACTTGGGTAGGGCACTTTCCCACCCAGGCCCAAACGTGGAGAACCACTGTGTGAAACGACATGACCGGGTCAATTTTCCGACCAGTTGTGGTCCAAATAATTCTCTAGACAACAAAAAACACCCCAATATAACAAATATACTCGTCTAAACTTATCAGAATACTAGTGCTAGCAGAGGCAGAAATCAGAGCTATAGTGCTAGCAGTCGAGATGGCACGACGACTACAGCACAAGTCGATCATTGTGGGAAGTGATAGAAACAAAGCTATTGACACAATCAAGGAAGGACAAACTTCTACAGCTTACCCCAGACTGAACGTATGGAAACGATAGATGGAGAAAAGCATGCAATCCGGTTATGATGTCAAATTTCGAAAGATCACGAGGACAAAGAACTGCTTCGCTGATGCATTGGCAAAGCACCACCTGAAACACCACAAGGAGGATCTATTCTACTTAGATCCCCCCCTCGACCCTGTGGGTCAACCCTTTCCCCATTCTTGTATTTGCATAGGCAATATATCTACTAAAATCAATTTTTCGTCCAATGTATTAAGTTTTATGAATATCCCTGTAAGAGGAGGGCAGGATAAATAATAGCACCTCCTAACTTTCTTTAAAAAAAAAAAATACTAGTGTTTTAATGTATTGAGTGGAATATATGTCATAACTACAACCTCCTTGTCTGCAGGTAGTAAACACGTGGTTCCCAATTTTTTGGATGTGCTTCAAGTATATAGCCACAACACTCGCAGTGGTTGATGGGAAGAAGTTTTAAAGAAGAGTGGTACATATATTTGGGAAAGAACAACGATGATATTTGGCCAAGGATGTCAAGTTTTGGAAAATCATTATTTTGAAAATTTATTGCTTACACTGTAAACATTTTAGGCGATGACAAGGTAGATGGTTTGTGATCGCTGCTACGTCAAAAAAGCATGGGCAATTGGTCGATTATTTCCAACGTTGGAGAAGGCTTTGCAGATCAATTCTAGCACAGAGCTGATTGGTTTCATAGAGCAATGCCCAATTTAGCACAATTACAGCAAGAACGGGTTGGGCAGATCACAATCTCTTCAATCTGGGGCTCCTTTTAGTAAAAACACTAGTTAGTTTGAGTGGTAATGGGTAGAACATGTGCCTACCCGTGTCCCCATATGGCTCTGCTACTGCTTATCAAGAACTAATGAAGAACGAAACTATGTGAGTATGACCTCATTTATTATGAAGCTACAATTGTTGAAGACTGCACTATCCGTGCGTTGTCATAGCAATTATTTTGTCTTACTTGTTCATTCAAACACACCTGAAAACTAGCCCAAACCAAGACATTATATTATTGGTGATCTTTTATAATTGTAATACAGAACCGACGGCGTTCAATGGTATAAGTCACTTTTAAGATTTAGTTTGTTTCTGAAAATTTTGTTTCTTTATCAAATAAGGGCTATGGAAAGTAGGTACTAAGATAAGGATCGGGTTAATAATGTTTTTTAACCACAAAAGTGTGTGTACAACCGGGGAGTTGTACAACTGAGGATTGTTGAGATCCAGCGGTGACTTGTGACTTGTTTCAAATTATCAAAATAAGAGGCTTATATTGAATAACAAAAGCCACATAAGTAAGTTGAAAAACTCATTACTCTATTCATAGAGAAAAAGAACATACATACAGCAACAAGCGAAGGACGCATACTTTCCTGTCAACATGAATGCGTCTTCAGAATTAAATGCACGAAGAGTAGTGGGCGGTATATTTATCAAAATCTCTCAAATGGCGCAACGGAAGGATGCAGCTGAGAAGACAAATAAACCCGAACCGTCAGCTGACCGTTTGCTCTACTGACATTTGCCATACGAAAGGGTGGGTGGGTGCGTAGGGAATTGGGTTTTAGTCTAGAGAAGACTGGAGGCAGCTCCATTAATGAACCAAGATTTTGGGGCTCCACTGGCATCTCTGCCGTGTGTGGCTGCTCAGTTGCCAACGTCTCTTTCTTGGCTTGCGTTTGAAAATGGAGCTTGGTTCGATCCGATGGAGCTTAACCAGGACCGTGTGGTCACCGGGGAGGCGGGAACTTGCGAAGCCATTTGCATCCCCTGAATGCTATTCAAGCTGACCTATCACAGCAAGGGTGTGGCCCATTTAATAGGACAAACGCTAGAGGTTTAGAAGAAATAACGGGCTGCCCTAGATTCAAAGTGAATCAGTGTACCACTCATGGCATGATGATTATCTTGGAGAACTACAAATTTAACATGTAAGCCATCTGTATCACATATTATACGGTAAGGTGCAACATATCACTGTTCACTTGGCCAACTCGTAACATTCTGTCACATATGATAACATGTACATATATAAACAAACCATATATGTACAACCATGGTCTACTATCAAAAATCGTGTTGATATACACCGTCTACAAAACACCCCCAAGAAACTGAGAGTACATGGACGACACATAAGACTCTACTACAAAACAATAGAAGCAAGATTGTCAAAATTTGTTTGAACATGTGAACTCAATTGTGTCTGACCCGGAGAAAACCGAGTCCATGTTTCAGTTGTGGCATTCTAGGTCGGTTCTGGATTTAAGACTATGTGTCCGAATCTAAACCGGGTCAGTTCCGGATTTAGAAACTGGGCAAAATCAGATTCTAAATACTTACCTATATACATATATTGATGTGTTGCATACTATGTTTTGAAGTGATTAATGTGTTATTCTGGTATAATACATGTTATATTGCAACATGTTTTAATTATTCGATGTAATAAATGTGTACTTCTATAGTATTATGACGATGATGCCTTTTGTTATACATAATTTGTTATGATGTGGTATAGTAAATATTATTTTGATACGGTAATAGTCATCTCGATTGTTTGATGGGCTGTATTTTGACATGAATGTGTTGTTTTGGTGCAATATAGATGATGTTGTAAAATTTTTGATGTGATATATGTGTTTTTTTAGTATGATATATCGATGATGTTCTAGTTGTGTTGAGATTTTGATGTATATACTAATGTTCTATTCTTGGTTGTATTATCTCTAATAAAATTGAAGGAAAATTAATATTATATTTTTTTAATATTACATGGTCATTAATATCTTTAGTAGTTTATTTTAGATAATCAAATTAGTTAAGATCGTGTAGGCGACTCTCAGAAAAATTATTTTACTAAAAAATTATCTTCAAATCTGGGTTTGGGTTTGGTTTAGGATTTAATTTTTTTTAATCCGCATCGGTTTCAGATTGAGAGGTATCAATAAAATTTGGGTTTGAGTTCGGATTTAGATTTGACAGTCAAACAATCCGGACATGATATTTTGACCCAGAACCGACCCGTACCCAATTTTTTTGACACCCCTGACTAGCAGCATATCCAACAATTAACAACTATGCTCTCCTTGATGCTCAGCCTCAACCGCACGATCTCTACCTCGTCATACACAACAACCTAAAATATATGGAAACCCACAGATACCAACGTCCTAACAAAAGATATAACTATCCTTCAACAACTATTATAAGCATAGATAAATTAAAGCAAAAAGGTAACATTAATATTAGGATGAGCAGATCCAGCTAAATAATATGAGTAAAGCAAATAACATTATTTAAGCAGTATATGTATCTACAACTAAGCGGTAGAATAACTTATACTTTTAGAAGGAATATGAAGAACATGTATAATAATTGATATCTTTTACCTCATTATAAATCAATTAAATAATACAAGAGATACGACAAAGGGTCGTCCAATGTGAGTCGTGTTTAACCCTAAGCAAATATACTACACGATTGTATTACATCTTTTATTATGCCCTGAGGAGATGAGGTATACCACTCATGCTCCAACTGACCACTTCTAAGTCAAAATAAGTGCCACACAAGATCTAAGAGGGTCCATACTGCTATGATTGCCCACACCCTCGGTCAGTCTGAGTCCTCTGTAGTGACATAAAGTTGAATTGCAAAACAGCCTAGTCTGCCTTGGCATATAGGGGCAACACTAGAGAAAACTGAGTTACGACCATAGCCGCATTCATGCCGAGGTATGACCGCAACCATTCTCAAAACATATCATATATATATATTGAATCACATCATTTGAGATATGGCCTCCACCATTCTCCTACCAGGGTATCACCGCAACCAATTCTGTGAAATGCATATACTCAAAAGTATATGACTCTGAGGTTCCATAAAGGGAGAATCCATTTCACCATCTAGCTAGTTTAACACTAAAGATTGATCTATGGCACATGGAAACTACATGATTAGGGTTTTACTTGATTAGTTATGCCAATTGGGTGTCTTTTAGCATCAATCAAGTTACAATGTACAAACCCTACACAATCCCTACAAAAATAAGGATATGTTACAACTCCAGAAGATATAAAATGTAGGAAGTATACACTTATCACATCATCACTGTCATACAAGACCACCAAAATTATCACATCACAAGGGATAACACTCCCTCATCTCATCATTGGAGGATATTTTTGGTAAAGTATGCCCAGAGAGCCAATCATATGATGATTGCAATGAGGCATGAGATACTTGATTTGATAATAATAAAGGAAATTTCCGTCTATATGTTTCAACTATTTTGAGATAGTAGTATAACATGTTAGATGTCTAGAGAATGAAAATACTCAATGATGTATGTCTTCAGGTTAAGGACCTGAACAATGAGATCATACAAATGTTAAGAGTATACATTCTTGTTATGTCCCTAGTCAGTTGTTATTGTGGAAATAACCATAGACATTAATATCACAAAAGACTAGAGTGTGTGTTAGTTGATGACAGAATCTCATCAGTCATGATATATGATATCAAACCAAGCACATAGATACATATTAGAAAACAATGTATCAGACAGACCCACCGTAAGAGTGATGCATGGAAACCACACTTGGTTAGTGAGGATCATCTCTTATAGTATTAGTGGTGACTATGATTCTTAGACCTGAAATCATTGCACTCATCATATGTAGTTGGTACACTTTGACATCATCAAAAGCAGTCCTAAAACATGGGTTGTTATAACAGTGATGATTGGGTGACTTTGACACATGGGGACTTGACTGTGAGTGATAGATATGGAGTTTGTCCCTCTTAAGGGAGTGTGATATCATGGACACTTGAGGAGTGAGACTGAGAAATGCATGGCCATGCACATGTAAGTCAATATATGATATTGAGCTTATATATATCTTAGACATTCTACTCTAAATCAAGAAACATGGATTCAACGTTTTTAGAGGATGACAAGTCCATGCCTTGAGTTTAATCTGGATATCAACGACAAAGGAACTAAACATTCACCGTAACACCAATAACATATTGTAGGTTGAAAGTTGTTCTCCAACTTTCCTCTTTGCTTGAGTAGCATTGATGTGCGATTGGACACCACTCTTTGCTTGTGACCTCATAAGTTAGTTATGGACATTCACTGCCAACATGAAATGGAACCTATAGGGTCACACACATAGGATTAACCTAGAAGAGGAGTTTATCCATGAATGATATTTAGATTGATTACTAAAGTATTTAGGTACTCAATTAAATAGTCAATCAATAGACTTGACTCAGAATCATCAAGTTCCAGTGTTGAATCAACTGATTAGAGTGCATTGGCAGAGTTCTGCACAACCTAGACCACCAACTGACTAGTTCACTGGGTGAACCGATCGACTCATGGTCAGTGAGACGACTGGTTCACTCTGGTGAACCGATCGGTTCACATGAACCAAACGAGCATGTGTTGGGTTTCCCAGTTCATGAGAAAAGATTTTCATTTACTTGTTCAATTTGATTGGGACAAGAATTAATCTTTATATTAATTAGAGATGAACAAAGAAAGTTAATTGTGGGCAAGTCTAGGAAGTGAAATGACCAGTTGATTGGTTGAGCCAATCGGTTCACCTTCCCAAATTATTGGTTCAGTTATGAACCGATCGGCTCACATGCCCAAACGATTAGTTCAATAGTGAATCGATCGGTTTGCCTGCCACAATACAAAATATTCATGGAATTTTTAGATCCTTCTACTCCCAAACAGACTAGGAACCCTGACCCTACCCTCTACTATAAATAGAGGGTTACTGGGGCTTCTCACAATACATAAATAAGAACATCAGTTGCTCTGCAAAGTTGTTGTTCTCTTTTGTTCTGATAATCGAGAGAGCCCGAGAAAGTACTACCCGACTAGGGAGGCACAATGAGAGAAAGACAACTGCAAAAAAGTGACTGGTGGTGGGAGAGTGTGTTAGTGACTAGTACGCTGACAGAAGGGGATGACTCCTTCTAGTCCATCCATCAGGACAACTAGAGTTCCTGGTGGTCTGTGTGGACTATCTATAGAGGCGGGAGATTTTTGCCGCTCAGGAGGATGGTTGTCAACCATAGTCCAAGACAAGACCAGGAGATGTACGGACGTCGTCAAAGACTAGGTGGTTGAAGGCCATACTAGTTGTGAGGTATTGTCATTGAGCAAGCCTTAGGACCAGGTATATCTCACTAAACTATCTTTCCTATTGCATAGTTGCTGATGCAATCTTCTGGTTATGGGTTTGTGGTTAGATAAAATTTTTATTTTCTCTACCTATTCTGTCCCACAAAACCCAACAGTGGTATCAGAGCCATGTCAACATACTATGTTTTATGAGTAATTGATATGATCGGTTTTTTATTTTTTACCATTTATTTATTGCATGTGATGCAAATAATTTAACTGGCTAATGTGCATATCCAATTAAATACCACAAATCCATATATACATATATGATATGGTATATAAATGCAATCGATATGCATCACCCTAAAATGGTTTTGATGGTGGATGTGTAGCGTGGTTATGGCCTATAAACCCCTATGTGTGTTCTTGGTTGGTTGTGGTTGTTTGCATCTTAGTATGTGTATCGAGTCCTTTCTTCTATTCCATATGTAAATCGAGATAGCTTGAACCTTCTCTTCTACCTTTGTCCCCCCCCCTAAATGTAAGTCATGGTTTCCCAAAGAGAAATGTAAAAGTAGGATAGTTTTATTTCCTATTATCTCGAAGAACAGAGGGTGTCGAGACAAGCGGTTAAGGGACCAAGATGAGCGGCTGATGGTGTGAGACAAGCATCTGGTGGCCTGACGAGGAGCATGATGAACTGACGAACTGACTGTCTAGAGGATCTAGACGATTGGTTGATGACAACCAACCGAATGGCCAAGAGGTAAGTCAATCAGTCATAGGATGAGCTGATCAACCCAAAATGGCCCAAGCATAAATCTTCATCAACAACAGGTTGTTGCATGTGATGTAGACTTAGATGACCATAGTTCCTTGTGGCACACGGAATTAAAAATAGCATGGCCATAATCATTGCTTTATTGCTTCACATGTTTTCTTATGGGATATAACATGTATATGATACGTACTATATATGTGGTGATTGAATATGTATATATAAATACCAAACCCCTCAGTATAAATATTAAAGTCTAAGATTCCTTCCATAAGCAGAACACATGAAAAGCTTGATCGACCAAGTGTAGATTATGCCAAAGCGTGGTGCATGATTCATCTCGTGGAAGTGTGATGGTAGACATGTAGGTTCTGCCAAAGCAGGGTGCATGTTTATCATGTCAACTTTTGGGCCAGACTTAACTGGTTATTCTTATAGAGTCTAAGCTCTAGAGGCATGCAGATGATCATGGCAAAGAGTTGCGCATGTCATAGATCCAAGAGTTGCATATGATGCAATTGACATGATGGCCTACCTAAATAATCAAGTTGTGGGCGATCAACCAAAGATGACTCATAATTTGGTGATATATGGATCTTGGACACTAGAAGGTTGTACGATGCAATCTTCCGAATTGATGGTGAGGGCTATCAATTTGATCAAAATAGTGGGAGTGATAATTAATTAAAGACCTAATTGATATCATTAACTTTATCAAATCAAACAAATAAAAAATGTTTTGAAATGTTGCAAAATTATTTTATAGAATCCAAATGACAAACATAAATACATTGTCATTGTGATATGTTCATAAATGAGGTAAACTTTAAATCTGGTTTGGGACCTTTTTGAAGTGTTCTCAATAGTGAGTGTAGACTCTGAAGTCCTTGAAAGACTAGAGCAAGTAGAACCACTCCAAATGCACCTAAAGCTAAAATTGGATGCTTACTTGAAGTATGCCAATGATGCCTAAGACATCAAGAACCTTATGCTGAGCTACATAAACTATGAGTTGCATAAATAGCTTGAAGCATGAACATTCTAGAGATGGTTATACATCTTAAGAATCATGTAAAGCATGAAAGGTATGATGTCTTCAAAGAAATGTTTGAGTATAATCAGACATATGGAGATCAAGTATAATCTGATATGCTCAATATGATTGTGCATATAGATTAACTATGATTTCTTATAGGTCAAGAGTTGACCAAAAATATGATTCTACAAATCATTGTGTGAATCATATAGCCAATTTATCAAATGTTGAGAAACTTGGCCATACATTTTTTGAAGTGCTTGGCATGCTAATGCCAAAGCATAAATGAAGAAAGGACAAAACCTGTGATTATGATCAGCAGAGTGAAGTCTACAGACTAAATCAAGGTCAAGAAATGTTCTAAAGATAAGATTAGGTCTAAGTCTTCATCACTCAATATATGGAGAGGAGTAAGAAGGAAAGGGAAATAACCTCTTTATAGAGGATCTCAGGAAGGTGAAAGAGAGATAGAGATCTCTACTTCAAGACCTAAGAAGAAGTTAGCTAGAAACTGTGCGGAGCAAGAGTTTCTACCATTACAGTTACAATATGACATTCATGGGCATATAATAGAATTAGTGAATTTCTATTATACATCTGCCATCAATGAAATCATCATACATCTTATTTTGACAAGAGTGTAATGAACTGATGTTTCATTTCAAAGAAATGATCTTTGATGGCAATGCCTATGCCACATCAACTATACTTGATAGTTAAAGAGACAAATGTGTGCGACACATGTAGTTAATGGCATGATAACTCAAACTTGAATGCTATATCATAGTCATATGTAGTGCATTGCATTTCTAGAAATCCATATGATGGTTATCTAGACTCATTCTCATTATTGAACCAATAGAGACATGCTAATCTCATTCATTATGCAATATGACAAAGGTTCTTCACTAGATATAGTGGCAGAATGATTATTCTATTAATGATTATAAACCTTTTAGAATAAATGCTAAAGGTAATCAATAGTACTTCAGTATATTTACTGATGACCTTAGTAGATATGGTAGTTTGTATTTAGTAATAAACATGAATCTCTTGAACTGTTCAAGGAGATCATAAATGAAGTACATAACAAACTTAGTATAAGTATTAAATTTTGATATGAACGATATGGAAATACTTTGAACCAAGACTTTGAGAACCTTCTGGAAGATCATGATAATGTATCATGATGGACTCCACCTAAAACACAATGATTGTGTATCATGAGAAGTGTAACAAAAAGAAGGAATCAAACCTTGATAAGTCAGAGTATGATTACCAGCTAAACTTCAAATTCCCTTTTGGGCACATGCTTAACATTAAAACAATGTACCATCTAATTAGTTTAAAAGACACCATATGAGATATGGAATGGGAAGTGTCCTGATATGTTTTTATAAAGATTAGGATTGAAAGACAAAATAATAAAATGTTTCTTAAAAGGTTTTGTCCACAAATTTCATAAATGTCATTTTGTTGAATGCTACTTTGATATCCAAATCCAACAAAAAAGGTGGTTTGGATGGCTTCATTCCTAGAGGAGAACCTATTTCTAAAGAAATCAGTGGGAGAGAAAAGTAGAACTCAAAATGTTTGAGACAAACAAGAAAAACATTTAACTTAAAGAGGTACAATGGGAATAAAGAGAATCACACAATGTTGTGGAACCTCATGTAACACACAGAACTCATGGTTCTGGTAAAACACACCTAGATCTTGAATGATATATGATATCATATGGATAAGAAGGCAGTGAGTTGATCATATGATGAGTCAATAGTATACCTAGAAGCTAATGAGAGCCAAAAACTGAGATATGGCTTGAAGCCATGAAATCCAAGATGGACTCCATGTACATCAACAAAGTACGACCTTGTTTGATCCACCTGAAGGGGTAAAACCCATAGGGTACTTTTGGGTCTTCCAGAAGAAGACTAGCATGGAAGGTAATTTGGTTGCAAAGAGTTTCTAACAAGTTCAAGGTGTTGAACATGATGAAATATTTTTAGCAGTTACCAAGGATAAATCCATTAGGATAATGCTTGCTATTGTAGCTTAATGGAAATAAAGTCCATGAAACTACATAGATCAATCTTTGGATTGAAGTGGGTACATCGGAATTGGGATCTTCTATTTGACAAGATAGTCAAAGAGTTTGATTTGAGTCCAAATAAAGAAGTAATGTGTGATTACAAGAATTTAGTGAGAGCATATGTGTATTCCACATATTGATGGCGGATAACATCCTTATACTACAAATATCAAAACCTGGCAACAAAGTGCATTATAAAATTTTAAAGAAGCATCCTATGTGATAGGAATCAAGATCTATAGAGATAGATCAAGAGGGTTTCTTGACCTAAGAAAGAGAACATACATCCCCAAGATGCTGAAAGGATTCAGCATGATGAGAGAAAACATGTCCATGTTCCATGGAGTTAGTCTCTCAAGAGCCAAGGGTCCCAATTCATATAAAGAATAAGGAACACATGGATAGATGCCATATGAATTCACATTAGATCTATCAAGTTTGAACTCATCTCATTATCTTGTATGTATTGGACATGATAAGAAAATATGAACTAATTTTCTTGTATGTATTGGACATGACAAGAATATATGAACTCATCATCTTGTATGTATCAGACATGAGAAGAAGATATGAAATCTAGTTATTTTGTATGTATTGGACATGACGAATGGATATCTGTCAAACTCTATTAAGAGTTACTGGAATACCATGAAGGACATCTTTATGTACTTGTGAAGTACTAAAAGGATTAGTTCCTTAATTATGGCAATAAGGAAGAGTTGGGTGTAAAGAGTTACACTGATGCAAGCTTCTGAAATGACAAAATTGTGTTTGACCTTAGAATAAGAATTGTTAGTTGGAAATGTTCCAACATAATACAATTTATTAATTCTACCATAAGAAGTCGAGTACCTTAGTGTTATGAACACTGTAAAGGATATTGTATGGATCTAGAATTTCATATGGATGAAATTATGGGAGGTTCTGACCATTGGTGACTCAATAGTAATATTGTGAAAACAATATAGCTAGGCAAAGGAATTTCAGATAACATACTATGACACTTCCATCTCATATGAGTTGTCGTATAGTGAGGGGATGTGAAACATGGAATATACCAACTTGAAGCAAATGTTGCTTACCCTCTATAAAACACTTGTACAGCAGAAACATGATGGACATGTTAAGATCACCTAGAATATGATTCATGGGTGATTGGCTCTAAGTGCAAATGGGACTTTGTTGGTATAGTATGCCCAAAGAGCCAATCATATGATGATTGCAATGAGGCATGAGATACTTGATTTGATAATAATAAAGGCAATTTTCGTCTATATGTTTTAACTATTTTGAGATAATAGTATAACATGTTAGATGTCTAGAGAATGACAACACTTAATGACGTATGTCTTTAGGTTAAGGACCTGAATAATGAGATCATACAAATGTTAAGAGTATACATTCTTGTTATGTCCCTAGTCAGTTGTTATTGTGGAAATAATCATAGACATCAATAACACAAAAGACGAAAGTGTGTGTTGGTTGATGACAAAATCTCATCAGTCATGATATATGATATCAAACCAAGCATATAGACACATGTTAGAGAATAGTGTATCAGACAGATCCACCATAAGAGTGATGCATGGAAACCACACTTAGTTAGTTAGGATCATCTCTTATAATATTGGTGGTGATTGTGGTTCCTAGACTTGAAATCACTACACTCATCACATGTGGTTGGGTACACTTTGACATCATCAAATGCAGTCATGAAGCATGGGTTGTTATAACGGTGATGATTGGGTGACTTTGAGACATGGGGACTTGACTGTGAGTGATAGATATGGAATTTTTCCCTCCTAAGGGAGTGTGATATCCTGGCCACTTGAGGAGTGAGATTGATAAATGCATGGCCATGCACATGTAAGTCAATATATGATATTGAGCTTATATATATCCCAGACGGTCTACTCTGAATCAAGAAACATGGATTGAACATTTGTAGAGGATGACACGTCCATGCCATGAGTTCAATCTGGATATCATCGACAAAGGAACTAAACATTCACTATAACACTAATAATAGATTGTAGGTTGAAAGTTGTTCTCCAACTTTCCCCTTCACTTGGATAGCATTGATGTGCGACTAGACACCACTCTTTGCTTGTGATGTCATAAGTTAGTTATGGACATTCATTGCCAACGTAAAATGGAACCTATAGGATCACACACATAAGATTAAACTGGAAGAGGAGTTTATCCATGAATGATGTTTAGATTGATTACTAAATTGTTTAGATACTCAGTTAAACATTCAATCAATAGACTTGACTCAGAATCATCAAGTTCAAGTGTTGAACCAACTGATTAGAGTACATTGACTGAGTTCTGCACAACCTGGACCACCAACCGATCAGTTCACTAGGTAATCCGACCGGCTCATGGTCAGTGAGATGACCGGTTCACTCTGGTGAACTGATCGGTTCACATGGACTAAACGATCATGTGTTGGGTGTCCCAGTTTGTGAGAAAAGATTTTCATTTCACATGTTCAATTTGATTGGGATAAAAATTAATCTTTGCATTAATTAGAGACGAACAAGGAAAGTCAATTATGGATAAGTCTGGGAAGTGAAATGACTAATTCACTGGGTGAGCCGATCGACTCACCTGCCCAAATGACTGGTTCAGGTATGAACCCATCAGTTCACCTTCCCAAACAATTGGTTCAACTGTGAAATGGTCAGTTTGCCTGTCGTAGTGCAATCAGTTTGTGGAAAATCCAGACCCTTCTACTCTCGCACAGACTAGGAACCCTGACCCTACTGTCTACTATAAATAGAGGGGTATAGGGGGATTCTTAGAACACACAACTCAAATCATCAATTACTCTGCAAAGTTGTAGTCCTCCCTGGTTGTGGCAACCAAGAGAGCCCAAGCAAGTTCTACCCGTCTAGGGAGGAATAGTGAGGGAAAGACTTCTGTAGAAAAGTGACTAGTGGTGGGAGAGTGTGTATGTGACTAGTACACTGAAAGAAGGTGACGACTCCTTCTAGTCTGTCCATCAGGATGACTACAATTATTGGTGGTCCGTGTGGACTATCTATAGAGGCTGGAGATTTCTGCCACTTAGGAGAATGACATTCAACCGTAGTCTGGGACAAGACCAGGAGCTGCACAGATGCTATCAAAGACTAGGTGGTTGAAGGTTGCACTAGTTGTGAGGTATTTTCACTGAGCAAGCCTCAGGACCAGATATATCTCGCTAAATCATATTTCCTATTGCATAGTTTTTTATGTGATCTGTTGGTTATGGGTTAGTGGTTAAATAAAAGTTTTGTATCCGCTGCCTATTCTATCCCACAAAAACCAACAGATATCACCTCACATTAGGCATTATGCCTCTTCTAGGTTATAAGACCCAAATCACATAGTTCCTGCACATCATCACTGTCTCATCATAGCTCATAAAGGCTCACAATCATTACCCTGTGTCATTTCAAACACACCATATCAATCACTAGATATGATACTCATTCTACCTACAAGGTTAGTATTACCCAAGTAGGAGAGAGAAACATCATCTCATATTACTCATTCGTACAAGCTCAACAAGTACAACACACATTACTCTTGAAATTTAGGTTAGAATTTCTCATATAGCCAAATAGGGTTTCCATATACTTTTCATTATCAAACCCAAGGTATACCATCTCCCACATTCTTGTAGCATAATAGGGTTAAGCATCACAACTATGATTAATCAATCATTCTAAACAACACTATGTATCGACCTTCACCTTCATATATATGTGTAGTGACCCAATATGTTAACACATTGTAGCGACCAACACATAACAAGTGTCTCGCCAAACATGGTTAGGGTTGTCTTACCCTTGAGACCATAACAAGGGGATAAGTGTAGTAACCATGAGAAATCCACATGTTGTGTCCAACCAAAGGGTCAACACAAAGATTAATGACCACCAATCTAGGGTTTGTTGCGCCTGCAAACATCAACCATAAAAAATGTATCAACTAACTCAACCAAAGAACTTCGACCGCAACAAGGGCATTATGAGAAATAACCTCAAGAGGAGTTAACCATGTAGCAACCCACTAGATCAATGCATGTGGCAAACTCAACATGGTCAAAGTATCCCCATGAAGCCAAAGAGAGCATATCGACCAAAATAAGAAATCAACCATCAAGAACTCAATATCACCATAAATAAACAACATTGAAGGAAGACAATCAAACCCTAAAAATGATTATCTTAGAAAGAAAAGTAAATCATAATCAAAACAAGAGATAAACATTAAGCAAGTGAAGCATCATTGAGGAGAAAAATCCATGCAAGAATGATCAATAAAATCCTAAAACCAACGTCACCAAGTTAATCATTGAAGATCATAATAATAGAGGAAAACCATTAGTCAAACTCATGTCTCCAAAGATTAAAACCTCCATTATCACAAGAAGGCTGAAACTTAGTATGGTGATAGAACCAAGGATCAAGTTGCATGTTGAAACAACATCTCCCCCATCACTTAGAAATCTGGTGCATGAAATTAGGGTTTAGGAGAAAGAGTAATTCATTCAAGAGTACTTCAAAATATTAAAACCTATATCAAGATAGTATCATCTAGAATCCTTAACTCACTTTTAGAGATTATAGAAGCAACATACAAGCAAGAATATGGTGCTATAATAGAAGAGGGGAAAGTTATATAACCCACCTTAGGATGAAGGTCAAGCTCCAAAGCCACGAGTTTCAAGAGAGAAAATAACTCCAACATGGACCAAATCCACAACCACAAGGTCATCTCAAGAAGAAGAAAAACACACCAAGGTCAAAGGAATGATCAAGGTGAAGGACACTCAATCCCTAGGTCAAACAAGAGAAGAAAGGGGAGAGCTTCTACTCACATAGGTACCACCATGGTTAAACCATAGTCTCCGACCTTTGTGACGAGAAGATCTTCAAGGTAGCCACCATGGTCGAACCATAGTCTCATGGATAAGAGAGGAAGAAGGAAGGTAGGGTGCAAAATAAATGAGATCATGGTGATAGAGACACTTACCAAGAAGAGAATCACCAAGAATCAGCAAAAAGAAGATGATCAAGCTCAAGATCACCACATGCAAGGATGATTGGCCACCAAAGAACCAAGATCAACCCTTTCTAGCTCCACCAAGATCTAAGGTTGGATCAAGCAAGAAAAAGGAAGAAGAGAGAGCTAAAAGGATTGCTTGCATGTGAAAGAGAGAGATTATATACACATGGGGTATGAGGGAGGTAAAGATATGAGGTGTCAAGACATAAGGGCATCACAAGGACACTTGTCCCACAAAGGATCGAACATGCAACCATATATGCAAAAGGATCATCAAAACCAAAGTGGTGTGTCAACCAATTAATCCTCAAACCCAACTTGGTCAAAGCAAACATTGTGTAGAAGTCGCAACAGACCACTCAAGAGAGTGTTGTGGTCGCCACACATCATTCACCAAGGCGTCGACCGCTACACACACATCCATATAAGGAACCCTATCGACCAAAACCAAAGATCAAAGCATCAAGGTTGTACAAAACCATCAAAATGATGATATATCAGTCTAAGCACTCTCAAGGCACATCATCAAGGTCACAAAATTGGTTTCTACACTTAAGAACACACATGGTTGACATCACCATCCATGCAACTCAAGCAAATCCTAAAAGGATACACGTGATGCAATCTCATCATTCATGGCCCAACTAGGCACCTCATAGAATGATATTCTCTCTCATGATTCTAAAGCACAAAAAGAATAACCTACATGTGAAAAATTGCAAGATAAACCCTCAACATTGATAAATTGCAACTTGTTCCAAAAAAGGCATACTAGCTCAAACATCAACCAAACAAGACCAAACTGAAAACATAGGCTTGCCACATGTATTAAGGCATATAAAGAGTTTAGATTTAGGTTCAAACATCTTATTAAGCAAAGAAAGTACACTTAAACACTAATCTAGGTCAAGGGACTTACAACCATAAACCCCTAATAAGGATTTAGCCCCTGAAATCCTATGCAAAAAGAGACAAGTATTTCCTACGCATCTCTTCCTCAAGATTCCACGACTTCCTCCATGCCATGGTGATGCCACAAAACCTTAACTAGAACAATATCCTTCTTCTTCAACTTCTTGATTCTCCTATCCATGTTCAACACGATACCTTCCACATATGACACACCCTCATCCAGCTCAACCTCCAATGCCTGCAAAACAAACTAAATGTCTGGGATGACACTTTCTCAACATCAAAAAAGGGAATACTGGATTCAACCGATGCAACTAAGGTATAAGCCACCTTCCCAACATGTGCTACCATAGAGTAAGGTCCCATAATCTTGGGAGCCAACTTACCCTTCTTCCCAAACCTCAACACACCTTTCCAAGGAGAGAATTTGAGATACCCCTTGTCTCCCACTTGGAAATCCAACGACCTAAGATGATTATCAACATAAGATTTCTGCCTATCCTGGGCTGCCTTCAACTATTATTGCATCATCTTTATCTGATATGTCATGTGCTGCATGAGCTCAAGACCCAAAAGTTGATATTCGCCAATCTCATACCAACACAATGGAGATCTGCAATGTCTCCCATACAAATCCTTATATAGTTCCATATCAATGCTCCTTTGATAGTTTTTGTTGTAAGAAAACTCTATCAAATTGAGGTTTACATCCCAACTTCCCAAAAACTACAAAACATAGGCTCTCAAAAAATCCTCTAACGTCTATATCATTCCCTCATATTGTCCATCAATCTGTGGTTGGAATGCTATACTGGATCTCAACTATGTACCGATGGCTATTTGTAGATGCTCCCAAAAGTGACTAGTAAATTGAGGACCTCTATCTGACATGATGGTAGATGGGATACCATGCAAATGAATGATCTCATCAGCATAAACTTGAGCCAACTTCTTTACTGTATACATTGTCTTTACTAGAAGGAAATGTGCTGACTTAGTCAAGCTATCAACGATCACCCATATGGAATCATGGCCTTTGGCTATCCTAGGAAGTCTAATTACAAAGTCCATAGTGATATGATCGCATTTCCACTACGGTATAGGAATTGGTTGCAAAGTCCTTGTAGGTTTCTAATGATTTTCCTTAACCCGCTGACATACTACATAATTTGCCACAAACTCAGCTACAACTCACTTCAAACCAGGCCACCAATATAGGTCTTTCAGGTTGTGATACATCTTGATGCTACCTGGATGCATGGCGTACATCAAAGAGTGAGCCTCTTTAAGAATCAACTTCCTCTGATCATCAACACTAGGAACCACTACTCTACTATTGTAACACACTGTCCCATCATGTGACTTGTGGAAGCCATCACGCTTCTTGCTGCCAAACTCTAATTGAATTTTTTGTATCACAGTATCATCACATTGTGCATCACATTGTGAGACATTTGAATCCTAATGCTCTGTGGGAGTAAAAGTAGAACTCAAAATGTTTGAGACAAATGAGAAAACATTGAAATGCTTAATTACCATAATTGAATTCTTAGAACCCTAATCTAACCTTTTTATATGCTTTGTAATCATAAGACAAGATTAAGTTTCAAATTTTGTCCAATTTGCACAATGTTTGTGAAAGTTTTACAATTTTATGCACAATTTGGACTTTTATGTAATTTACCCATTTGAGATGTTTTCTTTGCAACTTTTCACTTGAATTATGGTACTTTAATGTTCTCTTATCATTATTTAGCTTGTTGAACCATGGGGTTCTAAATTGTACCTTGGTTTGGAGGTGTTTTCTTCAAGCGTATTTTAGGGCTTACCCCTTTATGGATGAGCTACCCTTAGGAGCTATCAACCAATGGATTATTTGTTTGGCTTGAAAATTCATAAAACGGTCCCTATGCAGGCCTATACTAATAGTGGGGAAGCATCTTGTGTGGAACAATTGGTTTATTTGTCTGGCTTGGAAATTCTACAAACGGTGCCTAAGTAGGTCTTTATGAATGGTGGGGCAGCTGCTTGTGTGGTTGCTTGTATATCCTTAATAATTTAAGGCCATGGACACATGGGGTGCTACTTGTATACCTCATGCTTCTTCTATAAGTTATCCTCCAAGCTTTATATATCTATCCTTAAGCTCTAAAATGAAAAAAAATTCTCTCTACCACTTCCCTCCTACTAAGAGCATCGTCCTTCCTCTGTTTGGCTGTGGAGCTGCCGTCCAAGGAAGAAGAAGGTGTGGATCTTCTTTGTAGAAGCATATAGTGTTACAATTTACTTCCTTTAGGGTTTCTAAATCTCTTTCTTGGTGATATTGACCTAAATAAGAAAGCATCCCCTTCTTTCCTCTGTTTATTTCTCTGTTCTTCTTCCTACTACCTTTCTACAGGTCAAAACCTTGTTGTTCCATGGTAGAAGTTTCTCTAGAATTCAAGAATCTACCTTTTTTGCTTCTTCTTCTAGGGTTTTGCTTCTTTGTAGAGAAAGTGCCTACTTGGCTGAGTTCAGATCTGAAACTTGGGTTTCCTTTCCTTCTTTACGCGATTTTCTTGCAGTTAGAAGCATGTTCTTCTCAGTAGAGGTTGGTTTTATAACCCTCTTTACTTATATTGTTTACTATAAGTTTGTTATCTCATGTTCTCACTTAACAATGGTAATTTAAGCATTAAGAAGCTAATATTGTTTGGGATTTCGATTTTTATGGTGTTTTCTATTTTGTTTCCAGTTCTAGATGAACCTATAATCATGTACACGTTCTTCCTAAGGAAGGAGATGACTTAGTTCAAGTTGGTATCACCACCTATGGTGCTAAGCACCTATGAACCGATGGTCCATATTAGGTTTTCTAGGTTGTTTTCTTGTCTAAACACATGACCCGATTGTGTTCTCTTCATGACAACTGAAGGTGGTGACCAAGGGTGATGAATGATGGTGTGAACTGACACCTTAGGTCAGTGTTAGGCTCACGTGGAATCTCAATGGGCAATGGTTTGACTCTCTAATGATGCTATCAATTAATGATGGCATTAGCTTAATATTTGATAGTGTTAAATGAATGTAGTGTTGATTTTATCAACCGAAGGGGACTGAAGATGTCACAACCAATAGTAGATCAGGTCACCACAACTAATGGTGAGTCAAAGCTTTAGATGTAGCTTCAATTAAGCCCTAAACCAATAGTTTCTTGGGTTAAATGATTCAAGGGTTAGACTTATACTCCAAATGATGGTTTAAAAAATGAACTCGATCCAATGGTTAGGATCTAACAGTTCTTCATCTAATAGTTTTGAATAATGGACACAATCCAATGGTTGAGATTGGATGATTCAACAATCAATGGTTTGGATTGAAACTTATAAGTATTACATGTGAGTTCTAATAATCAGAATTTGATGGTTTCCCTCATGTGATCAATTTAAGGAGCTTGATTGTAGACATGATGACTTGCTTAAAATATACAACTGATGATGGGTTTAAATCCAAAATCCATGGTTCCCCTTTTATGTTATAAATAAGGTATGTTTAGGGTTAAGCTTGGAAAAAGTAGCCATGCACCATTCCCCAAACTGAACCAACCCCAACCACACCATTCCCTGGTATAACCACTCAGTGTTTAGAGGTGATGGTTTGGTTAAAAAAATCCATATTTATAGTGGATGAAAGTGGGAAACCAAATCATTGGATAGCATGCAAATATTGTAAAAATAACACCTCAACTTTCACTGTTAGCCCCACTGACATTGCTACTCCAATAACTTTTCCCAGCCTCCCTCCATGACCATACTATCATATATACCATTGCCATACCCATTGCGGAGATGCCTCAGTTGTACCCATCACACTAGTGCTGCCTTGGTTATACTCGTCGCCGCCGTCGTGACTGAACACAACACTATGGCTACCAATATTCTTCCTGCTTCCTCCGTTGAACTTGTCCCCACCGCACTTATAGAACACACCACCGCGGGTGAACTACTAGTGTGGCTGAATACAACACTATTTTTGGCTATTCCTGGCATGGCTGCTGCATCTATGCACCATCTGCTACCGCTGCAGTTGTACATGTTGTCATTTCTGCATCCATCACTATCATCTTCCCAACGACCACTATACCTCACCCACCTTCCCAATTATACATCCACTGGTTAAATCCTCCAACTTTTTGGAATTGCATTGATGGCCTAGCAGGTGGAAAACCTTAGAAAAGGAGTCCCATGGTCATGGTAGTCACGACACAGGGGTTGAACTTATGTTGAGAGTGATAGTTATCTTTTAATATTGCAAATTGTCGTAGTAGTAACATTCTAGATTTATCCGAAAGATGATGCTAGAGGGACCAAAAATTAATTCGAGACTTTTTCTATAAGAAATGAAAGTTATTTCATCGAATCATTCCATCATTTCATGTACCTTGGCATCACGTGAATGAAGACTTTTTTTTGGTTCAGGTGACCATGGTGCCCCGACTGTGGGAAACCAATTCTTAGTGGTTAAGTGGTTTTGGGTTGGCCGTGTATGAGGTGATTTTCTAGTAGTAGTGGGGTGGTGAATGGGTGTGCTACACATGACCCATTGCCATGCCTATTTAGAGTTTAATGGTGACTCTTTCTAGGTCACAACTCAGTATGGCTTTACATATGGTTTGTTAAGGTGTTTACTTATGTAAATAACCAATGGTCTTACCTTTTCAACATCTAATGGTTCTGGGTGATGTTGTGGTATGGTGATATGGGTTGAATGATGATGGAACCAATGGAGGGTTACCCTTAATAAGGTATTCTTACCTTTGCACTCATATGAATAGAAGGGATAATGACCATATTGTGTCAATATGTAACCCTAATGAGGTATAGCTTGTTATACCTAGTCTTAGCATAACCAAATACTGGTAAGTGGTTATGAATAGTCCATGAATGAAAAATACAATCATGGAGTACTCTCTTTTGTGGTTGAACCCTAGTATTCTATAAAATAATGGCCACATCTTGAATTATGCATAGATCCATACTTGAGGATGGTATGGAATGTGATGGTGATGCTTCACTCCATGCATCCATGATCCCATGGGGATGCCATGAGTTAGGGTTTGTGTTTGAGTGCTGATTTGTAACATCAATGTAACCTATCTTGTTGAACCTAACCCTAATGATAATATATGATGGTAGTTAGCTATGATACCCTTCCTAGAATGGTTAATATAATGATGGAATATCCTTCCTAATGATTGATTTCAACTCTAAAGTGTTAACTAGTGGTCATCATAGCTTTATGATTTATGCTTTCTTATGCTAAACTTGTACACTATTAGTGTGATGATGACCAATCATATAGTTTCCTTATATGTTGACATAATAAAGGTAAGCTCTTAATGCTAAGATAACCCTGCAATGTTATCCTATAAACATCTTTTAGTTATTTATTACAACATCATGTTGAGCCTGTGCATTACATGACTGGTGATGTTTGTTGAGCCTTGTTATAAGGCATGGAAAGATAGTGATGAACTTGTAGGGAATGATATGATGGTCTTAATGACCTTAGGGGATGGTTGAGCCCTGAATGAGGTATAATCCTTTTATGTTGACAAGGGTTGATACCCTATGATATTGAGCTAAGTATTTATATCTTGTGATAGTATGATGACAAGTGCAGTCTCATGAATGGCAAGTGAATAGCATCATGTGATGACGAGATGAGGAACAATATGTCTCATACATTTTATATCCTCTTAAACTGTTATATAGAAATGTTTGTTAGAGATAAATTAGGGTTTGTACGTCCACTTGTTTGATGCATTCTTAATTCACCCAATTTACAATAACTAATCAAGTGAAATTCTAATCATGTAGTTCCATGTGTCATAGATCCATATGAGTGTCAAAACTTGCCAGATGGTGAAATGAGTATTTCTATGGGAAACACAGAGCACATACTATTGAGTATGTGGGGTCCTTGTCATCCTGAATCCAAGTGTTTAGGGAAGATGACTGTGGTTATACCTAGCCCTCGGTTTGATAACTACTGCAGTCATCTCTTGGAGATTATATATGTGATGAGATTAGAGGAAAACTATGGTTGTACCTCAGATGGTAGGGTATGTGTACCCACCTCCTTTAACTAGTGTCATGACCTATACCAAGGATGGACTAGGCTTTTAGCAACTTGACCTTATGTGTCATAGTGGAAGACCCGTACTGATTGGGGGCAGAGAAGATCTTGGAGTCTGACTCTTCCCTAGATCTTATATGGCACTGATTTTGACTTAGAAGTGGTCAGTTGGATTTTTAGTGGAATCCTCAAATTCCTCAGGGCTTAATAGAAAATATAATACTATCGTGTAGCATATCTATTTAGGGTTATACACAATGCCTCACATTGGATGATAACCCTTGTTTGCTCTTCTTATATAGAGATGATTTATAATATAATAAGAGATCATAGATATGCTTATGTTGTCAATATGCTCATGTTGTAAACCTATTTATGTTGTCAAATATACTAACACTAATCGTTAAGATTATGCTGATAGCTATGTCTAATATTTCTAGCCATGCCTCTGTAATGAGAAATGCTTAAACTACTCATCATGCTTATGCAGATAATTATGCTTTGATGTTGGTTCTACTTATGATGTTGATATGTTCAATCGGATAGACACGCTAACAATGTTAGCTATACTTATGCTTCTAGACATATTCATGATGTTAGAGATATGTATGATACTAGATTTCTTATGTTTTTAGCAAGGCATATGATGATAGTCATACTAATGACGACAATTTTTATTAGATGCAATCTTATAAAATCCGAGTAGACCTGATAGAAGAAAAGGATTTATCTATTACCTGTATGTTTCTAAGCTTATTTGCTTCATCTGTGTAGCATGCTTGAACTGTTCAATCTTCTCAAATGAGTATTAAATACTTCAAGCTCAATTAAATATTGTTTAACCTGATGTAATCAATATCTGTTGGAGAGAGTTATATCTCTCACTGGGACTGGGTCTCACCTCGTGGGTCACCACATATTTTTAGGTGATCGAGAGAAGCGATAGAAATACACCGATAGTGAATAGAATCTGAGGTGATGAACCCTATAGATGGTTTTTTAGTTATTTAGTGTGTCCTAGAGTCATCCATGTACTCTCAGGTTCAGGATGGAAAAGTTTGTATATGGTGTTTCAAATTAATTGGGCTTTTGTTAACATGTTAATGCTTATTTATGTGGCATATACAAATAATGTTCTCATGTGTATATATGTTTTTCCTAAGTCCATAGAACAAATTGTATCAAATTATTGGCATATTATGAATACAAGAAAGATTTTGTAGTCATGCCAATGTTTCTGAGCATGTGTTGATGTTGAAATCAGTTTTAATTTACCCTATTTTCTAGATATGTGTTTAATTAGTGATTGATTTATTTAGTGTTTTCAATAATCTCGTTTAGTGTAATGGGTTATCACATATATCATTAGACTAGATCTTATAGATACATTTGATGTATTTTCCTTTATGCAAAGAACAATTTATGAATCAAATTTCCAATAAATTCAAGGTGTTTCATTTATCTTATGTCTATGTTGATCATATTTTGTAATGTTCCTCCAAGCCAAGTGACCCATGTTATGGAAAAAATTGGGTTTGCTTCCGTGGTCATATATGTACTTGGAGGGGCATTACACTACATTCCTTGGCCTCCATTTATGACTCTCAAGGTGGGTCTATCTGATACACTATTCTCTAACATGTATCTATGTGTTTGACTTGATATCCCATATCATGACTAATGAGACTCTCTCATAAGTCAAAACACAATTTAGTCTTAGGAATTATTTTTGTCTACTTTTCTTCCACTAGGGACATAACAAGAATGCATGTACTCTTGTCATACATACAATCTCATTATCAGCTCCTCCACCCAAAGACATATGTCATAGAGTAACATCTTTCTTTAGACATCTACCATGTTTGTGTCATCATCTTATGATTGAGAAAAATATAATAGATGGAATTATCTTCATCGTTATCAAATTAGGTATATGATGCCCCATTACAATCATCATATGATTGTCTCTCTAAGCATACGTACCAACAAACTCCCACTTGAACTTAGAGCAAATCACCCACAATTTTTTTTATAGTGATCTTAAAATGTCCATCATGTTTCAACTTCACAAGTGCTTTTGTAGTGGGTTAGCAACATCTGCTTCGAGTCGGTACTTTGCAAGTGTTCATATCTCCTCACTGTATGATCTCTCATATGAGATAGAAATTTCATAATATGTTATCTAGGTTCCTTTGCCTATCCAACAACTTCATTGTTGTCTCAATATTTCTACCGTGTCATCAATGGTTGGAACCTCCCACAAGTTCATCCAAATGACCTTCTTGATCCATGTAGTAACCTATGCTATTTTTGAAACAACAAGGTACTCAACTTCTATTGTATAATTAACAAATTTCACATGCTCAGAACCCTCCAACTTATAGTTCTATTTTAAGGTAAAACACAAACTTAGATTATGATTGTTAACCTTATTTGTCACTTTGGAAGCTTTATTTTTGTAACACTTTATACCCAACTCTTTCTTATTATCATAAATAAGAAATTGATCATTTTCGTGCTTCTCAAGTACTTATGGATGATCTTAATGGGATTCTAGTGACTTTCACTAGGATCTAATAAATATCTTCTTTTTATGTCCAATACATACGAGTCTACGGGATGAGTACATAACATTGCATACATGATAGATCCAATTGTAAATGCATATTTCATCTTACTCATGTTTTCCCATTCTTCACAAGAACTGGGACATTGGGCTCTTTAGAGACTAATAGCAAGGAACATGGAAATTTTTTATCTTGTTGAATCATGCATGTTGAACCGCTTCAACATTTTTTCAATGTAACTACTCTTATTTAGCTCAAGGCGTAGCGAAATATGACGACATATGTGGTAGAAATGAAAAAATGGATTGCCATATTCCCCTTAAATAGAAGATTATTTCAATAATTATAGATTGGGAAGGAAGGTTGCAAGGCATATACTTGGTCTTCAAGAAAGTCCAATGACTATCCTGACTACAGTGTGCTTCTTTCTCAAGTTGCCCCTAGATGGATGTCAGTGGTGGCCTCCTGGTATATCACCATGCATGACAGTGACAACGTCCTCCTAGAGGGTGGTAAAGGCCTCCACACCTCTACGTAATCCATGCAGACCACTAGGAACTCCATGTTACTCTATTAGAGCCAATGGGAAGGAGTTTCCCCTTCAAACATTAACTTGCTAGAGTAGATTTTCTTTCCTATGTTGTCTCTCCCTTACTGCCCCTCCCTTTTATGGTAGGACTTTCCCATGCTCTGTAATTATTACAATTAGAGAGGACAACAATTGTTAGAGCTTATTATTATGTCTAGAAAAAGCCTCGAATGTGCCTCTATTTATACGAGGGTTAGGGTTGGGATTTCCAGTTCAATCGAGAGTCAAAGAGATGAAATTTCATGAATTTTTGGAACCTGCAAACCATGAACTGGTATGTTCACACCTGAACCAATTGGTTCATAAGTAAGTTGATGGGTTCCACCCTTGAATCAATTGCTTCACCATGTTTCCTATTTGCAATTATATCATCTTTTAATATTCATTATTGCACAACATGACGTCAACATCAATCATTGATCCAATCGTATTGATCATTGAACTAGGCAGTTCATAACGTTAACTGGTCATTTCAGTGTCTATAGCCCTTGATTCACTTCTAAATCGATTGTTTTGGATTTCTGATTCAACCAATGTTGTTCAATTGACCTGATACTTGAATCAATCATTCAACACTTGAACTGGTCAGTTCATAGTCCTTTCAGTCAATTTCCAACCATTGTTGTTTAAATTGAATACCTAAACACTTTAGTAGTCAAGTTATACCATATTCATTATTAAATTCCTATTCAATATGCATCCTATGTGTGTGACCCTACAAGTCCCAAGTTATGCTGGCAGTGAATGCCCATAACCAATTTATGACATCACAAGCAATGAGCCATATCTAGAAACACATCATTGCTACCTAAGTAATTGGAAAGTTGGAGAACAACTGCAACCTACAACCTGTGATCTGTGTCACTGTGATAATATATTTACTTTGTATCTAAAATCTAGGTTGAACTTGAGACATGGAATCATCATCCTATTCAATGTTAAATCGATGTTCCTTGAACAAGAGTAGCTTCTATGAGATGCATGTGAGCTCACATATCATATATTTAGTCACATGAGTATGGCCATAAATTTCCTAGTCTCACTTATCAAGTGTGCTGGATATCAATCTGCTATAGGAGGGACAAATCCCATCTACGTCACTCATACTCAATCCCCGTGCGTCAAAACGTACCCGAGCACCACCTTTATGGTAACCTTTATTCAAGGTCACGTTGGATGGTGTGGAAATACATAGAATGACATGTGAACCGCAATCACCACTATCAGTATGAGTGTGAAAAACTATCACACTAAATGAGATTACTCAAAAACCCAAAACACGACTGATCACTAATTAACCACAGAGCTAGAAAAAAGGAATAATTAAAACTAAATAGACATC
The DNA here is from genome assembly GCA_963693085.1 of Alisma plantago-aquatica. Lineage (NCBI taxonomy): Eukaryota > Viridiplantae > Streptophyta > Magnoliopsida > Alismatales > Alismataceae > Alisma > Alisma plantago-aquatica. The sequence continues at coordinate 182,558,051 of OY856414.1, read as the reverse complement.
ATAAACATGTCCAAGAGAATTTACACTCTGGACCATAAACCAACACAAAGTACATACATTACAATGTATTTACATGTAATTCTAGTGGTATCAACCATGACTTGTATAAAAAACATATCGTTCCACATATATACATGCCAGATACATTATCAATATACTGCCAAAAACTCGAGACAATATACATGTCATCTATAAAACATCCCTTGCCCGGACTTGAGATTATAGGGATGAATCTAGGACACTCTAACTAGTAGCCAACCTCCTGCTCTTACTACTCTTCAGGCTGCTCTTCCTCACCACAACGAATTTGATGATGTCACTGCCAATCACCTAAAAAGATGCAGTGACCTATGAGGTGAGACCCATGTCCCAGCAAGAGATATAACTCTCAACAATAATGATTGATTACAACAAGTTATATTATATGAAACAGATCAAGTAGATTAAATAGACTAAGCATTTTAAATAGATAGGCATAGCAATGCATGATTAACAAGTTATGTAAAGGGAACAAATAAAAACTAACATTTACTAATCAATGAATTCCTCTTACTGCAATATGTAATAACTAAACATTTTAAGTAGGTTGTAGCCAACCTTTTATTTATCAATCTTTGCCATCCGTGAATGCATCCACATCCACCCCTTATTTCCATGACTCTTTAGTTGGTGTGGTGGTACATCACCCCATCATAGTTCTTTCCCAGAGGGAAAAACAAGTGTGGAGAATAGGGGATGCGTATCATAATGGGAAAGCAACCATAGAGGTGTGTGTTGGATTCAATTGATCTGCCCATCCCTTGGGGGTTCTTCCTTTGAGTTGGGATGAGGAGAGGAGAGAATGGTGTAGAAGAATTATCAAATAATGTGAATCGTGTTTAACCCTAGCTAGATAAGATACACATCTGGACCACGTCTTTTATTAAGCCCTGGGGAGTTTGAGGTATAGCACTCAAGCTCCAATTGACTATTGCTATGTCAAAATTAGTTCCTTACAAGATCTGGGAGAGTCAGAATCTTAAGATCTCATATGCCCTCCGTCAATATGAGTCTTCCGTAGTGATATATAAGTCAAGATGCAAAACAACCTAGTATGCCCTAGGTATATAGGTCTGACACTAGTAACCAGTGTATACAAGACCTAAAATTCGAGGTACAAATACATTTGTCTTAAAAAACATGAAATATATAAGTACTTGAGATACGACCACAGTTGTTCTCCTACCAAGGTATGATTGTATCCATCCTAAAAAATATGCATATACTCAATAGTATATGACTCTGAGCTTCCATTAGAGGAATACTCATTTCACCATCCAGCAAGTCCTGGCACTGGAATGGATCTACGGGATAGGTCACTACATTATTAGGGTTTAACTTGATTAGTTAATATCAATTGGGTATCTTTTAACTACATCAATCAAGTTATATACAAACCCAAAAGGATTACTATAAAACATGGGTATATTGCAATTTTGAAAGATATAAAGTGTATGAGATACATTCCTTGTTACATCATCACAAGATACCAATCCTTGTCACATAGTGAAGAGGGTTGCACCTCCATTAGAGCTCAACCATCCCCAAAGGTCATTAAGACTATCACATCATTTGCAACAAGAACATCATTATGTTTCCATGCCTTACTGAAGGTGAATGAAACCATCACCAAAAATGTGACATATAAGTTCAAAATAACATTACATTTAAATGGTATGATGTTCATATGGCAACATATTAGGGTTACCAAATCATTAAGAAAGTATTCCATCATCATACTATTTATACAAGGAAGCTAAGTATGATTCATAATCATCTCATGTTTGTATTAGGGTTAGGTTTGACAAATAAGTTTGAATTGAAGTTACAAATAAAAAATCAAGAAATAACCCATAACACTTATCATCCCCATCAAATCATGGAATCATAAATTCAAAAATCACCATCATGATTGGAGCATCAAACCAAACCATCAAATCTTGAGCTTCACTCAAAACCATCACATGTTGGATAGGTAAGACCATCAAATGAAATAAAAGTAAAACCTCAAACCATTCATCTAGGAAAAGACATCAATTTTGGCCCTAAAAGAATCATTAAACATGACCTAGTTAGGCGATCAGTTGTAGACTTGGGATCCACCATCAGATGTGGCACCTAGGGAACCCATTAGTTAGGGACCATCGACCAAAAACCTAAACAAACCATCAACCTAACTGTAAGGACCCTGACCTTTGTTTAGGGCTTATCCTATTTGCTTTGCTTAACCCTAATGTTTTGGTGCCTGCTAATCACCTTTGGTGGTGATTAGGGTTTGGCTGTGCTTTGTTGAGTGTTGGAGGTGCTACTTGCAAATAACCCAAGTTTAAGGTTTTGTGAGAAAGTTTGCCATCTTGTGAGGTGTTTTCCTCTCTCTTTTCTTCCTCTAGGGTTGAGAGGAAGGCTTGGGCTTGTTGCTTGAGTTCTTTGGGCCTTTGTTGAGCTTGTTTGGGCCTTGAGGTGCGTTATTTGGGCATGGTTGAGCCTTGTGTCGGCCAAGTGTTGCTTGTATCGGCCTAGTGAGGTGTGTGTGTCGACCTAGGGTGTTTGTGTCGACCAACAAAGAGGTGTGTCGCCCTAGTGCAAGCTTGGTGTGTCGCCCATGGTGCTTGGTCTTGTTTGGTGGACACTTGGTGCATGTCTTGGACAAGTGTCATATACCTTGCTAGAGTGGTGGCTTGAGTTCCAGGACAAGTGTCCTTTGTAGGGGCGACACCTTGCCATGTTCCACCGTGTTTTCTCCTCCCTTTCTTTCTATATAGGTGGTTCCTTCCTTAGCTTGAGGTCCCTTTTGGTTCCTCTCCCTCTTTCCCTTGCTTGGTGGCCGACACACCCTTGAAGGAGTTGCTACAGGTCGACACACCCTTGGAGAAGAAGAGTGGTGGCCGATAAACCCCCTCGGAGGAGCTTTGGTGGTCGATATCCCTTAGAGCTCTCCATCCCCTTTGCTTGGTGGTGCGTGGAGCGTGGAGTTCTTCTTCTTTCTTGAAGTTTGGAGCTTAAGGCGGGTTGCATAACTCTAACCCTAGCTACTCTACTCTCATTTCATATATGTTTCTTTAATCTTGCATATATGCACGTTAGTAGTTGGTTTTTAGTTATCTTGCATGTGAGTAGCTTAGTTCTTGCTTAGTAGCCATGTTGGCCGATCCATGTAAGATTAGGGTTTAGGGAGCAACACTTCTCTCTCCCCTTGGTCTAGAAGGGTGAGTTGGGTCCTAATGCCATGAGCAACACCCCTCTTTCCTAGTCGATTGAGGTGAGCTTGTGACTTAGTGGCTTGAGCAAGACTCTCTTCTCATCTTGGGCAAGAAGGTGAGCTCGTCTAGGTGACCTTGTTGAGGTGTATCTTGAGTGTTTGGTGCTTGTGGAGGTTCTGCCCGATAGCCCCTTTTGGGTCTAGCTTTCCCTCGCACGGCCTGCTCACTTTGATCGGTTGCCTTGTGTGGGGCGCGCGAGCCAACCCTTGGTTCCACGGCAGGCTGCACATTTGGAGCTGCTCGCCTGGTAGGCTTGCTCGCCCGAAAAAGAAGACTTGTCTAACCTTGAACGGATCAGCTTGTCGCGCACGGGTAAGCACTGCCCTGCACGCTCGATAGCCTTGCTCGCTCGGTCGAGCTGCATGCCTAGCACATCATACCTTTGCACGCCTGACACCTTGCTCGCCCGACACCTTGCACGCCCGACATGTTGCTCGCCTAACACCTTGCATGCCCGACACCCTGCTCGCCTGACACCTTGCACGCCCGACAGTCCCCTGCACGCTTGGTACACCTGCACGCCTAAGCTGCATGCCCAATATGCCTTGCACGCTCAGCAGTGAGCTGCACGCTTGACTTGGCTGCACGCCATGGGTTGGGTGAGGATGAACCCTACCCAAGAAGGTCTTTTTGTGAGGGTTTTAGTACCTTTTTTGAGGGAACTTGGTGTCATGGAAGTGGCTTGGCTAGCAACTACCCTTAATATCATTAGTAACTCCTTGATCACTTAATGATATCTCATGATGGTAGGCATAGTCCTTATATCAATGATATGTTTAAACCTAATTGATCTTTGGTGACAAACCCTAGATGTAATCTTGTGAATGGTAAGTCCCTTGGTTATTCTCATTGATTATTGAATGATACTAACCATGCAGGAAATGCATAGCCAGGTAAAGGGCTATGAGGGATGGTTATATGAGAATACTGTGATGACATGTGTATTGTGAATGATGTTCCATAATGATGATGAAAGCTTTGAGAGGCTATGGCATTATGTGATGAGGGATTGAGATCCCATGTTTGCTGATGATCCTTGAGGTGGATCTGATGGTTGGCAAGAGGCCAAGTGATAACATGTGATGCTGGATCCTTGAAATGGATCAGGTTGATGTAATTGCAATAATAACATATTATTGAGTTTATGTTGGTTATTTTCCCTCTATAGTTTGCATGTTATACAACTTGGTTGAATCTTGCAATCCATCTAAAAGACACTAATTAATCACAGTGAAATCTATCATGTAGTTTGCACTGGCCATAGATCCATCATCAGTCAGGACAGGATGATGGTGAAATGGGTTCTCTTGCGGGTTAACCTGGAGTGCATATTTTTGAATATGCGAGGTTCCTCCTAGCCTCAAATAGAGAGGTGAAATGAGTGCAGCTGCGGTTGCAGACTCGGATATGTGATGAGCATGGTGAACATGGCCCATGGCTCTGGATATGTGATATGTCATGAGCATGAATGCGTTCATGGCTCAGAGCACGGTGTTGAGACCCGTGGCTTGGTTTTACTAGCGCCGTGACCTGTACCAAGGCGGGCTAGAGGAGGGGTAGCCTGAGGAGCTGACCCTGTGGCTTAAGACCACTTGAGCATGAGACTGCAGTCCTATTGTGTTTCTCGTGTACTGACCACGAGGGGTGAGGTCGTGGATTCCGACTCTTCCATTGACCTTGTATGGCACCAGTTATGGGCTTCGAAGTCGATGGTTGGATTTGAACGGTACAGTTCATTTCATCAGGGCATAATAAAACGTAATCCAGCTGATTAGTACTCACTACTTAAGTCAAACACGAAACATTGGTTGAGGCCTTGTGTGTGTAGTTACTCTCTTTATATTGCGGTATTTACACGTTTCTCATATGTAGTTGAAATTGGATATCCTGTATTATTAATCATGTCCTACATGTAATACTTGGATACAGCTGGTAAGATTAGTTAGCCTTATTTCAATAAACTGTTCTTGTTATATCTTTTGCCAGATAGTTGCTTAACGTATATGATCTTATGAGTTCTGTAGCCTTGGCGGGGAGTTATGCCTCCTGCTGGGACAATGTTCAATTGTCTCACTCCACTGGTTTACACCCTTTTTAGGTGGTCGCAGAGTTGCGGTCGAGCAGCAAGAAGAACAGTAGAAGGCAAGCTTTTGAGATGCTGTTGTTTTGGATGTTTTGTGATAGAGTCTAGAGTCATCCCTGTACGCGCAGGTCCTTGGCGGTGTTTTGATGTTGTTTTACGATCGATGATGTCTGTATATCCTGTTGTTGGCCGGATGTGGGCCTCTATATGTATGAACAGGTGATGAACTCATGTTATGACAGGACATCTGTTGCTCTAAGCTGTGGCCATGTATCCAGGCTTGTATGGATATGTATATAACCTGATTTCTTGTAGGATATGGACTTGAATGTAATTGTTTCTCAGTTTATCAGTTTTCCGCAATCGGTTTTAATTAACCCGTGTTTTTGATAATCTGTGGTTATGGTGATTTCCGTACGTTTTCGCGTAACACCTTGCAGTCTGTGTGATAGTGGGATGTGTTGCCACAAGTCTTGGTATCAGAGCCTTAGGTTCGCTGAGTCTACAAGGATCTAGGACTAGGTTGTGTTTGTTCTTATGTGTTTTCCAAATTTCGTCACGATCATCTTCTGCCCTCAGCAGAAGAAAGCCAAGATGTCTGGAAACCATGAAGAACACATTGCTGAAAACAACGATGCTGCATCAGTTGATGGAGCTTTTGAGCAGGCACATGAAGATCGGGTGCCTGAGGTTCTCCAACCTGACCCAGCCATCCTTGAGCATCCTGCTTACCAACAACTTTTAGGGCAGATGATGGCTATGATGAATCTCATGGTTGAGCGATTACTAGTGCCTCCTCCACCATCACAGGTTCCCCATGGAGAAGCATCGGGTATTGGGAAGACCTTCGAGCAGCTTCGCCGAGTCGGAGCTTCAGATTATGCTGGAACGACGGATCCAACAGATGCAGATCTGTGGCTGACAAGTCTTGAGAAGGCTTTCCGGATCCTCGACATCCCCAAAGCAGACAAAGTAAAGCACATTGTCTACCTTTTGAAAGGTAGTGTTGGTCACTGGTGGACCATCAAGGAAGAGAAGCGGCCCGGTGAGATGATCGGTTGGGAAGTGTTTCGACGCGAGTTCGTCTCCAGATACTTTCCCAAGACATATCTGGATGAGAAGATCCATCAGTTCGAGAGTTTGCAACAAGGAACGATGAACATCACCGAATATGAAGCCAAGTTTATGGATCTGTTGATGTTTTATCCTCACATGGCAGTGACAGACGAGGAATGGATCAGACGTTTTGAGAAGGGTCTGAGTGCTGAGCTGACGACACCAGTTTCTGCGTTGGAGAACCGGGAGCGGTTTGTGACGTTTTTGGAATCTATCCGGAGGATTGAATGATCTGTTAGGGAGAAAAGAGAGTCAATGACCAAGAAGAGACCTGCTCAGTTTCAGGGTCAGAGATTTGGTGGCTTCAAGAAGCACATGTTTTCAGCACCATCAGTGATGAGAGGTTCTGGAGGACTGACTCAGTGGTCTCCGAGTTAAGGAAGAGGTTATGTTTCTTCGCCATCCAAGGCACAAAGTTCGGCTTCTGTGGCAGTGATAGGACCATCTAGGCCACGAGTTGATGGTAGGACATGCTATGCCTGCGGTCAGATAGGTCATGTTAAGTTGAGTTGTCCTTTCAGAGATGATGAAGTAACCCAGTAGCCGAGGCAGAACCTTCAGGGGTCAGAGAGACCACATCCTAGTGGTAGCAAAGGACGAGGACGCGGTCAAGCATCACGAGCTGGATCGTCTGCTCCAGGAAGCAGAGGTCGTGGACAGCAAGCAACGACTCGATTCTATGCTATGAATCAGCTGGAGGCGATAGTCAACCTGTGAGTAGTGACAGGTCAGATGGAGTTATTTCATTCTGATATGTCTTCTTCTTGCTTTATATCTGTTCTGGTTGACCCGGGTGCTACACACTCTTTTATCGCCCATAATATGCTTGAGAACTGTCGTTTACCTGTTAGTAGTAAGAAGGATAGCTTGTTGTTAGAAACCCCTCTTGATGGTTCCTTTTTGCTTTGAGAAGAGTGTCCCTCTTGTGTCTTGTCTTTCTCGGGACACTGCATTCAAGTGGATCTTATACCACTTGATATGCAAGGTTTTGATGTTATCCTTGGGATGGATACCTTAGAAAGGTATAAGGTTGTTTTGGACTGTGGATCCAAGCAGACAGTGTTTGATGTTGCTGGAGAGAAATGGATCTTCTAGGGAGATAGGAAGATTCTTCCGACGTGTTTGGTATCAACTATGGTGGCAGATAAGTTGTTACGACAAGGTTGCGAGGCTTTCCTAGCTCATGTGGTGGATACCGTTGTGGCTGCCAAGGCGAAAGGTCCTAGCCTTGAGGAGGTGTCAGTTGTTCGTGAGTTTGTAGACGTGTTTCCTGAAGAGTTTCCTGGTGTTCCCCCACGCCGAGAGATTGATTTCAAGATCAATCTGGTACCAGGAACACAGCCAGTTGCACAGACACCGTACAGAATGGCTCCAGTAGAGATGGCAGAGTTGAAGAAGCAGTTGCAAGAGCTGCTGGACAAGGGTTTTATCCGACCGAGTACATCGCCTTGGGGTGCTCCCGTGTTGTTTGTTAAGAAGAAGGATGGTTCGATGCGGTTATGTATAGACTACCGACAGCTGAACAAGGTCACGATCAAGAATAAGTACTCGTTGCCGAGGATAGATGATCTGTTCGATCAGTTGTGTGGTGCCACAGTGTTCTCGAAGATCTATCTACGGTCCAGATATCATCAATTGAGGATTAAGGTAGATGACATACCAAAGTCAGCGTTCAGGACTAGGTATGGTCATTATGAGTTTGTGGTTATGCCATTCGGGTTAACCAATGCACCTGCTGCTTTCATGGATCTGATGAACCGAGTGTTTCATCCGTTCTTAGATCAGTTTGTTGTAGTCTTTGTAGATGACATCTTGATATATAGTCGGGACAGGCTAGAGCATGAACAACATCTTCGTCAAGCGTTGACTCTTCTTCGCCAACATCAGTTGTATGCTAAGTTCAGTAAGTGTGAGTTCTGGTTGGAAGAAGTGGCTTTCTTGGGTCATGTGATATCCACTGAAGGAGTCAAGGTAGATCCGAAGAAGGTGGAATCTGTTGTAGAATGGGAACAACCGAAGACGCCGCCAGAAGTTTGTAGTTTTCTGGGTCTAGCAGGATACTATCTGAGGTTTATCAAGGATTTCAGCGTGATTACTTTTCCGATGACGAAGTTCACCAGGAAGGATGTACCTTTTGTTTGGGACGATCGGTGTCAGCAAGCTTTCCAAAGTTTGAAGGAGAAGATGTGTCACACCCCAATCTCACACTAACCACAAACCACGAGATTAAGGCGCGACAAAGGGATTTACGCATAAGCCAAACCATTCATCACTTTTTAAAACATCTTAAAGACATTAAAAAGATAACCTGATTTAGGCTGTAAACGAAAACCAAACAAACTGCAGAAGCATTTCTATTAAACTGATAGGAAATATATACAAAGTCTACAGCAAATTACATTGTTCAACTTAAATTAAACATAACAGTTAATTTACATCTTTATACACATTCCACAAACATACTCTCTCTCACCCACACCATGTCCCAAGGACCGAGGGGAAAGGACTAAGAGACCTCTAACTAAACTAACTACAAACCTTCTTTAGACTAGGCGTTAGGATGAAACGATCCTTCCGATTCCTGATGCTGATGCTGACCTGAAAATGTTTTGAGTAGAGGTATGAGCCTACTCGCTCAGTGAATAGCCTTTCATTTAGCTATCACTAAACAACTCATCAGGTTGATAAAATTTATATAAAAGATAAGAGCAGTACGAAACAGGGCAGTTCTAATGACATAGCAGATTTACAGATAACAATTTCATTTCTATGCAACATAAGATATTTTAAACAAATAAACAATTATAGAGAATTAGTACAGAAGTGCAAATCTCTTAACATATTAAATTTACTGTGTTCCTATATGATTACATTTTTATATTATTATTATTATTATGCCCTAATCATATGCAGTGTACTCTGCATATAAACATCCGTAGCGAACTACGATCTCACTGTACAAGACTTAGCGACACACTCGGGAAATGCTAAGTCTGACGCCAGCCCTACTCTGCCACAGGACCACAGGCTCTCCGGCCTCAATGCACTACTCCGAGTGCTCTAGACTCCTCCTCTAACCTGAGCACACATGCGGAGAGTCTCCCGGGGTTACCACCGTGACTCCGCACGGATTAATGTTGAATAACCTCCATTTTTCCCCAGTGCCACCGTGACTCCGCACGCGTTGTTGTTGGACACTGCCTCTCTGTCCTCGTGTCTCCATGACTCCGCACGGATAATGTTGCAACACGAGTTTCACCCCTAAGAAGCAGATCTGTCAAAGGGGTTCTACGGTGTTAGGGCACCTAAGTCTATTAACTGATTAACATATAACCATTTAAACAGGAATATTACATTTCATACTTATTTCATATTCTGAACATCGCTTGAAACCACAGATATATCATTTGTCATCTTAAGCATGACTTAGCATCATATATCCAGTTTCAATGCTAAATATCCATTTTAAATCAAAATATACATTACAACTGCAATACAGGAAATTCCATCATTTTCATCAATAATATTATGTATTTCAAGTTCCAATGAAACTAACATACTCTATTGTATGTACTACACTGTTTAGAAGTTATACCAACTGATACAGAAGCAAATAAGCATTTAAAATGAGTTAAATAATGATTTCTGAATGAACTGCCACTCACACTCTGAAACTCGGCCGATCACTCTGGAACTCGGCCGATCACTCCTCAGTTTCTGAAACTCGGCCGACCAACTTCGGACGATCAGTAGGAAACTCGGCCGATCCTCTGGGGAACTCGACCGATCGAAACACCGCTTGTTTACCTACAAGGAAACTCGGCCGATTCAAGACCAAACTCGGCCGACCAAAACACTGTTCGATTGCCTAAATAAGAAACTCGGCCGACCAAACACAAACTCGGCCGAACCGCGCACAGACAGAAAATAAAAATGGACCTGCAGATGTCGATTTCACTCGAATCGACGGGCAAAACCCCTGATTTGCATTGCAAATCACTTGCAACAGGTGCACATCACCAAGAGCTAGCTGGAGGGGGAGGAAGGACGAGCTAGGGCTGCTCTTTGCACCCTAATCTCCAGACCACCACCTTGCAAACGCAGCTCCTGCTGCTAGCTGGATCGAATTGATGGAGAAGAAGATGGAAAGAGGGAAGAAGATGATTCGTAGCTGCTGGCCGGAGCAAAACCTTGGCTCCATGACGTTCTTCCCTTCTCAGCTCCCTCTCTCTCTCTCTCTCTCTCACATGAAGGAAGAAGAAAAGAACGCTCTGCGTTTTCTCGTTTCTAGAAAGAAACGAGTAAAGGGAAAGAAAGATAAGAAGGAAAACCTAGGGACCAAAACATAAAGTCCGAGAACTTTCAAAAATTACAAACGGGTCCCTACAAGCCCAAAAACATGCAACTTTTGACTCGAAGGTCGGATTCGAACGATTTCTATGGCAACGCTTCAAGCGTAAGATCCTACACGCTTTAAGGGCTAGGATTCACACTAAGAACATCTCGTATCCGCTATAAACATTATTAACAAAAACAAGCTTACAGCTTAGCAAAGCAACTAAAACACATGCTTAACAGCATACTTACAGGATAAGCTCAACGTGGGTCGTAACAATCTCCCTCCCTTATAAGAATTTCATCCCAAAATTCCTAAAAGAGAAAAGGAAACTTGCTACGCATCTCAGACTCAAGCTCCCACGTAGCTTCTTCAAGATTATGGTTCCTCCACAGAACCTTTACCAAAAGAATCTCACGGTTCTAAAGCTTCTTAATCCGGTGATCGACTATCTGTACTGGTCCTTCCACGTAGGACACATCTGTCCTAAGCTGTGCCAGATCTGGATCTAATATCTTTTCTGTACCGGGATGACACTTTTTCAGCATAGACACATGAAACACATCATGAAGATTTGCCAACTCAGACGGCAAATCCAACCTGTAAGCTACAGGTCCAATCCGCTCAACAATAGAATATGGGCCCATGTATCTAGGGGTCAACTTACCCCTCTTGCCAAACCTTAACACTCCCTTGCACGGTGAAACCTTAAGATAAACCTCGTCACCAACCTCAAACTCAAGAGGTCGACGTCGTCTCTCTGCATAACTTTTCTGCCTGTCCTGTGTAGCTTTCAACTGCTCCCTGATCACAGATATCTTCTCTGTAGTTATATCAACTATCTCAGGTCCAAGAATTTCTTTCTCTCCAATCTCATACCAACAAACTGGTGATCTACACTTCTTGCCATATAGAGCTTCATATGGGGCCATTCCAAGACTAGAATGGTAGCTGTTATTATATGAAAACTCCATCAAGCTTAAGTGTTCTTCCCAGTTACCTCTGAACTGCAGAACGCATGCTCTCAGCATGTCTTCAAGAGTCTGAATGGTCCTCTCAGATTGACCATCTGTCTACGGATGAAACGCTGTACTGAACCTCAGCTTTGTGCCCAACGCACGATGTAATTGATTCCAGAACCTAGATGTAAACTTTGGATCTCTATCAGAAATAATGAAAACTGGAATCCCATGTAATCTGATTACCTCGTCCACATATATCTTGGCCAGCTTCGGAACATCAAAGGTTGAATTGACCGGAAGAAAGAGAGCAGACTTAGTTAGTCAATCCAAAATCACCCAAATTGAGTCCGAGCCTTTAGACGTCCTGGGTAACCCTACCACAAAGTCCATCGTGATGTGTTCCCATTTCCATTCAAGTATAGGAAGCGACTGCAAGGTACCAGCAGGTTTCTGATGCTCAGCTTTAACCTGCTGACACACCCCACATCTAGCCACGTATTCAGCCACATCTTTCTTCATACCAGACCACCAGTACAGCTCTATGAGATTCCTGTACATTTTCGTGTTACCAGGATGCATAGCATACATAGAAGCATGCGCTTCTTCAAGAATCTGCTCTTTCAGCTCACTGTTCCTAGGTACACACAACCTGTCATGAAGATACAACACACCATCATCAGAGAACCTGAATTCTGACCTTTTACCTTCCGACATATCCTGCGTAACCTGCCGCAACTCATCATCATTCTGTTGCAACTCCTTAACCTGATCATAGAAAGTAGGTTTGACCTGCATCTGAGCAATCAACCCACTTTGTCCAGTCACATCCAAGTCTAAGTTCAATTTCCGCATATCTACAAGAAAGTCTCTCTTGAAACATGCCATAGAAAATGCATCAGCTATTGAACTTGACTTTTGTACTCAAGGCATCTGCTACAACATTCGCTTTACCAGGATGGTAATCGATTGTCACATCATAATCTTTAATCAGCTCAAGCCATCTGCGCTGTCTCAGATTCAAATCCTTCTGAGTGAAGATATACTTCAGGCTCTTATGGTCTGTAAATACCTGACAAGTCTCACCATACAGGTAGTGACGCCATGTCTTAAGAGCATGAACTATAGCAGCTAACTCCAAATCATGAGTAGGGTAGTTCTCTTCGTTCTTCTTAAGCTGTCTAGATGCATAAGCCACAACTTTGCCTTCCTGCATCAGCACACAGCCCAAACCTCTCCTGGAAGCATCGCAGAACACTATATAACCTTTGTCTGCCTCTGGAAAAACCAACACTGGTGCTGAAGTCAACTTCCTCTTCAAGATCTGAAAACTTTTCTCACAGTTATCAGACCAAACAAACGGTGCATTCTTCCTCATCAAGCGTGTCAAGGGTGATGCTAGCACACTAAATTTCTGTATAAACCTTCTGTAATAGCCTGCTAAACCCAAGAAACTTCTAATCTCAGTAGGAGTCTTAGGCTGTTCCCACTGAAGCACAGAATCAACTTTCTTAGGATCAACACTAACTCCATCTCTCGAGATAACATGTCCAAGAAATGCTACCTCAGCCAACCAGAACTCGCACTTGCTAAACTTAGCATACAACTGGTGTTGCCTCAACAACTGCAACACCACTCTCAGGTGTTTCTCATGCTGTACATCATCTCTGGAGTAGATCAGAATATCATCTATAAAGACTACAATAAACTGATCTAGGAACGGTTTGAAAATCCGATTCATCATATCCATAAAGGCTGCTGGCGCATTGGTCAGCCCAAACGACATGACCAAAAACTCATAATGCCCATACCTGGTCCTGAAAGCTGTTTTGGAAATATCAGGGGCCTTTATTCTAATCTGATGGTATCCAAATCTCAAATCTATTTTAGAGAAAACTGTTGCTCCACACAACTAATCAAACAGATCATCTATTCTCGGCAAAGGATACTTGTTCTTAATAGTGATCTTGTTTAGTTGGCTGTAGTCTATACAGAGACGCATGGTACCATCCTTCTTTTTAACAAACAACACTGGAGCACCCCACGGTGAAGAACTGGGTCTCATGAAACCCTTATCCAGCAACTCCTGTAACTGCACCTTGAGTTCCTTCAACTCTGCAGGTGCCATTCTATAGGCCGGCAGTGCTACTGGATGACTACCTGGATATACCTGAATCTCAAAATCAATGTCTCTGACAGGAGGTAAGCCTGGTAACTCTTCTGGAAAAACATTAGAAAACACACGAACCACCGGTACATCATAAACACTGGCAGTGCTCTTCTCTGCTCTAGTGTCAACCACATGAGCAAGGAATGCTTCACATCCTTTCTGTAGCATCTTATCAGCTACAGCAGCTGATATTATGCACGTAGGCAGAACTTTCCTGTCTCCCGTAAAGACACAAGAAAATTCACCTAGTTGAAAGGTAGCTTCCTTCTTCTAACAATCGAGTTGCACTCGATATGTCTCAAGACAATCCATACCCAAGATGACTTGAAAAGTATTGACATCCAAGGGTATGAGATTAGCAGCAAAGGTGTAACCTCCAAAAGATAACAAACATCCGGGACAGAACTCAGTCAGAACCGTTGGTCCACCTAGTGGAACCCTCAACACTAACTCATCTATCAACTCTTGAGTTAACATATTAAGTTCATCAACTAAAGAACGTCGTATGAAAGAGTGAGTAGCACCCGGATCTATCAAAACTGAAACTGGTATATTATTAAACAAAAACATCTCTCCTGTAACGACTTGTGAAGAGATTATACCTTCCTGAGGTGTCAAAGAGAAGAAACGTGCTGAAGCTCTCCCTCTGCCACGCTGTCCTCTCTCACCACTTCTGCCACTGGCCACTCCACCACCTCTGGAACCAGAAGCCACAGAAGAACTCGGAACATCATGGTACTGGGGCTGGAAAGCTTGTGATGCTACTTGTTGAAGCTGAGGACATTCCCTTTTTAGGTGTCCTACTTGTCCACAGACAAAAAAACTTGGACCCCAACACTGACCAGTGTGTGGTCTTCCACATTTGTCACATGGCGGTATCTCTTGTCTCTGGGGACCTGTCACTGACATTGACGACCCAGAAGACTGTCCACTAGAGGCACTGCCCCATCTCCCTGGGTAGTATCTCCCTCTGCTTCTAGAAGAAGAAACATCCTCAGATCTCTGTCTACTGAAACAGCTAAAGCCACGCCCGAGTTTAGAAAAGAAACCTCTACCTCCACCTCTGTATCCACTACTGGACTGTCCTCTACTGAAATCTGCAGATCTCTTTTTAGACTCAGGCACCTTGTCAGCATTCACAGATTCTTCAACCTGTCTAGCAGCCTCAACAAACTCACCAAAGTTCTCCTTGTTCCTTCTGCTAGTAGCAGAAACTGTATGCCGAATTTCGGGCCTTAGTCCTTCTTGAAACCTTCTGCATCTTTCTATGTTGTCGGTAACAAGCCGTGGACAGAAGTTCGCTAACCGGGTGAAAAGCGCTTCATACTCAGTAACTGACATGTTCCCCTGCTTAATGTTCTGTAACTGCCTGATTTTCTCATTAAGGAAGGTAGGTGGATAAAACTTAAGATGAAACTCTTCAGAGAAATCCTGCCAAGAAAGCTTTGTACCTCTCCTCGTTTCCTCCACACTATGCCACCACAACTATGCATCGCCTGTCAAAAGATAAACTGCGTGATTAATCTTCTTCTCTTCTGGAAGATCCATCAAGCGAAAGACCTTCTCTATCTGTCTCCACCACTCATCTGCCTCCACAGGATCTGTAGTACCACTGAATTCTGTACCACCAAGCTTCTTTACAAGCTCATAAGACCGCATCAGATCCTTACTGCTGGTAGAAGTAAAAGCTCGCCTATCAGCTTTTTACTTCTCCCTGGTCTCCAGAAACATCCTGTACATACGGGACGCTTCATCCACATGGTCACCACCACCTGGACCCAAGTACAGTGGATCAGGGCCAACATGGCTCTCAGCCTGATCATCACGATCAAAGCCTCTTTCTGCCATCTGCAATGATATAACAGAATATTTCCTGTTAGAAAACTACAGATAGAAGAAGGACACCTAAACCTTAATCCTATTGGTCTCTTATCGTCCCCTGACCTGGACATGGAGTATTCATAAACTCAACCAAAGCTCTGATACCAAAAGATGTCACACCCCAATCTCACACTAACCACAGACCACGAGATTAAGGTGCGACAAAGGGATTTACGCATAAGCCAAACCATTCATCACTTTTTAAAACATCTTAAAGACATTAAAAAGATAACCTGATTTAGGCTGTAAACCAAAACCAAACAAACTGCAGAAGCATTTCTATTAAACTGACAGGAAATATATACAAAGTCTACAGCAAATTACATTGTTCAACTTAAATTAAACATAACAGTTAATTTACATCTTTATACACATTCCACAAACATACTCTCTCTCACCCACACCATGTCCCAAGGACCAAGGGGAAAGGACTAAGAGACCTCTAACTAAACTAACTACAAACCTTCTGTAGACTAGGCGTTAGGATGAAATGATCCTTCCGATTCCTGATGCTGATGATGACCTGAAAATGTTTTGAGTAGAGGTATGAGCCTACTCGCTCAGTGAATAGCCTTTCATTTAGCTATCACTAAACAACTCATCAGGTTGATAACATTTATATAAAAGATAAGAGCAGTACTAAACAGGGTAGTTCTAATGACATAGCAGATTTACAGATAACAATTTCATTTCTATGCAACATCAGATATTTTAAACAAATAAACAATTATAGAGAATTAGTACAGAAGTGCAAATCTCTTAACATATTAAATTTACTGTGTTCCTATATGATTACATTTTTATATTATTATTATTATTATGCCCTAATCATATGCAGTGTACTCTGCATATAAAGATCCGTAGCGAACTACGATCTCACCGTACAAGACTTAGCGACACACCCGGGAAATGCTAAGTCTGACGCCAGCCCTGCTCTGCCACAGGACCACAGGCTCTCCGGCCTCAATGCACTACTCTGAGTGCTCTAGACTCCTCCTCTAACATGAGCACACAAGCAGAGAGTCTCCTGGGGTTACCACCGTGACTCCGCACGGATTAATGTTGAATAACCCCCATTTTTCCCCAGTGCCACCGTGACTCCGCACGCGTTGTTGTTGGACACTGCCTCTCTATCCTCGTGTCTCCATGACTCCGCACGGATAATGTTGCAACACGAGTTTCACCCCTAAGAAACAGATCTGTCAAAGGGGTTCTACGGTGTTAGGGCACCTAAGTCTATTAACTGATTAACATATAACCATTTAAACAGGAATATTACATTTCATACTTATTTCATATTCTGAACATTGCTTGAAAACACAGATATATCATTTGTCATCTTAAGCATGACTTAGCATCGCATATCCAGTTTCAATGCTAAATATCCATTTTAAATCAACATATACATTACAACTGCAATACATGAAATTCCATCATTTTCATCAATAATATTATGTATTTCAAGTTCCAATGAAACTAACATACTCTATTGTATGTACTACACTATTTAGAAGTTATACCAACTGATACAGAAGCAAATAAGCATTTAAAATGAGTTAAATAATGATTTCTGAATGAACTGCCACTCACACTCTGAAACTCTGCCGATCACTCTGGAACTCGGCCGATCACTCCTCAGTTTCTAAAACTCGGCCGACCAACTTCGGCCGATCAGCAGGAAACTCGGCCGATCCTCTGGGGAACTCGACCGATCGAAAC
Source organism: Alisma plantago-aquatica (assembly GCA_963693085.1). Classification (NCBI taxonomy): domain Eukaryota; kingdom Viridiplantae; phylum Streptophyta; class Magnoliopsida; order Alismatales; family Alismataceae; genus Alisma; species Alisma plantago-aquatica. The sequence continues at coordinate 182,540,488 of OY856414.1, read as the reverse complement.
ACCGCTTGTTTACCTACAAGGAAACTCGGCCGATTCAAGACCAAACTCGGCCGACCAAAACACTATTCGATTGCCTAAATAAGAAACTCGGCCGACCAAACACAAACTCGGCCGAACCGCGCACAGACAGAAAATAAAAACGGACCTACAGATGTCGATTTCACTCGAATCGACGGGCAAAACCCCTGATTTGCGTTGCAAATCACTTGCAACAGGTGCACATCACCAAGAGCTAGCTGGAGGGGGAGGAAGGATGAGCTAGGGCTGCTCTTTGCACCCTAATCTCCAGACCACCACCTTGCAAACGCAGCTCCTGCTGCTAGTCGGATCGAATTGATGGAGAAGAAGATGGAAAGAGGGAAGAATATGATTCGTAGCTGCTGGCCGGAGCAAAACCTTGGCTCCAAGACGTTCTTCCCTTCTCAGCTCCCTCTCTCTCTCTCTCTCTCTCTCTCACGCGAAGGAAGAAGAAAAGAACGCTCTGCGTTCTCTCGTTTCTGGAAAGAAACGAGTAAAGGGAACGAAAGATTAGAAGGAAAACCTAGGGACCAAAACATAAAGTCCGAGAACTTTCAAAAATTACAAACGGGTCCCTACAAGCCCAAAAACATGCAACTTTTGACTCAAAGGTCGGATTCGAACGATTTCTCTGGCAACGCTTCAAGCGTAAGATCCTACACGTTTTAAGGGCTAGGATTCACACTAAGAACATCTCATATCTGCTATAAACATTATTAACAAAAACAAGCTTACAGCTTAGCAAAGCAACTAAAACACATGCTTAATAACATACTTACAGGATAAGCTCAACGTGGGTCCTAACAAGCTGACTAGTGCTCCAGTGTTGATCCTGCCAGATCCTGGGAAGGGCTATGTGGTTTTCTGTGATGCTTCCAAGAAGGGCCTAGGATGTGTGCTGACGCAGGAGGATCATGTGGTTTCTTTTGCTTCGCGACAACTTAAGAAACATGAGGAGAACTGTCCTACACATGATTTGGAGTTGGCAGCAGTGGTTCATGCATTAAAGATTTGGAGACACTATCTGTATGGGGAAGTGTGTTAGATCTTTACTGATTATAAGAATCTGAAGTATATCTTTACACAGCAAGAGTTGAACATGCGACAGCGGCATTAGATGGAGTTGATCAATGATTACGACTGCACTATCGAGTATCATCCTTGTAAGGCGAACGTGGTAGCTGATGCGCTTAGCAGAAAGTCTTCTTCTCCTTCTTCCAAAAAGGCACAGCTGAGTTCCCTGGTATGCCATAAACGAGATATGTTCGTCTCTCTGTGGCAGATGAATGTGCAGATGGAAGTTTCTTTGTTGTCTGGTCTTTTCACACAAATGCAAGTCAAGCCTACATTAAGAAAGCAAATCAAGGATGCACAACAGACCGATGAGGCAGTACAGTTGATCAGATCAGAGTTTGGTAGCGACAAGCGTGATGGGTTTCATGAGTCTGAGGATGGACTAGTCTGTTATCGTAATAGGATGGTGGTTCCTGATGTTGATATGCTGAGGAAGTTGGTGCTTGAGGAAGCACATACATCGATGTATGTGATGCATCCAGGTGTCACCAAGATGTATCATAGTCTGAAGAACTTGTATTGGTGGCCCAGTTTGAAGAGAGATGTAGCTGAGTTCGTAGCAAGATGTGTGGTTTGTCAGCAAGTGAAGGTTGAGCATCAGAAGCCGGCAGGTACGTTGCAACCTTTGCCGACACCGCAGTGGAAATGGGATCATATAACCATGGATTTCGTAGTTGGTCTACCCAAGACAACTAGGAATTATGATTCCATTTGGGTGATTGTGGACAGATTGATGAAATCTGCCCATTTCCTGCCTGTGAAGATGACGTATATAGCTGAGAAACTCACCAGAGTGTACGTGGATGAGATAGTACGTTTGCACGGTGTGCCAGCGACGATAGTTTCTGACAGAGGTCCTCAGTTCACAAGTCGTTTCTGGGAACAGTTGCACAGAGCGTTGGGAATGCAGTTAAGATTCAGTACCACCTTTCACCCGCAGACAGATGGACAATCTGAAAGGACTATTCATATTTTGGAAGATCTCCTTCGAGCCTGTGTTTTGTAGTTTCTAGGCAATTGGGATGTACATCTGAGTTTGATAGAGTTTTCCTACAACAACAGTTATCAGTGAAGCATCGACATGACTCCTTATGAGGCTTTGTATGGAAGGAAGTGCAGATCTCCTTTGTGTTCGTATGAGTCTGGTGAGTATCATCTTTTGGGTATCGAATTAGTACAGAAGATGACAGATAAGATCAGAGTGATACTACAATAGTTGAAGGTGGCACAGGACAAGCAGAAGTCTTATGCGGACAATCGCTGACGACCTTTGGAGTTCCAGGTAGGAGACAAAGTATATCTTAAGGTCTCGCCTTGGAAAGGTGTGTTAAGGTTTGGACAGAAGGGTAAGTTGGCACCCAGGTATATGGGGCCTTACCCAGTCATAGCACGCGTTGGAAAGGTAGCTTACGAGATAGAGTTACCTCCAGAGTTGCACAGGTTGCATCCAGTGTTTCATGTCAGTATGCTGAAAAAAAGTCATCCAGATTCAGAAACAATGATACATCCATTGAGGTTGAGCTTGATGCCGATGTGACCTACGAGGAAGGTCCTGTGGTGATCCTTGACAGAATGATCAAGAAGCTCAAGAGGAAATACCTGGTTCTTGTGAAAGTTCTTTGGCAGCATCGTGGCGTTGAGGAAGCCACGTGGGACCTTGAGGAAGAGATTAGGAGGAAGTATCCCTCGCTTTTCTCTTCGGATTTCGGGGACGAAATCCCTTAAAGGGGGACAGATTGTAAGGACCCTGACCTTCGTTTAGGGCTTACCCTATTTGCTTTGCTTAACCCTGGTGTTTTGGTGCTTGCTAATCACCTTTGGTGGTGATTAGGGTTTGGCTGTGCTTTGTTGAGTGTTGGAGGTGCTACTTGCAAATAACCCAAGTTTAAGGTTTTGTGAGCAAGTTTTCCATCTTGTGAGGTGTTTTCCTCTCTCTTTGCTTCCTCTAGGGTTGATAGGAAGGCTTGGGCTTGTTGCTTGAGTTCTTTGGGCCTTTGTTGAGCTTGTTTGGGCCTTGAGGTGCCTTGTTTGGGCTTGGTTGAGCCTTGTGTCGGCCAAGTGTTGCTTGTATCGGCCTAGTGAGGTGTGTGTGTCGACCTAGGGTGTTTGTTTCGACCAACAAAGAGGTGTGTCACCCTAGTGCAAGCTTGGTGTGTCGCCCATGGTGCTTGGTCTTTTTTGGTGGACACTTGGTGCATGTCTTGGACAAGTGTCATATACCTTGCTAGAGTGGTGGCTTGAGTGCCAGGACAAGTGTCCTTTGTAGGGGCGACACCTTGCCATGTTCCACCGTGTTTTATCCTCCCTTTCTTTCTATATAGGTGGTTCCTTCCTTAGCTTGAGGTCCCTTTTGGTTCCTCTCCCTCTTGTGCATGACACACTCCCTCTTTCCCTTGCTTGGTGGACGACACACCCTTGAAGGAGTTGCTGGAGGTCGACACACCCTTGGAGAAGAAGAGTGGTGGCCGATACACCCCCTTGGAGGAGCTTTGGTGGTCGATATCCCTTAGATCTCTCCATCCCCTTTGCTTGGTGGTGCGTGGATCTTGGAGTTCTTCTTCTTCCTTGAAACTTGGAGCTTAAGGCGGGTTGCATAACTCTAACCCTAGCTACTCTACTCTCGTTTCATATACGTTTCTTTAATCTTGCCTATATGCACGTTAGCAGTTGGTTTTTAGTTATCTTGCATGTGAGTAGCTTAGTTCTTTCCTAGTAGCCATGTTGGCGATCCATGTAAGATTAGGGTTTAGGGAGCAACAGTCCTCTCTCCCCTTGGTCTAGAAGAGTGAGTTGGGTCCTAATGCCATGAGCAACACCCCTCTTTCCTAGTCGATTGAGGTGAGCTTGTGACTTAGTAACTTGAGCAAGACTCTCTTCTCATCTTGGGCAAGAAGGTGAGCTCCTCTAGGTGACCTTGTTGAGGTGTATCTTGAGCGTTTGGTGCTTGTGGAGGTGCTGCCCGATAGCCCCTTTTGGGTCTAGCTTTCCCTCGCATGACCTGCTCACTTTGATCGGTTGCCTTGTGTGGGGCACGCGAGCCAACCCTTGGTTGCACGGCAGGCTGCACATTTGGAGCAGCTCGCTCGGTAGGCTTGCTCGCCCGACAAAGAAGACTTGTCTAACCTTGCACAGATCACCTTGTCGCGCGCGGGTAAGCACTGCCCTACACGCCTGATAGCCTTTCTCGCTCGGTCGAGCTGCACGCCTAGCGCGTCATACCTTTGCATGCCCGACACCCTGCTCGCCCGACACCTTAAACGCCCGACACCCTGCTCGCCTGACACCCTGCACGCCCGACACCCTGCTCGCCTGACACCTTGCACGCCCGACAGTCCCCTGCATGCTTGGTACACCTACACACCTGAGCTGCATGCCCGATATGCCTTGCACGCTCAGCAGTGAGCTGCACGCCTGACTCGGCTGCACGCCATGGGTTGGGTGAGGATGAACCTACCCGAGAAGGTCTTTTTGTGAGGGTTTTGGTACCTTTTTTGAGGGAACTTGGTGTCATGGAAGTGGCTTGGCTAGCAACTACCCTTAATATCATTAGTAACTCCTTGCTCACTTAATGATATCTCATGATGGTAGGCATAGTCCTTATATTAATGATATGTTTAAACCTAATTGATCTTTGGTGACAAACCCTAGATGTAATTTTGTGAATGGTAAGTCCCTTGGTTATTCTCATTGATTATTGAATGATACTAACCATGTAGGAAATGCATATCCAGGTAAAGGGCTATGAGGGATGGTTATATGAGAATACTATGATGACATGTGTATTGTGAATGATGTTCCATAATGATGATGAAAGCTTTGAGAGGCTATGGCATTATGTGATGAGGGATTGAGATCCCATGTTTGGTGATGATCCTTGAGGTGGATCTGATGGTTGGCAAGAGGCCAAGTGATAACATGTGATGCTGGATCCTTGAAATGGATCAGGTTGATGTAATTGCAATAATAACATATTATTGAGTTTATGTTGGTTATTTTCCCTCTATAGTTTGCATGTTATACAACTTGGTTGAATCTTGCAATCCATCTAAAAGACACTAAATAATCACAGTGAAATCTATCATGTAGTTTGCCCTGGCCATAGATCCATCATCAGTCTGGACAGGATGATGGTGAAACGGGTTCTCCTGTGGGTTAACCCGGAGCACATATTTTTGAATATGCGAGGTTCCTCCTAGCCTCAAATAGAGAGGTGAAACGAGTGCAGCTGCGGTTGCAGACTCGGATATGTGATGAGCATGGTGAACATGTCCCATGGCTCCGAATATGTGATATGTGATGAGCATGAATGCGTTCATGGCTTAGAGAACGGTGTTGAGACTCGTGGCTCAGTTTTACAAGCGTCGTGACCTATACCAAGGCGGGCTAGAGGAGGGGTAGCCTGAGGAGCTGACCCTGTGGCTTAAGACCACTTGAGCATGAGACTGTGGTCCTGTTGTGTTTCTCGTGTACTGACCACGAGGAGTGAGGTCGTGGATTCCGGCTCTTCCATTGACCTTGTTTGGAACCGGTTATGGGCTTCGCAGCTGATGGTTGGATTTGAACGGTACGGTTCATTTCCTCAGGGCATAATAAAACGTAATCCAGCTGATTAGTACTCACTACTTAAGTCAAACATGAAACATTGGTTGAGGCCTTGTGTGTGTAGTTACTCTCTTTATATTGCAGTATTTACACATTTCTCATATGTAGTTTAAATTGGATATCCTGTATTATTAATCATGTCCTACATGTATACTTGGATATAGCTGGTAAGATTAGTTAGCCTTATTTCAATAAACTGTTCTTGTTATATCTTTTTCCAGATAGTTTCTTAACGTATATGATCTTATGAGTTCTGTAGCCTTGGCGGGGTGTTATGCCTCCCACTGGGACAATGTTCAATTGTCTCACTCCGCTGGTTTACACCCTTTTTAGGTGGTCGCGGAGTTGCGGTCGAGCAGTAAGAAGAACATTAGAAGGCAAGCTTTTGAGATGCTGCTGTTTTGGATGTTTTGTGATAGAGTCTAGAGTCATCCCTGTACTCTCAGGTCCTTGGCGATGTTTTGATGTTGTTTTATGATCGATGATGTTTGTATATCCTGTTGTTGGCCGGATATGGGCCTCTATATGTATGAACAGGTGATGAACTCATGTTATGACAGGACAGCTGTTGCTCTAAGCTGTGGACATGTATCCAGGCTTGTATGGATATGTATATAACCTGATTTCTTGCAGGATATGGACTCGAATGTAATTGTTTCTCAGTTTATCAGTTTTCCGCAATCGGTTTTAATTAACCCGTGTTTTTGATAATCTATGGTTATGGTGATTTCCGCACATTTTCACGTAACACCTCACTATCTGTGTGATAGTGGGATGTGTTGCCACAAAAGCTAACCCATCAAATCATGAACAAGGTAGAAATCAGTCCAAAACACTAAGGAAAAACCATCATTTGTCGCCTTAAGGAAAACCCTAGGTTCAAGAAACAAAAACCATCAACTTCCACATGAAAGCAAGGTATAGAGCATCCACATTCAAGAAATGTGCACATAGATAAGGAAGGTATCTAGTAAGATCATCTACTCAAGAACTTCCATCTACTCACAAAACCTAGGCAAACATGTAACGTTTCTACTTAGGACTACATTTGAGAGAAAAATTATGAACATGCAAGATAAGAGTAAGCAATAAACGTGGAGAAAGGTATAAAATCACCTTTAAATAAGATGAAGTAGGTCCAAGTAGCAAGGTAGCTTGAAAGAAAACCCTAGATTAAGCACCCCACAAGGCCAAGCTAGCTCCATATCCAAAGAGGAAGCAAACCCTAGGTCAAGGAAGCAAGGAAGAGGTGTTCTTGAAACTCTATCTCAAGATCCACCATGGAAAACCATGGGTACAACCAAGAAAAAGAGAGGATAAGGCAAGAAAGCAAATAAAACGAAGGAAAGGAATGAGAGATTACTTTCTTAGGTCAAGAAAAAGTTAAGGAAGCTCTACTAGCTTGAAAAGAGGGTAGATCCAAACCCTAGATGCACATGCAAGAAAGATTGACCAAGATTCTTCTACCTTTGATCCTTCTTCCCCACCAAGAAAGGGGGATGAACTCCAAGCAAAAAGGTAGAAGAGAGAGAGAGATCGCTAGGTGTGTAAGGAACTCGTCTATGAGAGAGAGAAGAGAAGGTTAGGGTGTCTAGCCATGTTTTCCATGTATCCAAGGTCATAGAAATCATGTCCATAAGTTTTTGGAGCTAGGAGAGACATAGAAGTTTGACTCCCAGGGTAGACATCGGCCTCCAACAATAGGGTGACCATCAGATCTAGATCAAGGGTGAAAGCCCTAGCATCACCATCGTTTTAGGACCCCACTTGGTGAACCATTGATCCAGGGAGCTTCAAGAGAGAAAACCATCAAACCTCACACCTCAAGGGACCTACATAGAATCCCAAAACATAAGGAAGGTCATAAAATCTCACCAAAACAATAGAACTTTCGAATTCTATTACTCAAGGTAGCCCATCTATGACAAGAAACCCTAATCTGAACCCTAGGTAGATGTCATCTCCAAACCAAGGTGTAACAAGGAGCCTCAAGGTACAAATAACTAAAGAATGGTAAGAAAACATGTGAAGAATAGTAAGAATGTGAAAATTTTCAAGAAAAACTTTAGATATGGAAAAATTTCCTAAAATCCCTTAAAAGCACAAAAATTGCATAACATGCTCAAACAATGTCCAAACTGGACCAAACTTGAAAATTAGGCTTGTCATATGATATAAAGCACATATTAAAGTTTAATTAAGGATTTAAGCATCCAATTATGCTGAGAAAGCATGTTCATCCATAAAGCAAGGTTTGGGGTCTTACAACCATAAACCCCTACAAAGGATTTTTCCTTTGATATCCTACGCAAACAAAGATCGGTACTTCCTACACATATTGTCTTCTAACTCCCACATGGATTCCTCCACACCACGGTGATGCCACGAAACCTACACTAAGGCTACATCTTTCTTCTTCAACTTATTCACTCTCCTATATAGGATCAACATAGGAACCTCCTCATAAGAAACATCCTCCTCCAACTCAACCTCCACTGGTTGTAACACCTATTCTGTATCTGGGTGACACTTCCTCAACACAGAGACATGAAAGTCATTATGCAATTGGTGCAACTCTGGCAGTCGCTCCAACTTGTATGCCACCTTCTCAACACGTGCCATTATAGGGTATGGTCCCATAAACCTAGGAGCCAACTTACCATTCTTACTAAACCTCAACACATCTTTCCAAGGGGACACCTTAAGGTACACCAAGTCTCCAACCTGGAACTCCAACGGTCTATGGTGGCTACTGGCATATGACTTCTGTCTATCTGGGGCTTCTTTCAACTGTTGTTGTATCACCTTGATCTTCTCCATGGTCTACTATACTAGCTCAGGACCCAAAGCTGATACTCACCTACCAAGATAGAGGTGACTGACAACATCTCACGCACAAGGCCTTGTACAGTGCCATGTCTATACTTCTCTGATAGTTGTTGTAGGAAAATCGATCAAACTCATATGGATGTCCCAACTACCAAGAAACTACTAAACACAAGCTCTCAAAGATCCTCCAAAGTCTCAATGGTCCTTTCTAACTGACCATCTGTGTGTGGGTGAAAAGTGATGCAAAACCTCATCTATGCCCCTAAAGTTGTATGCAGATGTTCCTAAAATTGACTCACAAACTATGGACCTCTATTAGATACTATGGTAACTAGAATACCATGCTAATGACTATATCATCAACATATATTTGTTCCAACTTCTTTGGTGTATACATTGTCTTGACTTGAAGGAAGTGAGCTAACTTGGTCAACCTATCAACTATCACCCATATAGAATCATGACCTTTGGCTATCCCAGAAAAACCATCCACAAAGTCCATGGCATCCCATTTCCACTATGGTATTAGAAAAGGTTGTAATGTCCCTACAAGCTTCTGATGCTCTACCTTGATATGCTAACAAACTGGACACTTAGCAACAAACTCTACAACGTCACAGTTTAGACTTGGCCACCATTACAAATCCTATAGACTATTGTACATATTTTTACTACTGGGATGCATCACTTACATTGAGGAATGAGCCTCCTCAAGAACCATTTTCCTCAGGCCCTCAATATCTGGAACCACTGTCTTGTTTTGAAAACAAATTGTCCCATCATCAGACTCATGGAAGCCATCATACTACCTATTGACAAGTTCTGACACAATATTTTGTATCACAGAATCACTCTTTTGAGTGTCTCTGATTTGCTATATCAAGGTAGGCTTCACCTGCAACTGTGGTAACAATCCTACTAATGGAGATACTCCCAACTATACTTTCATCTAGGGAAGCGATACCAGCATATCCTGCTTATGACACACCATAAAGTGTATGTGCCTTGTTTATAGATGATGATGAGGATGACTTCCTACTCAATGCATTGGCCACCATGTTTTGCTTCCCTAGATGGTTTTATATCATTTAATCATAGTCTTTTATCAGCTCCATCCATCTCCTCTACCTCATGTTCAACTCCTACTTTGAGAAGATATATTGAAGGTTCTTATGGTCAATGAAGATTTGACACTTCACTCCATAAAGATAGTGCCTCCAAATATTTAGGGCATGAACCATAGATTCTAGCTCTAGGTCATGTATTAGGTTGTTCTCCTCGTGTTTCTTAAGCTATCATGAATCAAATTAAATCACGTTCTTGTCCTACATCAGCACACATCCCAAGCCATTCTTTGAGGCATCACAAAAGATGATGTAGCCCTTACCTTGATATGGAAGAACTAACACTGGAGCACTGGTCAACTTCTATCCAACAACTAGAAAGAATGTTGACACTTGTCATCCCAGACTAAAGGAATACCTTTCTTGGTCAACTTGGTTAGGGGTAACGCCGCATCACTGAAACTCTTGATGAATCTTCTATTGTAACCACCCAAACCTAGAAAGATTCAGACCTCGATCAATGTCTTGGGTTGTTCCCACTATAGGATGGAATCCTCCTTCTTAGGGTCTATGAAAAATCTCGTAGAAGATATAACATAACCATGAAAATACACCTCATTCAGCTAAAAATCACACTTACTGAACTCAACATACAATCGGTGCTACCTCAACAACGTCAACACCTGGCATGTGTGTTGCACATGGTGCTTCCTGTCTCTAGAGTATATCAAGATATCATCTATGAATACAACCATGAATCAATTTAGATCCAGTCTATACACCCTATTCATCAGATCCATAAAGGATGTTGGCGTATTGGTTAGCGTAAATAACATAACTAAAAACTCATAATGACCATACCTAGTTCGAAAAGTGGTTTTAGGTATGTAATCTAACTTGATCCTCAACTGGTGATATCCTAACCTCAAGTCTATGCTAGAATACACTGTAGATCCTCTCAACTGATTAACCATATCATCAATCCTTAGAAATAGATACTTGTTCTTCACTATAACCTTGTTGAACTGGTGGTAAGCTTTTCAAAGCCTCATAAATCCATCCTTCTTCTTCACAAACAACATGGAAGCACCCCAAGGGGAAGTGCTTGGTCTAATAATACCCTTCTCCAACAAATCTTGTAACTATTTCTTCAACTCTTACATCTCTACTGGTGCCATCCTGTAAGGTACTTGTGCTATGGGTTGTGTTCTAAGGAATAAGATTGATAAAAAAATAAATCTCTCTATGAGGGGGAACACTAGGAAATTCATATGAAAAGACATCATAAAAATCACGCACTACATGTACCTCTTGGATACTAGGTCCTCTCACCTTGGTATCCACAGCATGTGCCAAGAAATCCTCTCACCCTTGTCGCATCAACCTTGCTGCTATAATAGCTAACACAAAACACATAGGAAGAATATTCCTATCTCTTTGGAAGACCCAAGAGACATCTCCATCACAAAATGTCACCACCTTGGAACTACATTCCAAAACAACCTTGTACTTATCCAATGTATTGATGCATAGAGTCACATCAAATTCATGCATGTTGAGTGGCATTAGGTTCACTTGAATGATGCATTGTGAAAAAGAAAGAACTCAAGATGGACTAACCTCCCACAACACAATGGAACCAACTAAATGGGTTTCAAGCAAAAGGCTATCAAATTTACTACAAATAGGTAGATTACAACTAATTATCACCTCTCTGGTGATAAAAGAGTGTGTTGCACCCGAGTCATTGAAAACAAATACAAAAGAAGAAGAAGATAAGTTAGAATGAAAAAATTCCATCTAACCTATAATGATATGTGGATTGACCACTCCCTCCGGCTGACTCATAGCATAGAATCTAGCCATCGTCTGTCGTCATCAACGTTCTCTACCAACTAGAGTAGAAGATCATGCCTATGATGCATGACCACATCCTCTACCACCACCACTACTATACTAATATTGCTATTGCGATCCTCACTGACTCTGCCTCGGCTCCTATATCACTTTCTCATCCTTCATATGGTAATACCACCTCAAATGTCCTACTTGTCCACACTTACGACAAGTCATAAATGTATACTACAACCTAGGTGGCCCTGTCACTGATACCAACACTGAGCTACATGCTCCTGTTGGTAGAAAGATACAAACTCTACCCTTACTCATGGATCAACATGACTATACTTGTAGTCTCAGATCATAAAAAGTTGATCTCTATTGTGACTTTGGTGGCGAGAACCTTGGATTCTTAAAGCCACCAAACGACTATCCTTGAAACTGAGATGACCTCTTCTTAGCGTTGACTTCACACTTCACATTAGCAAACCTCTCAATGTTCCTTGCAGACTCCACAAAGGTAGATAACCTCTCTCTATTCTCCAAAGCTGATGTTGTTGTAGATAGGTCTCAACTCAAACCCTTCTCAAAACTATTAATCATGTCCTTCTCCATTGCCTCCATGTGAGGACAAAACCTCAAAATCTCCATAAACTTTTCCTTCTACTCGTTGATGGACATCGAACCCTGACGCAACTTCTGAAACTAAGACATTTTCTCGTCCAGGTACATCTCAAGGAAGCAACGGCTCACAGACTCTCTCTGAACTCTTCCCATCCTATCACAACTCCCGATCTCTTTTACTATTCAATGGCCCACTAGTAGCCACTACTACCCTTCAACATATAAACCACATGCTTTACCTTGTCCTCTTCTAAGATGCTGAGGATCTTGAACACCTTCTTAAGGCCAGTTAGCCATGTATCTGCGGTAGTCGGGTCTGTCGTACCTATGTACTCGATAGCCCCCACACGTCTCAACCTCTCAAACATCTTCCCAAAACCCTAAGATTCTGCATTAGGGACAACTGCCCTATCCTGGGGTATTTGTGTTCTATCCTCTAAGTGCATAATATCCACCATGAGTTGTCCAAACATGGATTGTAAAGCTAGATGTTTGACACGCTTTTTACGTGCGTAGAAATGCAAGTGTACGCGTCACTGTAATATATGCCTTTGTGAGGCCCGAGTCGAACTCAGGGACATGCGAATTATCAGAGACTACTACTAACTACTCGCAATCAGCTAGACCGGTTAAAAAGTTGGAGGTTGTTGTAAAATAAAAAAAAAACAAAACAAAACAAAGCAATCGATTAAATGTTTAGTTTAATAAATTCAAGTGGGAATCTTTAGGATTGCGGTTTCACCGCGGGTTTTCATTGTATGAATTTCTATTTAGTAACTCAGATGTATCTCTCTATCCAGGTAGTGGCCTGATATCAGAATTTCCCACTGTCGTGGTACAATTCACTACCCATGTCTAGGTCGGTTCCACCGTCATAGCAACCTATACCCTAAACTAGGTGCATTAGAGTCGATCTCTCAGTATCCACCATTAACCTTACACCACCTTGTTCAAGGGATTTGTCAATTAATGTAAATTCCATCTCTTTTCAACCTTTAATTCTTCTTTCAAAGTAATTAAGGGCATCAGAATATTATTATGGTGATCAAGCATAACAATATAATTGAGAAAACGAAATTATACCACGGATTTAAGAGATAAATGATGAATTACTATGATAAAATTGTCATACAATGATTTCCCGGGCTACTGACGATCCTAAAGACAAAGGGGATTAGCCCCGCATGTTCATCTCAGAGCAAAACATGGTAGAGAAAAAGGGAAACATGGAGAAAAACGTGATTGAGTGGTGAAACCCCTGAACGGAGAAGATCCAAGTGCTCCTTGGCGTAGAATACGCATTCTCCCGCCTTTCGGTGGTGGAAAACGTCTTCTTCAGCATCCGGAATGGCTGGGGCGTGCTTCTAGGCTCCGCTCTTCTCTCCACACCTTCTCGAGACATGTGTAGCAGTTAATGATGTGATGGCTTACTCTTGGCCACCGTCATTAGGTATAATCATCGAGTTAGGTCGCCAAAATATCACAACTGTCGGATTTAGATCAATCTGAAACCAACTTGTATCTGACGGCGTCGATACTATCGACGCGAGTCGATAGTATCAACCTTGCGCGGTATCGATTGATCTTCTTTTCTTTTCTCTGTCGCGACTAATGCTGACTCGATACCATCGATGAGGGTCGATGGTATCGACTCTCTTAGGTGTCGCTTTTGTCTTTTTCCGTCGCTGAAACTCCTCGTGTCGATAGTATCGACTTTAGGGTCGATAGTATCGACTATCTTCTCTCCAGCAACCTGATGGTATCTCGATACCATCCACTCTCCTTTTGATAGTATCGACTCTGTGATATCCCCTGCGGCTGGCAACCTGTGGTCGTGTCGATGGTATCGACCACTGTCGATGGTATCGACAGCAGCAGATACTTGTTTTTCTTGAAATTACAACACGAAACCACATAAGCCGAAACAAAACATATTCTTATAATAATTTATGCTCAAAATACTAAAATAAGGGAGATTTGACATAGAGAAGGATCATAGACCAAAGTAGATGAATTATGCAACATTAACCACCAAAATGACCAATAAATGCATAAAACACAAGTAAAATATGTCTCTAAATGCGACTCAAAATCATCGCATCAAACTCCCCTAAGCTTGAACATTGCTCGCCCTCGAGCAACAAAACCTTAGAATAAAATTTCCAGGGTCAACTAAAGAACAAATCATCACAACAAACATCACCATATGATCCCCAACAGACATTCACATTCCGGACCTCACTAACCACAGAATGATAATTACCCTAAAGGTGACATTAATCATCCATAAAATATATCTACCTCAAAACTGATGAACACTATCACATAAGGCAGTTAACATAATAAAATTCTCCGGTCCAGACTCGGTGCATCTTGTGATCTCCTATACTACGTTGCTCGCCCTAACTACCATCTATATGGAAGCAGCTCTCCTGATATTCACAAGTGAGGAGAAAATAATGGTGGCCTACCAATTTGAGCAACGGGTGGATGGAATGGGTGGCTAAATGGAAGAAATGGAAGCATTATACGGTTTCAACATGCATAAAACAAAATGCCCTAATTGATGCATTTGCACATGAAAATGCCCCAATGCCTATAATTGGGTGGAATGATGCATGCACTAACATTCCATCTCAAGATGAAAAGGAATGTCTAAAGTAGCTACATCATGTATTTACTCATCTTAAAATGCAGGTGAGACTATGTTCCTTTCTCCCTCTTATTCTACTTGCTTCTCAATACTTTTTTTTTCTCTTTCTTTTTCCATTTTTCCATTTTTTTAAACCCTTATATCCATAAATGATAATGAATTATTTGTTGGGCTCACTTTTTCTGCATAACTCAAATATTTGAAGCATTTATGAAGGTATGGAACAGGTTAATCACCCTTAAAGAATAAATAAGATACATGATGTACTGTATGCATAAAAAAAATTATGAATGCAGCTAAATGACACACACCTAAGGATAATGTGCATGTATAACTACTCTTTTTATTTTCATGCAAGACATGTGAGAATACTTTGGAATGCAAGACCTATATACATGAGATGCAATCAAAAAGGTTAAAACCGTAATGTACTTCCAATTCTTATGGTGGATTGTGAAAAACAATGAGGTGGAAAGATCATAAGACTAATTGACTGAACCTTTGAAAATTATTATGTGTCCCTCCTTACTGACCTGTGTAGTAATGAAGAGGTTTCTCTCTCTTACTTCAAATTAGCGTCTCATTATCATTTGGTCAGTTTAAGCTCACACAACCAATTCCGTCCACTTTTCATGAATCATTAGGAATGTACAGTTGTGATGTTTAGTTTTAGAGTTGACAAAACCAATCATTTTCTTAAGTTATGTGCTCAAGGTTGAACAACACAAGATTGTGAACACTCAAATGTTTTTTTTTAATTGTCCCTTAATTCCCATGTACAAGAAATTGAGCTGACACAAGACTTAAGACATCCACAATTACACTAGATAGAGTGTGGATCCTACAAACAAACTAAGATTGCAAGAACTAAATGACAAGAAACAACACAATAAAAACTAAAAAGTAAGAAAACTAAAGGATAGAGTTGTTCCAACACCCCCCCCCAAGCTTGAAATTGACTATGGCCTCATAGTAAAAAACAATCTTAAAGGTTGGAATAGAGGTACCGATCACTCTTTTGGCGGAGGAGGGTACTGTGGGGCCTTGGGGTCCCAGGATGGGTATTGCCCCTGAAAGCTAGGATCATACTGGGGCATGGGTGGAGGTTGTGGATACCCCCAAAGTAGTTCTGGCTCTAGTAATGATCATAAAAGGGTTGTTGCTGCATCTCCATCCTATGCAACCTATCATGAATCTGTTGTTGGTTGTCAAGGAGGAGGCGCTCATTCTCAAAGATAGCCCTCTGATTGTCAAGTAACCGGTTCGTCGTCTCCTGAACACCGGTGTACATTGTTGTATGGTGCTGCTGTGTTTGTTGTATATCCTGCAGCATGGCATACATTCCTTGCATCGAATAAACATCCTCGCTTGGTTGCGAGGGCGGTGGTGGTGGCGGAGGCTGCGAAGATGAAGATGCACCCGGATGCATGCGAGGACGCTTCCTAGGTGCTACTCATGCCCGAAGAGGAGTGTAGGCCTCCTCTTCCTCTTTAGTCTCTTCGTCATCATTGTTGCTGTCATCGTTGCCGCCGTCCTCATCTGAATCAGCAACGGCTATGATCGGCCATCGGAAATGTTGAGCACCCTCAATATGGAAGATGGGGTCTGGAAGTGAACACTCTTGATATGCTTGGTTGACATGACAGTGTGCATATGCCAAGCCATCTCGAAGAAGGATGAGATTGGAGCGGTTCAGATGTTGCAGGTTCACTTTGCTCCTGTTGGAGAGAGGAGTCAACTGGGAAAAATTCAACCCAATGTAGGAGGCCAGCAGTGTAATGAGTCCTCCAAAATGAATTGGCGTCCTCCACGTACTCCGCTTTACCGCCAAAACCCGCTGCAGAAAGAATGTTCCCCATTTGCACTCTTGGCGCTTCAGGAGTTTATGCAAGAAAAAAAAGCCTGTCTCCTGGAATTTGCTAAGAGACATATCACCCCTAGCAAATAGGGTGGAACACAACATCCGATGAAGAATCCGCATGAACGGATGCTCGAAGTATGCTACCGCTGTGTTGTGGTAGCTCATTGATTTGCCCGGCGGCACTGTCACGAGCTCAACTAAGATAGCATCGTAGTCGGTCCGGTTGTCTGGCCGCCGGTACTTCGCTCGCCCGTGATTCCAGTTATAGATGGAGTTGAACTTCTTGAGGGTGAGAGTGTAGTCAATGTTGTACAACCGGAAAGAAACACGACCGTTGATCCATTCCCGATCAGTAGCAATAATGTTGTTCAGAACGACGCAGATATCCAGCGATGCCATGAACTCGGTGACTAGCTCCTTTAAGTCGGCCATTCACTGAAGAATGACTGACCGTCAGCATGGAATTCCATCTCATCGGGCCTCCTGCCCATGTGCCTTGCCTTCCCTTTCAAGACGTAGGTGAGAATAGCGTCGAACCCCAGATTACGTATCATGTCACGGTCGACGTAACGGGTCGGCTCGATCTTGCACTTCATCAGTTCCTCATAGACCTTCTTGACTTCCATGGAAGGATGAACGATCTGTAGTCATGAAATGGATGCAGTCAATGGAGAAACGAACACGAGGATCTCCATCGGTGTCGTGCGGGAAGAAGATGCGCCGGCGGTGTGCACCATGATTGCGGAAGAAGGAGAAGTAGAAGAAGGAGCTCAGTGCAGGTCGGAGAAGAAAATCTCCGCTCGATGAAGAATGTGCTCCTGGATGCTCGTCGTCGGGCTCGGATTGCTATGGAGGTCACACGGCACAAGTATAGGAAGAACTCGTTGAAGGTGTGACATCATATGATGACAAGCCCTCCCTTATATAACTGACGTCGGCGCTTCTATGTGCTCGTCGATACTATCGACGCGGGTCGATGGTATCGACACGCGTAGCACAATCCGTACTGCCATTGGTATCAACGGTCATCGATGGCTGGATGTGGGGACCCATATCAATGATGTGTTGATATTATCGACATATGTCGATGGTATCGACCCATCCCCCAGATCGACTTTCTGGTTGTAGCGATCGCCGTTGATCTCCTCTCGCGGATCGGTGACGTGTCGCATCGATACTATCAATGCAAGTCGATAGTATCGACTTCGGATTAGGGAAACACCCTCGCGAGACCGGCCGCCGCTTTTTGCCTGTAACTGGGTTGATACCATCGACAGGCCCGTCGATGGTATCGACTTCACTGAGACAATTTCTTCTGAAAATCTTCAGAGATCTCGATGGTATCGACTTGCATGTCGATACTATCGACCTCGACTTTGCGATCAACCTATTGGTGTGTCGATACCATCGACGAGGCCATCGATGGTATCGGCACAGAGTGATTTCTACAGTCGCCAACCTGTACCCAACTCGATACCATCGACACAAGGGTCGAGGGTATCGAATCTGCCTCAGTCCTGCACATCAAGCAAATGTTCACAGTACCTTTTTTACACTAAAAACGAACTCAAATCAAATCAAAGTACATATGTGAAAGAAACAAAACTAAACTACCGATGGATGGGTTGCCTCCCAACAAGCGCCCTTATTTAACGTCTTAGGCTAGACGACATGAAGCTCCTCATGCATCTGGAAGTGCAATGAGTTTGACCTCATTCACTTTCCTTGTGTAATCTTCACCAAAGTATAATTTCAACCGTTGTCCATTGACCAGGAATGTGGTCTCGCCATCACGCACCAGGATCGCGCCATGTGGTCTGACCTCCTCTACTGTGAATGGTCCACTCCATCGGGATTTCAACTTCCCAGGATGCATCTTCAGCCTGGAGTTGAACAATAGGACACGGTCTCCTTTCTTGAAAATACGCATTTGAATATGGCGATTATGAATCAACTTTGTGCGCTCCTTGTAGATCCGTGAGCTTTCATATGCATTCATTCGCATCTCGTCAAGTTCATTGAGTTCAAGTAACCTCTTCTTTCCCGCTTCATCATAACTCAGATTTAGCTTCCTCAGCGCCCAATGCGCTTTATGCTCCAGTTCCACCGGTAAGTGACAGGCCCGACCATAAGCCAACCTAAAAGGCGTAGTGCCTATAGGTGTTTTGAACACCGTCCTGTATGCCCACAACGCATCCGGTAGTAGGGTACTCCAATTATTCCTTGTGGAAGCCACAATACGCTCCAAGATCTTCTTAATCTCCCGATTGGAGACCTCCACTTGTCCTTGAGTTTGCGGGTGGTACGGGGTACCAATGTTGTGTTTGACCCCGTACTTTCTCAAAAGTGCCGCGAATTTTTGATTCCGGAAGTGTGTACCTTCATCACTTATGATCATCCTTGGTACGCCAAACCTGCAGAAAATATATTCTTTGACAAACCTGCACACTACAGCGGAATCATTAGTCCTTGTGGGTATTGCCTCTACCCACTTCGACACATAATCAACAGCCAAAAGAATGTACAAATTAGAATTTGAGGACACAAAGGGTCCCATAAGTCAAATACCTCAACCTCCTGGAATACATTAAGGGGCATCTCTTGTCTTTTCGAAATGTTACCCGCCCTTTGGCTGGAATCACATTGCCGCACAAACTCGTAAGCATCCCTGAACAAGGTAGGCCAGTATAGGCCACTTTCAAGCACTTTGGCTGCAGTGCGAGAGCTTGCATGGTGGCCCCCCGTCGGTAGTGTGTGACAATGGCTAAGAACACTTTCATATTCCTCCTCAGGTATACACCTGCGTAAGACACCATCTCTACATTTCTTCAAAAGAATAGGGTCATCCCATAAATAATAACGTAAAGAATAAAAAAAATTCTTCTTCTCTTGGTACGTCCAATCCGCCGGGATGATTTTGCAAGCAAGATAGTTAATAATGTAAGAAAACCACGGGTCTTTCGATTTCACTTTCAAAAGCTGTTCGTCTGGAAATGTCTCGGTAATGGGTATGTGTAAATCCTTTTCATCTACCCTCTCTAACCTAGACAAATGGTCTGTGACCACATTTTCAATGCCCGCCTTATCTTTGATTTCAATATCAAATTCCTGTAAAAGCAAGATCCACCTAATCAATCTAGGTTTGGCATCCTTTTTCTCCATCAAATACTTAATGGTTGTGTGGTCCGTCCATACCACGACTTTTGATCCAACTAGATATTGCCGAAATTTTTCAAAAGCGATAACAACAGCAAGCAATTCTTTCTCGGTAGTCGTGTAATTGAGTTGGGCGTCATTCAAAGTTTTAGATGCATAAAAATCACAGCGGGTTTATTGTCCACCCGTTTTCCCAAGACAGCCCCAACCGCGAAATCGGATGCATCACACATTAGTTCAAACACCTTAGTCCAATCCGGTGTCTGCACAACTGGTGTGGAAATCAATTTTTCCTTAAGCACATTGAACGCATGCAGACATTTTTCATTAAAGTCAAAAACATCATCCTTTTCTAACAACTCAGATAAAGGTTTGGCGATTTTAGAAAAATCTTTTATAAAACAACGATAGAAAACGGCGTGACCTAAAAATCTCTGTACCCCTTTAACCGAATTCGGTGGGGGCAATTTGGAAATCACTTCAATTTTTATCGGGTCTACCTCCAAACCTTTGCTAGACACTTTATGTCCTAGCACTATTCCTTCACTCACCATCATGTGGCATTTCTCCCAATTGAGGACTAAATGTGTGTCCTCACAACGTTGTAAGACCTTATCCAGATTGTAAAGACACTCATCAAAAGATGCACCATAGACAGAGAAATCATCCATAAAAACTTCTAGACAACGTTCTACCATATCAGAAAAAATAGCGAGCATACAACGCTAAAAGGTCGCCAGTGCATTACATAACCCAAAAGGCATACGGCGGTACGCAAACGTTCCATAAGGACAAGTGATGGTGGACTTCTCTTGGTCCTTAGGATCAATCGAGATCTGATTGTACCCCAAATAACCATCCAGAAAACAAAAATGCGATCGGCCGGCTAAGCGCTCTAAAACTTGATCAATAAATGGAAGAGGAAATTGATTCTTAAGCGTAGCGGCATTCAATCGACGATAATCTATGCAAACACGCCACCCGGTTACCAAGCGGGTGGTGACAGGCTCATTTAGAAGATTATGGGTAACTATGATTCCCCCCTTTTTAGGGACTACCTGCGTAGGTCTCACCCATGTCGAGTCAGAAATAGCATAGATGATACCTGCAAAAAGGAGCTTAATCACCTCCTTCTTGACGACCTCCATCATGCTGGGATTTAATTGACGTTGTGGCTGAATCACTAGCTTAGCTCCCTCCTCGAGCCGAATCTTGTGCTGGCACAATGTAGGGGAGATCCCCTTGATATATGTAACCAACCACCCGAATGCTCCTCGGTGGTTCTTCAACACAATAAGCAGCTGGTCCCCCTCCTTGGCACTCAGATAAGTCGATATAATCACAGACAGCTTTTCTTCCTCAGCCAGAAATGCATACTTCAAGTGTGGTGTCAACTGCTTCAATTCCAAATCGGGCGGGCAGATTAAGGACGACTGAAGTGGTGGTGGGAGTTTGCCAAGGTCTTCATAGTACCTAGCATAGAAGCATGGTAGCACCTGAAGCATCTTGGCACACTCCTGCAGTGACTTGCTTCTCATCCAATCATGTGTGATATTGAACAAACAAGCTTCAAGTGGTAATTCTGGATATGCGTCAAAACCGAATTTGCTATGGCCTCATTTTCAGTGGAAGGGGGAATGTCCTCCTCCTCATCACTCGGAAAACCTACAGCCTTTCTAAGGGATACCACCTTGGTCTACTCCATGATGTCGACATCCAATGTCCCTCTCTCCACCTTGGTCATTACATGAGCCATATCTAAGAATGGCTTCCCTAGACAAAGTGAGATATTGTGATCAAAATGCTTTACCATGTGGCACTGCTGCTTGGATTTAGATGACGTGGTGCTGGAATGCATGACCATCTCGAAGAGATCATCAGTGATGCCCAAAGTCAAACGACCTCTCCCCATCTCAAGTATCATGTCAGCTGTAGCTTGGAAGGGTCGTCCGAGTAGTAGCTCATTGCCTTGTTCATCTTGCATCTCCATTACGACAAAATCTACTGGAAATACAAAACGATCTACCTTCACCAACACATCTTCACATATACCGTATGGCTTCACCACAAAATTGTCCACTAGTTGGATTGTCATGTTGCTCGGCCGTGACTCTTTTAATCCCAACTTCTTGAATGTAGAGAGGGGCATCAAGTTTATGCTTGCCCCGGAGTCACATAGTGCTTCACCAAACTTCACTTTTCCAATGTAACATGAGATGTTGAAGCAGCCCGGATCCTGCCTCTTTGGTGGAAATGTGCCCATGATGAAGGCACTCACATGCTCCTTAAGCACCACAACCTCCGTGTCTGGGATTTTCCTCTTCTTGGTAATGATGTCTTTCAGAAATTTGCCATAAGAAGGAATTTGCTCAATTGCTTCCTATAATGGGATGTTGAATGAAATCTTTCTGAAACTGTCTAGAAACTTTTTAAATTGGGCATCCACTTTCCTTGCCTTTGCACTATTCAGATATGGGACCGGGACAACCTGTGCCCTTTGATGGGGTGGCACATATGGTGTCCTTTTCTGCGTCTCCTCCTCATCTGCAATAGGATTTTCAGTAGCATCCACTGCTATATCCTCAACTGATTCTGTGACCGGTATTTGTAGCTCCTCAGTGGCCTCACCTTCGATTTCTGCTTGGGGTTTGCTTGGTTCATCGACTCTGGGGTTTAACAGCTTCTTGCCACTCCTTAGCAAGATGGCCTTCGCCTGTTGGTTTCCTCCTGGAATATTTTTGTTACTTGGAAAACCTTGTTGTGCCGGCTTCTTCAGATTGGCTATCTCAGCTGCCATTTGCACCACGGACGTCTCTATTGTCCTCATCTGAGCCCCATGGCTATGTAGTGTCTGCCTGAACTGATTCATAAATTCCCCTTGTTGCTTTATCTGCTGGCCAAAAGTAGTCATTAATTCTTGGTTTTTCTTTATCACTTGGTTGAGAAACTCCGTGCTCTTGTCCTCCGCTACTGGTTGGGGTTTTGCATCGGGGTCCTGCAAAAAGTTGTTCAGATCCTTCCAAGAGAACTTCTTGTCCTTCCTCCATGAGTAATCGTTATTTCTGTAACCTTGCTGCTGCCTCATGAATTTGGCTTGAGCCTCATCCTCGGATTCAATATCCTCCTTTGCAAGAAGTTTCTTCACGAGAAGGTCCATCTTCTCATTCATCTCCTTGATGGCCTTTGACTCCCCCGCAACTCGTACGTGCTCAACGGCGTCTCGATCGCCCCAGGATTGCTTCTTGGCCATGTTCTTTAGGATTTCCCAACACCTCATGTCTTTGTTGTTCAAAAAGAATACTGAGCCTGCGGAGTCTAAGTTACTTCTATCATGCTTGGAGTGAGCAAAATAGAAGATTTTGACCTGTGTTTCCTTGTCAAGCTCGTGATGCGGGCACCATCTAAGCATGATCTGAAACCTTTCCCAGGTCTCAGAGTAGGTCTCTCCTGCCTTCTGGGTGAAATTGTGGATTTTCCTGATCATGTCATTGGTCTTCTCGGGTGGGAAGAACCTTTCAAAGAATACCTCCACGATGTGGTTCCACGATTCCACATATTCATCGTCCAGATTGTGCAACCACTCTCGTGTGTTCCCTGCCAGAGAACTCGGGAATAGCTTCAAGTAGAGTGTCTCTTGTGGAAATCTGTCGATTTTAATCATGTCACAATTCTCCACAAATTGGCTTATATGCGTGACTGGGTCTTCATTCTTGAGCCCATGGAAAGCATTCGATTTGACCAAGTTGATTAACGCAGGGTCAATCTTGTAAGTTGGAATGTTGATCGCCTGCTTCTTCATTGGCCCCTTTGAAGCAGATGAAGAAGAAGCCTTGATCTTCTCCCATATTGTTTGTTCCTCTGCCATTTCTTCTTGTTCGGATTCTGAATTTATTTCTTCCAAGTGGTCTTGATTGTAATCTTCCTCGTCGTCAGGTCCCGACAGTGGAACCTCTGGTGCATGTTGTGTGTAGTCGGTACTACACGTCTGCACCAGACATAGTACCTGCAAAATGGTAAATTAAGTTCAGTACCGTGCAAGACAACTACAAGATGTGAAAGATAAGCTATGAATTTTTGGAGATGATTTCAATCTAATAATAAAAAAAAATTAAAAAAGTGGCCTAGAGTGGCCGCTTGCAGTGCTCGTAGTGCTGACAATCGTCGTGTCCCCGGCAACGACGCCAAAAACTTGACACGCCTTTTACGTGCATAGAAACGCAAGTGTACGCGTCACTATAATATAGGCCTTTGTGAGGCCCGAGTCGAACTCAGGGACACGTGAATTATCGGAGACTACTACTAACTACTCACAATCAGCTATACCGGTTAAAAAGTTGGAGGTTATTGTAAAATTAAAAAAAAACAAAGCAATCAATTAAATGTTTAGTTTAATCAATTCAAGTGGGAATCCTTAGGATTGCGGTTTCACTGTGGGTTTTCATTGTATGAATTTCTATTTAGTCACTCAGATTTATCTCTCTATCCGGGTAGTGGCCTGATATCAGAATTGCCCACTGTCGTGGTACAATTCACTACCTATGTCTAGGCCGGTTCCACCGTCATAGCAACCTATACCCTAAACTAGGTGCATTAGAGTCGATCTCTCGGCATCCACCATTAACCTTACACCACCTTGTTCAAGGGATTTTTCAATTAATGTAAATTACGTCTCTTTTCAACCATTAATTCTTCTTTCAAAGTAATTAAGGGCATTACAATATTATTATGGTGATCAAGCATAACAATATAATTGAGAAAATGAAATTATACCACGGATTTAAGAGATAACTGATAAATTGCTATGATAAAATTATCATACAATGACTTCCCGGGCTACTCCCGGTCCTAAAGACAAAGGGCATTAGCCCCGCATGTTCATCTCAGAGCAAAACGTGGTAGAGAAAAAGGGAAACATGGAGAAAAACGTGATTGAGGGGTGAAACCCCTGAAGGGAGAAGATCCAAGCGCTCCTTGGCGTAGAATATGTGTTCTCCCACCTTTCGGTGGTGGAAAACGTCTTCTTCAGCGTCCAGAACGGCTGGGGCATGCTTCTAGGCTCCGTTCTTCTCTCCACACCTTCTCGGGACGTGTGCAACGGCGAATGATGTGATGGATTACTCTTGGCCGCCATCATTAGGTATAATCACCGAGTTAGGTCGCCAAAATATCACAACTGTCAGATTTAGATCAATCTAAAACCAACTTGTATCTGACAGCATCGATACTATCGACGCGAGTCGATAGTATCGACCTTGCACGGTATCGGCTAATCTTCTTTTCTTTTCTCTATCATGACTGATGCTGACTCGATACCATCGACGAGGGTCGATGGTATCGACTCTCTTAGGCGTCGCTTTTGTCTTTTTCCGTCGCTGAAACTCCTCATGTCGATAGTATCGACTGTCTTCTCGCCAACAACCTGATGGTATATCGATACCATCAACTCTCCTGTCGATAGTATCGACTCTGTGATATCCCCTGCGGCTGGAAACCTATCATCGTGTCGATGGTATCGACCACTTTCGATGGTATTGACAGCAACAAATACTTGTTTTTCCTGAAATTACAACACGAAACCACATAAGACGAAACAAAACATATTCTTGTAATAATTTATGCTCAAAATACTGAAATAAGGGAGATTTGACATAGAGAAGGATCATAGACCAAAGTAGATTAATTATGCAACATTAACCACCAAAATGACCAATAAATGCATAAAACACAAGTAAAATATGTCTCTAAATGCGACTCAAAATTGTCGCATCAATGTTTCATGGCTACAGGGTAAAATTGAGGCACTACAGCTTGTTCTGGTCCCATCACATGCACTCCACCATCGTGTGCCTACCTACTACCACCACCTCCTGGTGTGATAAAGCTACTCTCCGCATGCTCTTCACACTCTTCATATATATATGCACAAGCACAAGCTATGATCAGATATGTTGGATTATGTAAGAATAAAAACAAAACCCATATCTTATGTCCCTATAGACTCATCAACCCTAAATCTCTGAAACCAACTTAAGATGCGACAACCCGTCATGGTAAATGAGATTACTAAAAAACCCAAAACATGATTGGTTACTAACTAACCACATAGCTAGAAAAGAGGAATAATTAAAACTGAATTAACATCATAATAATTGTCCAAGAGCATTTACATTAAGGCCCATAAACCTACACAAGAGTACATACCATACTGAGTATTTACATGCAAGTCCAGTGGCCTCATCCATGACCTATATACAAAACATATCGTTCCACATATATAAATGCCATATACAATATCTATATACTACCAAAACCTCGAGTCAATATATATGTAATCTACAAAACATCCCCTTCCATGACTTGAGAGTACATGAATGACTCTAGGACACTTGAACTACTAGACAACATCCTACTCTTACTTCTCTCCAAGTGGATCTTCCTCACCACCATGAACTTGACAACATCTCCGATGATCAACTAAAAAGATGTGGTGACCCACAAGATGAAACTCATGTCCCAGCGAGAGATATAAATCTAAAAATGATTATTGATTACAACTAGTTATATTATATTAAATAGGTTAAGCAGGTTAAACAGACTAACCAATTTAAATACATAGGCATAGCAACATATATGATTAACAAGGTATATAAATGAAACAAATAAACTAACATTACTATTCAATCAATTCCTCTTACTGCAATATGTAATAACAAAACATTATAAGAATCAAGGAAAGGGTTATCAAACAATGTGAATCGTGTTTAACCCTAGGAACATAAGCTACATGGATGGACTATATGTTTTATTAATCCCTGGGGAGTTTGAGGTATACTACTCAAGCTCCAACTAACCAATGATAAGTCAAAATCAGTTTCGTAAAAGATCTAGTAGAGCCAAAATCCTAAGATCTCATCCCTCCTCAATTAGTATGAGTCTGCCACAGTGACATATAAGTCAAGCTACAATACAACCTAGTCCACCCTTGGTATATAGGTCATGATACTAGTAACTAGGGTATACAATCCCTAAAATTTGAGATACAAATGCAACTATCCTCAAACACAAGACATATATATGTGCCTAATATACAACAACAGTCATTCTCCTGCCGAGGTATGACTACAACCATCCTCAGAAACATGCATATACTAAACAGTATACAACTATGAGCTTCCATTAGAGGAATACTCATCTCACCATTTAGAAATTCATGACACTAGAATGGATCTATGACACGTGGCATTACATGATTAGGGTTTCATTAGATTAGTTAATGTAAGTTGGGTATCTTTTAACTGCATCAATCAAGTTACATACAAACCCAAAAGCATTACTACAAAAACATCAGTATATTGCAAATTTAGAATATATAAAATGTATGAGATACATTACTTATTACATCATCATAGGATACCAATCCTTGTCACATAGTGAAGACGTTTACACCTCCATTAGGGCTTAACCATTCCCAAGGGTCATTAAGACTATCACATCATTCCCTGTAAGAACATCATTATCTTTCCATTCCTTACCAAAAGCTCGTGAAACCATCATCATACATGTGACACATAGGTTTGAGATAACATTACATTTAAGAGCTATGGTGTTCATATGGAAACATATTAGGGTTACAAATTCATTAATAAATTATTCCATCATCATACTATTCGTACAAGGAAGCTAAGTATGATTAACCATCATCTCCTATTTGTATTAGGGTTAGGTTCAACAGGTGAAGTTGAATTAAAGTTACAAATCAACACTCAAGAAACAACCCTAACGCTTAACATCCCCATTGGATCGTGAAAGAATAAGGTCAAACATCACTATCATGTTTGGAGCATGAAACCCTAACCATCAAATCATGAGGTTTACCTAAAACCATTAGATCTTGGATAGGTAAGACCATTATATGCAATATAAGTAAAACCTCAAACCATTCATCTAGGAAAAACCATCGAGTTAGGACCTAGAAGAATCATCAAAAATGGCCTAGTTAGGCCATCAATTATGAATATCAGATCCACCATCAGATGTGGCACCCAGTGAACCCATTGGTTCTCGACCATCAACCAAAAACCTAGAGAAACCATTGACCTAAGAGTCAGAAAAGCCATTGAGTGTGGAACCAAAAAAGCCATGGGTTGATGACCCAGTGAGACCATCAAGTGTGAACTTAGTGGAACCATCAAGTTTGGTCAACGAGTGGTATAGATTCATAAACCAAGTAAAACCACTATTTGGTGGAAGGAAGGAAGCCATAGTGGGAAAACACTACATGTGACTGTCAAAACCATCATTTGTAGAGAACCAAGTCATCAGTTATGAGGGGGAACATAACCATCAGTTGTGTACAAGGGAATGTCCAAAATAGAAACTAAGTTAAGGCCATTGGTTGGCACCAAATCTAACCCATCATATCATGAACAAGGTGGAAATCAGTTCAAAACACAAAGGAAAAACCATCGTTGTCACCTCAAGGAAAACCCTAGGTTCAAGGAACAAAAACCATTGACGTCCACATGAAAGAAAGGTCTAGAGAATCCACATCCAAGGAAAAAACATGCACATAGATAAGGAAGGTATCTAGGAAGATTATCTACTCAAGAACTACCATCTACTCACAAACCCCAAGTAAAGATGTAACCTTTCTAGTTAAGACTATGTTTTAGGGCAAAATCATGAGCATGCAAGCTAAGAGTAAGCAATAAACATGGAGAAAGTTATAAATCTCACCTTAAAGAATATGAAGCATATCTAAGAAGCAAGGTTTTTCAAAAAAAAAAAACCCTAGCTTAAGCAATCCACATGGCCAATCTAGATCCTTCTCTAAAGAAGAAGCAAACCTTAGGTCAAGGAAGCAAGAAACAAGTGTTCTTCAAGCTCTAGCTCAAGCTCCACCATTGAACACCATGGGTATGACCAAGCAGAAGAGAGAAGAAGGTAGGATAGCAAGGAAAAAGAAGGAAAGGATGGAGTGCTTACTTGCTCAGGTCAAGAACAAGTTGAGGAAGCTCTATTGGCTTGAAAAGAGGGTAGATCCAAACCCTAGGTGAGCATGCAAGCAGGATCGACCAAGCTTCTTCTACCGTAGTTACTTCTCCTCAACCAAGCAAGGGGGACAAGCTTCTACTGTTGTAATTACTTCTTCTCCACTAAGAAAGAAGAGTGAGAGATATATGTGTTTAAAGAACTCATTTGCATGGGAAGGGGAAGGTATATAAAGCTATGAAAGAGAGAGAAGAGATGGTTAAGGTGTCTATCTATGTTTGCCAAGTGTCCAGGGTCAAGGACATCACGTCCATGAAAACCAAAAGGTACATCAGTTGTGGGATATAGGAGATACATCGAAATTTGAATCCTAGGGTAGAAATCTACCTCCAATAGCAGAGTGACCATCGAATCTTGATCAAGGGTGAAAATCCTAGCATCACCATTGTTCCAAGACCCCACTTGGTGAACCATCAATCTAGGGAGCTCCAAGAGAGAAAACCATTGACCCTCACACCTTAAGGGACACACCATAAGATACCAACACACAAAGAAGGTCATCAAATCTCACCAAACCAAGAGAACCATCAAGTTCTATCACTCAAGGTAGCCCATCTATGAGAGGAAACCCTAATCTCAACCCTAGGTGTAACACAACACCCTAAGGTACACATAACTCAAGAATGGTAAAAAACATGTGAGGAACAACAAGCATGTGACGAATTTCTAGAAAAACCCTAGATATGGGTAATTTGCATAAAATCCCTTAAAAGTACAAAAATTTGTATAACTTGCTCAACCAATATCCAAATTGGACCAAACGTAAATTTAGTCTTGTCACATGATATCAAAGCAAGTATTAGGGTTTAATTAAAGTTTTAAGAATCCAATTATGATAAGAAAGCATGCTCATCCATAAAGCAGGGTCGGGGTCTTACAACAAGTGTTTACTCCGACTACCATTCAATGGTTTTCATGTATCACTCTCAAGGTGGGTCTTTCCAGTACACCATTTTCTAATAAGTACATATGTGCTTGGTTTGATATCAAAAATCATTATGAAATTAAAGTCTAACATCAACCGAAACACACTCTAATCTTATGTATTACTATTGTTTATTTTTCTCTCAAAGTAATATTCGACTACAAACATAACAAGAATGTATGTACTCTTATCAGACATATGATCTCATTGTTCAGGTCCTCAACCTGAAGATATCTATCATCAAATAACATCTTTCTTTAGACATCTATCATGTTTGTTTCATCATCTCATGATTGAGACAAACATAACAGATGGAATAAGCTTTATCACTATCAAATCATGTATCTTATGCCCATTACAATCATCATATGATTGGTTTTCTAGACATACATACCAATATACTCCCCCTGGAACTTAGATACAATCACCCACAAGTTTTATTACAAGTGATCTTAACATGCCCATCATGTTTTTTCTACAGAAATACTTTTGTAGTGGGTTAGTAAAATTTGCTTCTGGTCGGTATTTTTACACATTTTTATAGCTCCTCATTGTATGAATTCTTACGTGAGATGGAATTGCCATAGTATGCTATCTAAGATTCCTTGCCTATCTAGTAGCTCCATTGTTGTAACATTATTTCTACTATGTCATCAATGATTGGAACCTCCCACAAGTTTTTCTATATGAACTTTTTGATCCATACAATATTCTCTATTATTTTCAAAGTAGCAACATACATGAATTTTGTTGTGGATTAAACAATTGTCTCTTACTTGGAACTTTTCTAGCTTACAATTCTCATTTAAGGTCAAACACAAATGTAGATTGTGATCCTTAATTTTGTTTGTAGTTTTGGAAGCTTGCATCAGTGTAACCCTTGACACCCATCTATTCCTTTTTACATATCCATGGAACTAGTCCTTTTAGCGCTTCTGAAGTACTTAAGGATGTTCCTTATGGAAATCTAGTGACTTTCACTAAATTTTGATAGGTATGCTCTCATCATGTCAAATACATACAATACAATAGGATGAGTACATAAGATTGCATACATGATAGATCCAATTGCGAATGCATATGTCATCTTACTCATGTTTTTCCCATTATTCATATGAATTGGTAAACTAGGATCTTGAGAGACTAATCCCATGGAACATGGATAGATTTTCTCTCATTGAGTCATGCATGCTAAACCCCTCATCATCTTTCTAATGTATGTGCTCTTACTTAGGTCAAGAATCTCTCCAGATCTATGTCTATAGATCTTCATTCCTATCATATAGGATTCTTCACCTAAATACTGCATAAAGAAGGTACTTGCCAGCTAGGTTTTAACTTTCATAGTATAAGGATGTTATTCCCCATCATTATGTCCAATATAAATATGTTCCTACTAAATTATTGTAATTGTATATTCCATATTCATTTTAACTACATTCCAACTCTTTGACTATCATGTCAAATCAAATATTCCATCTCTAACATGCTTGCTTCAATCCATTGATTGACCTTTGTAGCTTATAGACTTTATTTGCAATAACATGATTTATAAAAAGTTTCATCTATGTCAATCACACATCGTCAGAATATTCCCATTAATGAATGCAATTTTGACATCCATATGCCAAATTTCATATTCGTAATAATGGAAATCATTATCCTAATGAGTTTAACAATGTCAACTGGTGAAAAGATTTCATCATTTTCAACACTTTGAACTAGTTTGAAACCCTTGGAAACCATTCTTCCCTTATAGGTTGTACATTACCATTCATGGTTGTCTTCTTCTTGAAGACCCAATTGCACCCTATGGATTTTACCCCTTCAGGCAGATCCACTAAGGTCATACCTTGTTGGTGTACATGGGGTCCAACTTGGATATAATGGCTTCAAGCTATTTCTCATACTCTGGTCCCTCAATAGCTTCTAGGTAGATTGTTGACTGATCGTCTATGACTAGCTCACTACCCTCTTGATCCATAAGATATCCTAATATTTTAAGCTCAAGCATTGTTCTACTATATCTATGCATTTTGTGTTACGTAAGGAACTTGATATTCCACAACTATATGTGATTCTCCTTGTTTCCACTGTACCTCTCTAGGTTCAATGTTTTGTTGTTGGTCTTGAACTTTTTGAGTTAAACTTTTCTCCCACTGATTCCTTTGGAATTAAATTTCCCTTAAGGAATTCAGCCTCCTGGAAACAAATACTTTTGTTGTCGAATTAGAATATAAAAGTAGTATTAAACAAAACAACATTTATGTGATTTGTGGAAAAATATTTTCAAGAAATGATTTTCTTACACAATGTTTCAATCCTAATCCTTATAAAAGAAATATCAAGAGACCTCCCATGAAATATCTCATACGGTGTCTTTTGAACAATTTTAGACAACAAATTGTTTTAGTGTATAACATGTATACCTGGTCCTAAAGCAAGTCCAGTGACTATGATGTTACAACTCCAATTTTTCGGGTTCCTTTGGTGAGGAATGTAATTTCTCACATTAAAGATATTGGAACAAATAATGATATAATTTGTTTTGAATAAATGGATTTTGTTTACAATAGCCTTGATGATTGTGTTGTGGGCTTTATTGGCTATTGGGCCCAATAATAAGGAAATTCAATTAAGAAATGAATAATTGAGTTTTGAGAAAAGAGAGATGAGGTAGAAATCTCTAGAAGGCAAATCCAAAGAGGGATTT
This sequence comes from Alisma plantago-aquatica, assembly GCA_963693085.1. Classification (NCBI taxonomy): domain Eukaryota; kingdom Viridiplantae; phylum Streptophyta; class Magnoliopsida; order Alismatales; family Alismataceae; genus Alisma; species Alisma plantago-aquatica. The sequence continues at coordinate 182,508,079 of OY856414.1, read as the reverse complement.
CGTGTCTCTTGGATTCCTTAGGTTCCAAGGAATCCAAAGTTGCAAAGATAATGCAAAAAGAAAAGAAAAGATCAATTAAGTATTTCTTTATTAAGAAAGAAGTTGAAAATAATGGTAAAATGTGGAAAACAAGTGAAAAGAGGTATAATTGAGTTATTCTTGGTGGAATTTCGTATTCCAAGGATTACTAATGATAAAAGGAATACCATTGATGAAAATAAAAGATAAATAAAGAGAAATCCTCAAAAAGTGATTTTTTAATAAAAAATAAACATGATAATGAGAAATAATGCATTTAGATGCATCTAGAAGGATAATGAGTATCTAATAAAAGGAATTTCGAAATTGTAGAGTTTTTTGGGATCCAAGGAGTCCCAATGAAGAAAGAGGAAATAGAAATTACCGATAAAGCAAAATAAGAGAATAATGTGATACATTATTAATGAATTTTGTGATATTTATAAAGAGAAAGTATTTTCCTATTAAATGAAAATAGAATTTTGTGCCATTAGAATAAAGGGAAAGTACTAATAGTATAAAAGAAGTTATTTTTGAAATTATAATATCTAAAGAATAATGGATATCAAGGAAGTTGGTTTAGAGAGAAAAGGTTGTTTTTTCATGAAGGAATATAACTTCCAAATAGGAAAGGGACTTGGAAACTCGAGGATAGCCATCTTAAGGCTTCGTTACCCCCTCTATAAAAGGAAAAATAGCTCTGGGCCGAGTCCAGGAGGGAGAGAACCCATGTACACTCCTTTCTTCTTCTGCTTCTTGTTCTTGGCATACAAACCCTAACAGAAAGGTTAGCCTGACCACAGAGCAATGAGGAATAAATAAGCTGTCTTGAGAGAAGCAAAACGACCCCATGATGACCGTAGAGGGAGCTGCCATCGCCACCTTGCTTCCACCACTGCGCGGCACTGCAGAAGGACCTGCAGCACGGCCGTGGAGCGCAGGTCATGTGACCTTGCACTCAGCCAACCAGGCCGAGGGTGGGAGCAGGGGAGGATGTGATGAGGGGCTGTAGATTCACCCTAATAAGGTTATGATGTCCTCATGACAAACCACAGAAGTTTGGCCTCTTTTCCCTGCTCTCAACAAGCGCACAACTCCTACATGTTGGCTGCAGGTGTACGGTAGGTTGATCATGGCGGCAGACCGATTGGGTCAGTTCCTGGCCGTTTTGGCGACTTGGCGAGGGCACCCTCGCCTGCGCGGGGTGTAGAAGAAGCGAATGAGGTAGCTTGGAGGCCGTCAGAGGCTGGATGGAGGGCTGACGGGCCGCATCTAGGTCACGCGTTGAGGGAGATGATCGCTTTAGAGTTTGGACAACTATGCCCCTCCGGGAATGAACAGCCGACCCAACTTACCAAGGGCAAAGTCATCCTTTCATCATGTTTCCAAAATCAGCAAAGCGCGTTGCGTGGAAGGTGCCTACGTGGAAGCCCCCCATTGGCTCACAGTAAGTTGATTTTGTTGAATTCGTATCTCAATAACTGTAGCTCGGATAGATGCGCATTATACATGAATTTTGCTCAGAAAAATGAGGTCAATCCATTAAAAATATAATTGGAGCCTTAATCTTCTTTAAATTCGAAAAGTAATGGAAGTAGTTAACGTTAATGTATTAATGGTTAAGAAACCCTATTTTGAATTGATTAGTAGGGTTTAATTGATGGTTAAAGTTGATATTAACCTTTTAATGATAAAAAGGGACATTAGGAATAAAAAGGATGAACTTTTCATGTAGTTCGTTTAAATTAGAGTTTATGTGCATAAACAGGCTTTAATGGACCTTGAAACCCTAATGTTGGTAATTATGACTATTAATGGCTTTAATTATTTGATTTCATGTATAGAACTGAGTTTTCATGGTTATAAGCTATTTCAAGTATTAAAGTTCCTAATTTGTGGATAAATATCCTAAAGGTAGTAATTAGGGTTTTCTCATGAATAAAAGGTGGAATTAATGGAAAATCGAGTTCATATGTGATTTGGACCATAATGAACTATGAATTGATGATAAATGCATATAATGATCTTGTCATGGATTAAAGGGATAAAAATAGTAGCTTTAATGTAAAAGAAGTTTAATGAACTTAATTAATGGTTAATTTTGCCTTTAATCCAAAATTGAGGATTAGATGTGGAAATAATTAGGGTTTGTGATCAATTGCGTTAAAATAGGGTTTAAAATAGTAAAAGATGAAGGGAAACCCTAATTGCAATGGAAACCCTAAAACTGAACTAGAAACCCTAGGAATAGAGCTAGATTTAATAGATCTTAATGACATGAGTAATAAAAGGAAATTGTATAATTGTTTCAGGATCTTATTAAATGTTTGCTTGCCTATTGGTTGATTGGATTAATTCTGTCTCATATCAACTTGACAGGTATGTGGTTACGCCTATGAATATCCCGAATTAGTTTCTCGAGGATTTTTGAGGTTTTATCGATGACTTGAATTAAACTGTTGGTTGCATTTAATTCATGCAAATTATAATGTGAATATGACTATCACATAAGAGATGTGCCTACTAGCTCAGATCCTAGTCCCCTCTATAGCCTAATGGATTGACCTAGTACATGGCTACCAATGGGGTAGGCCCATCAGGTCATTGAATGACTTAGTACATGGCTACCAATGGGATAGGACCATCAAGTCATCATGAGTCAGGGATTGGGCTACCTTTGGGTAGGGCCATGTGACTCCATAACCCTAGGAATTGGCTACCTGTATGGTAGGGCCATGGGGGTAAGGATCTACCATATGAGAGAGGTAGTATCCATGTCCACTACAGGGACGGTATAGAGATAGGGGATAGGAATGGTTTGAGTAGTATTGCTTAAAACGTAATCTTGGATGTTAAATGATATTTGGTTGGCTACATGTTAACATAGTTGCACAATTATTGTTTCCCCCACATACCAGCTTCTTGCTGACCGACGTTTTGTTTGTCGACGTTTTAGGTACAAATGAAAAGAACAAACAGTAAAGTGGCATATGTGGAACTAAATGAGAAATAACGTACACTGGAGGATTAGTTAGATTAGTATCTTCATGGATAGAAGTTTAGAAATCCCAGCTTTTAAAAGCTAAGTAAAGTTTTTATTTTATACAAGTTTTCAGTTTAGTAGTAGAATTTCATAATTATTATTGATTATTTGTCGAACCTTTGATCCAGGTTATTGGATAATGGCTCTGACCATTCAGACTCCCTTAATTGGAGGTTACCGGGAGGCGGGGTCATTACAATTGGTATCAGAGCATAGGTTCCTCATCTAATCATTAATAGTTATTAAATTTTACAAAGTCCATAGAACCGAGGGAGTTATTAGAAGATTATCTGAAAGACTGAGGTGACTAGAAAAGGACCACTTCCGGGGGCTGGCAATATTTTCCTCCTCACCGCGAGTCAAAATATGAGGACTCCCGGATTGTATGACTGTCTGGCTGATGTCTTAGGATATGAATCGAAATAAGATACCTTTAGGACTCTCTCATCTTGTTCATCCCTTCTCAACTCAAATTCTAAATAAGGACCTTAAGGATTAGGGTTTTCTCTCTTCTCCTCACCCTTTTGAGGAATGGATAAGGTTAATAAGGTCTAAGGAATCCTCCACCAAATTAAATGAAAAGCATGTAAATAAGATGTCATGGACGTAAGCTTAATAGATTAAGCACAAACTACAGAATAGATACATGCTTAGGTCGTATGAAACAAGTTGTCATTGCCCTCAGGAGAGACCTAAGGATATACATCCTTGGCAGGAGGATGAGTAGAGAGAGAGTTGTCTTGGAGGTAGATACCTCAATTAAAAGTAGAGACCTAGCACATCCTCTGAGGATGATGTTAACCCTAACCCTAAGTGAAGGTTAGAGAGATGACATGATGAGTTAGTTGTCTTGGTAGACCAGATGTTTGTATAGACATGCCTTGGATGCCATATGAGCCATGAGAGGTTAGATGGCCTAGTACCTTCGACAACCCAACCCTGGAGAGGGACGTGCATGTTAGAACAAAGGATAGCTCCTTCATGGATAAAGTTAGAGAAGAACCCATAGAACCCTATGTTCTTGAGCAAGTAGGTTATAGCTTGCAACTAGAGTACGTCAGTGGTGTGGAAGTAAGTTGAAAACTGAGGCTGGAAGGACAGGATGGATGGATTATGAGATAAGCGTAAGGGGCTATGGAAAATCATGAGCAAACATAAGTTTGAGCATAGGCTTCACCCGCGTAAAGGTATGTCTGTGAGCTGGATCCTTTATGGAGAGAGGACCTCTAGTAGAGAGGTTGGTTGTAGGGTTATCTCTAGAGAGAGCAGGACCCCAGACAAGAAGGTTGGAAGCCAAAAACCCCGAAACTTAAGGAACAGTGTGAGTTGAGGATGATGCAACCTAAGTGGATGATAGTGGTTGTCGTATGCTTGACCCTTGGAGGCTAATGATGTCTTGGTTTCCATGAGAGGAACCAAACCCTAGAGAGAGGATGAGTCTGCTGGTACCTCTGTGCCCATGTTATAGATGTTTATCTCCTGATATAGGTAGAAGAGTTTCTTAGACTTGAAGAGGATGAAGTAGCAAGTTGTGAAGCCTTGTACCTAGTTGGTTGTCTTAGAAGAGGACTCAACTCTGAGGTGTTGTTCATATGAAAGGATGACATACCTTGGACATGCTTGATTCGTGGTTAAGAGGTTGAGCATGCAGTCGGACACCCAAAGGTGGACCTAGGGTTTCTAGGCCTAAGAGGGGAAGCAGTGTACCCGATGCTCATGATAAGATTTGAGTCTCTATAGCTTCGAGCATGTGTAGAGGAAAAAGGAAACCCCTTAAGTTAAAGGTATATTTGATGAACCCCTCACAACTAAGTTGGTCTAATGTTGGGGATGAAAACAAGTGTGACCTAGCATGGTTTAGTAGGTACGCGTGTGCCTTAGTAGTTGCTGGATTAAGCATGCTCATGTGAATGTAAAACCTAAGGATGCTTGTGACCTTTGTTATCAAGGTGTAGTTTCCTCCCATCCTGGGAGAGGGACCCTTTGGTAGGGAGTTTACCAGTTTGGTTGGTTTTGAGGTAACCTAAGGAGGTTTCATAGGATCTTGAGAAGCTAAGTGAAGAGTACATGGCATGAGAATGAACCTATAGACCCATAGATAACCATCTCTATGTGCATGTGGATGTGTTACCATGGAGGTAACCGGTATGGGGCTTGACCAAGGTAGGTAGGTTTCCATGATACCTATGAGAGGATGAAAGTCAGCCCATGAATGCAGGAAGAGAGATGATGAATGCTTGGGTATGGTTCTAAGTTGAACATGTACTATAAGGGAATCCTAAGTCTATCCTAGGGTCAGGTAGGGATAAGACCGATGGAAGTAGGAGTTGCCTAATTCCCTAGTGCACATGACCATAGGGTCGGGAGGTAACATCTATCATCGTATGAGGGCCATGGGTTAGGAGATCGATCACCTTCATGAACTCATGGGACCCAAAGGGAAGATGGGTAGGACACTCTCTAGATGCATGAAGGAAAAGGGATGACCCCAAAAGTACCGGCACCCTATAGACCTAGAGGAGGTGACTAAGGATTGTGTTGTGACCCAAGTAGGTTCGAGACCAATTTTCCAAGGAAGTAATGTGGATATCAAGATGATGGCATGTTTCAACCTAGATTTGAAGGTGTACTGGAAAGGTGGGATGTACCATCTCTACTCTTGGAATAGGAAGAACTCTATATTTGGATGGCCGCCAAATGCTTATTTCTTCTTGTTATGGGAGGGAGAGATGGGACAGTACGCATGTCATACACCAAGGATAAAAGATGATGTGAGTTGGAACGTTGCTACAAGGTATGAGGATACACATGATAACATACCTTGGTGGAGTGAATGATACATGGATGGTTTGCAAACAATAAAAGGAATAATGTAGTCATCTTATAAGGATGCTTTTATCACGAGCTATGAGTCATACAAGGTTGAATTCAAAAACTAAGAGGATGAGCTCAGAGTTTCTCGATGAAGATAGGCTTAGAGCTGAGATGAGATAATAAGTAGAACACATGGAGGTGTGTGTCCTCAAGATTACCTAACACCTAAGGAGGTGAAGTGGTAATGAATGCTCTGGTTGAGATATAGCTGCCTAGTTTAGCTGGAAGCTAGAAGAAGTTGAGGTTGTTAGGCTAACTTTAAGATGAGGTAAAGAGATAAGTTTGGCTAACACCCAGATGTATCAATAGTGGTTAATCAAGTAAATGATTGTTTGGTTAGCCAGCCTAGTCTATGATATAATGAAAGGATGGTTGTAGAACCTCAGATGTACTTCTTTGGAAAGGAAAGTGATGAAACCCTGATGAGAGTGGTTTAGGGTTTCCAAAGTATCAAGCTTGAGGAATCATGACATATAGGAAATCATGGTTTTAAGATCACTATACACAATAATACTACAAAGCTAGTAAGTGATAGTAGCACTTTGGATGCTTAATATGAAGTTGCATGTGGCCATGCAAATCAGGGGTGAAGGATGAACACCATTAACCCAGTGCATGGATATAAAGTATAAAGAGTCCTGAGAGGGAATGGGAGTTCATCACTATGGATGTTGTGAGTCTCCCCTAGACCAAGGAGGGTCGAGATGCAATATGGGTTATGGTAGATCGCCTTATCAAGATGACATGAGAAAGGAAGAATATTGTCACGGGACAGATTCGGTTGAACTACTTAAGAGAGAAATATGGTTCAACTACACCATGATGCGAGTTTAAAAGTTCTTGGGTATGACCAAGTTTCACTTCCATGAGGTGGAAGTGGATACATGAAGAACTCGATGATAGTACAGTTTATCACCCCATACTAATGCACAGTATGATCCAGACTAGAGGGTCTGATGAGAGCATGTGTGTTCATTCAGGGTGATACATAGAGACAGTTCTTAAAGATGTGATGTTAACCACCATAGCCTTTATCGGGATGCAAGAAGTCTTATAGAGAGGTTGTGTCGGTCACAACTTCATTAAGATGATGATGGTGAAGGAGGCCTCACGAAGGTCAAAAAAGAACCACAGTGTGTGCAGATGAAGTCACTTTAATTGTGCAATGGCTGAGAGAGAGTGCCCAGTGGCGACATGAGTCACGAGCTGGTACAAAGCAGAGTGACATGCAGTTCACTGTGGGAGAATATAATGTGAAAATCCAACCCCTCTGAGATACAACTGAGAAAGTTGAGTCCCTGATATATGAGTCCATTTGAGATGGATTGGTGGAGATGGTTGTGTTTAGCCTTGCCCCTCAGGATAATGTGATGAATAAATGTGTTCCATGAATCTGATCTAGAGCACTATGTGAGGTACCCAAGCCATGTGCTGAGCCCTGAACCTATTCAGCTTTTGAGAGGCTGAAATGTCCTGAGTCACCTATGAGGGTACAATATACCAAGGTAAGAAAGAACTCAGATGGAAGAATATGATATGATGAAGGTTCTTGGGAAGCACCATGGAAAGGGTGAAGCCACATGGGAGCCCTGATGGACATAAAAAGACTTATCCTGTTTGTTTGCTTGCTTGATGGAATTTTGAGGGCAAAATTCTTATAAGAGGGGAAGGATGTTACAACCCCAATTTTTTGGGTTCCTTTGGTGAGGAATGTAACTTCTCACATTAAAGATATTGGAACAAATAATGATATAATTTGTTTTGAATAAATGGATTTTGTTTACAATAGCCTTGATGATTGTGTTGTGGGATTTATTGGCTATTGGGCCCAATAACAAGGAAATTCAATTAAGAAATGAATAATTGAGTTTTGAGAAAAGAGAGATGAGGTAGAAACCTCTAGAAGGAAAATCCAAAGAGGGATTTCGTGCCTCTTGGGTTCCTTAGGTTCCAAGGAATCCAAAGTTGCAAAGATAATGCAAAAAGAAAAGAAAATATCAATTAACTATTTCTTTATTAAGAAAGAAGTTGAAAATAATGGTAAAATGTGGAAAACAAGTGAAAAGAGGTATAATTGAGTTATTCTTGGTGGAATTTCGTATTCCAAGGATTCCTAATGATAAAAGGAATACCAATGACGAAAATAAAAGAGAAATAAAGAGAAATCCTCAAAAAGTGATATTTCAATAAGAAATAAACATGATAATGAGAAATAATGCATTTAGATGCATCTAGAAGGATAATGAGTATCCAATAAAAGGAATTTCGAAATCATAGAGTTTCTTGGGATCCAAGGAGTCCCAATGAAGAAAGAGGAAAGAGAAATTACTGAAGCAAAATAAGAGAATAATGTGATACATTATTAATGAATTTTGTGATATTAATAAAAAGAAAGTATTTTCCTATTAAATGAAAATAGAATTTTGTGCCATTAGAATAAAGGGAAAGTACTAAGAGTATAAAAGAAGTTATTTTCGAAATTATAATATCTAAAGAATAATGGATATCAAGGAAGTTGGTTTAGAGAGAAAAGGTTGCTTTTTCATTAAGGAATATAACTTCCTAATAGGAAAGGGACTTGGCAACTCGAGGATATCCATCTTAAGGCTTCATTACCCCCTCTATAAAAGGAGAAAGAGCTCTGGGCCGAGTCTAGGAGGGATAGAACCCATGTACACTCCTTTCTTCTTCTTCTTGTTCTTGGCATACAAACCCTAACGGAAAGGTTAGCCTGACCAAAGAGCAATGAGGAATCAATTAACTGTCTTGAGGGAAGCAAAAAGACCCCAGGATGACTGTAGAGGGAGCTACCATCACCACCCTGCTTCCACCACCACGCCACACTACAGAAGGACCTGCAACATGGCCATGGAGCACAGGTCCTGTGACCTTGCACTCAACCAACCAAGCCGAGGGTGGGAGCAGGGGCGGATGCGATGAGGGGCTGCGGATTCACCCTGATAAGGTTCTGATGTCCTCCTGACAAACCACGGAAGTTTGGCCTCTTTTCCATGCTCTCAACCAGCACACAACGCCTGCAGGTTGGCTGCAGGTGTACGACAGGTTGGTCATGGTCGCGGACCAATTGGGTCAGTTCCTGGCCGTTTTGGCGACTTGGAAAGGGCACCCTCGCCTGGACGGGGTGCAGTAGAAGTGAAGGAGGCGGCTTGGAGGTTGTCAGAGGCTAGATGGAGGGCGCTCAGGCCACATCTTGACTGGCTACAGCGGCAGCTAGGTCACACGTTGAGGCAGACGATCGCTTTGGAGTTTGGACAATTCTGCCCTTTCGGGCATGAAGAGCCAACCCAACTTAACAAGGGCAAAGTCGTCCTTTCATCATGTTTCCAAAATCAGCAAAGCGTGTTGCGTGGAAGGCGCTTACGTGGCAGCCCCCCATTGGCTCATAGTAAGTTGATTTTGTTAAATTCATATCTCAATAACTGTAGCTCAGATAGATGTGCATTATACATGATTTTTGTTCTAAAAAATGAGGGGAATCCATTAAAAATATAATTGGAGCCTGAATCTGCTTTCAATTAGAAAAGTAATGGAAGTTGTTAACTTTAATGTACTAATGGTTAAGAAACCCTATTTTGATGTGATTAGTAGGGTTTAATTGATGGTTAAAGTTGATATTAACCTGTTAATGATAAAAAGGTACATTAGGAACAAAAAGGATGAACTTTGCATGTAATTCATTTAATTTAGAGTTTATGTGCATAAATAAACTTTAATGGGCCTTGAAACCCTAATGTTGGTAATTAGGACTTTAATGGCTTTAATTATTTGATTTCATGTATAGAACTGAGTTTTCATGGTTATAAGATATTTCAAGTATTAAAGTTCCTAATTTGTGGATAAATACCCTAAAGGTAGTAATTAGGGTTTTCTCATGAATAAAAGGTGGAATTAATGGCAAGTCGAGTTAATATGTGATTTGGACCATAATGAACTATGAATTGATGATAAATGCATATAATGATCTTGTCATGGATTAAAGGGATAAAAATAGTAGCTTTAATGTAAAAGAAGCTTAATGAACTTAACTAATGGTTAATTATGCCTTTAATATGAAATTGAGGATTAGATGTGGAAATAATTAGGGTTTGTCATCAATTGCGTTAAAATAGGGTTTAAAATAGTAAGAGATGAAGGGAAACCCTAATTACAATGGAAAGCCTACAAGTGAACTAGAAACCCTAGGTAGTGAACTAGATTTAATATATCTTAATGACATGAGTAATAAAAGGAAATTGTATAATTGTTTCAGGATCTTATTGAATGTTTGCTTGCCTATTGGTTGATCGGATTATTTCTGTCTCACATCAACTTGATAGGTATGTGGTTACGCCTATGAATATCCCAAATTAGTTTCTCAAGGATTTTTGAGGTTTTATCAATGACTTGAATTAAATTGTTGGTTGCATTCAATTCATTCAAATTATAATGTGAATATGACTATCACATAAGAGATGTGCCTACTAGCTCAGATCCTATTTCCCTCTGTAGCCTAATGGATTGACCTAGTACATGGCTACCAATGGGGTAGGCCCATCAAGTCATTGAATGACTTAGTACATGGCTACCAATGGGGTAGGACCATCAAGTCATCATGAGTCAGGGATTGGGCTACCTTTGGGTAGGGCCATGCGACTCCATAACCCTAGGAATTGGCTACCTGTGTGGTAGGGCCATGGGGGGTAAGGATCTACCATATGAAAGAGGTAGTATCCATGTCCACTGTAGGGACGATACAGAGATAGGGGATAGGCAAGGATTGAGTAGTATTGCTTAAAACGTAATCTTGGATGTTAAATGATATTTCATTGACTGCATTGTTAACATATTTGCACAATTATTGTTTCCCCCACATATTAGGTTCTTGCTGACCGACGTTTTGTTTGTCGGCGTTTTAGGTAAAAATAAAAAGAAGAAATAGTAAAGTGGCATATGTGGAACTAAATGAGAAATAACGTAAACAGGAGGATTAGTTAGATTAGTATCTTCATGGATAGAAGTTTAGAAATCCTAGCTTTTAAAAGGTAAGTAAAGTTTTTATTTTATACCAGTTTTTTGTTTAGTAGTAGAATTTCATAATTATTATTGATTATTTGTCGAACCTTTGATCCGGGTTATAGGATAACAACTCTGACCATTTGGTCTCCCTTAATTAAAGGTTACCGAGAGGCGGGGTGGTTACAATATCCTTACTGCAATGTGCTTCATTTTCAAGTTGTGCCTAGACGGTTGTTGGTGGAGGCCTCCTGGTATATCACCACTAACGGTGGTTGATATAGTCCTCCTAATGGGTGGCAAAGGCCTCGATACCTCTATGTAGTCCACATAGACCACTGGGAACTCCACATTGTGCTGCCAAAGCCAACATGAAGGAGTGGTCCCTTCAAACATAAACCTACTAGGTTTGATTCTCTCTCATGTGTTGTCTCTCCCTTGTTGTCCCTCCCTTTTATAGGTAGGACTTGTCCGGTCTCTCTATTTACCAACTAGAGAGGGCAACAATTGTTAGATATTATTATTGTGTCACTAGAAAGCCTCAAGTACCCTTCTATTTGTAGGAGGATCAGGGTGAGAAATTCCAGATCATTTGGGAGTTGAAGAGATGCAATTCCATAAATTTTCTAAAACCTATGAACCATGAATCAGGTGCTTCACACCAAAAGTGATCGTTCACATGTGAGTTGATCAGTTCAACCCTTGAATTTATCGATTCACTATCTTTCCTACACATTAGTATTTAAGTCAAACCATTTTCACAAGTAAACTCCTATTATAGATGAATCATATGTGTCTGACCCTATAGGTCCTAATTTACATTGGTAATGAATGTTGATAACTAATTTATGACATCACAAGCAATGATCAATATGTAGCAACACATCATTTCTACCCAAGTAATTGGAAAGTTGGAAAACAACTTCAATCTACAATCCATTATCAGTGGCATTGTGATCGTATAGTTCCTTTGTATCTGGTATCCAAATTGAACTCGAGGGATGGATTCTTCATCCTCTTCAATATTCAATCCATGTTTCTTGAACTAGAGCATACTACATAAGATGCATGTGAGCTCACATATCATATATTGAGTTACATGACTACGACTATACATTTCTCAGTCTCTCTTATCAAGTGGCCTAGATATCAATCTCCTATAGGAGGGACAAATACCATCTACATCATTCATGCTCAATCCCCATGTGTCACAATGTACCCGAGTACTGCCTTTATGGTAACCCTTATCTAAGGTCAAGCTGGATGGTGTCAAAATACATTGAACGACATGTGACGAGTGTAGTGAATTAAAGTTTAAGAACCACAATCACCACTATCAGTATGAGAGTAGATTCTAACTACCATTCCATGGTTTCCATGTGTCACTCTCAAGGTGGATCTGTGTGGTACACTTCTCTCTAACAAGTACCTATGCGTTTGATTTTGTTACACATATCATGACTGATGAGATTTTGTCATCAACCAACACACACTCTAGTCTTATGTAATATTATTGTCTATTTTTCTTCCATAGTAATATCTAACTAGGGACATAACAAGAATATATGTACTCTTATCATACATATGATATCATTGTTTAGGTCATCAACCTGAAGACATCAATCATCAAGTAACATCATTCTTTAGACATCTATCATGTTTGTGTCATCATCTCATGATTGAGAAAAACATAATAGATGGAATAACCTTTATCATTATCAAATCATGTATCAAATGCATACAACAATCATCATATAATTGACTCTTTGCACATACATATAAAGAAAAGAAGCCTTCTAAATCTATCTCTATAGATCTTGATTCCTAACATATAGGAAGGTTCGCCTGAACCCTTCATAGAGAATGTACTTTCTAACCCAAGTTTTAATATGTGTAGTATAAGGATGTTATTCCCCATCATTATGTGGAATATAAATATGCTCCCAAGAAATTCTTGTAATCACAAATTACATCTTCATTTTGACTAAAGTCAAACTCTTTGTCTATATTATCAAATCAAATATCTAGTTCTAACATGCTTGCTTCAATCCGCAAATTGACCTTCGTAGCTTACAAACTTTATTTGCAATAATTGGATTTATAAAACATTTATGTTGTGTCATATACACATCCTGTACAATATTCCTCTTAATAAATGTGGTTTTAACAAACATTTGCAAAATGTCATAGTCATACTAAGATGCAATGCCAAGCATGATCCTGATGTATTTCATCATGGAAACTCGTGAAAGATTTGATCAAGTTCAACATCTTGAACTTGTTTGAAACTCTTTGCAACCAATCTGCCCTTATAGGTTTGTACATTACTATCCATATTGGTCTTCTTCTTGAAGACCCAATTGCACCCTATGGGTTTTATACCTTCACATGGATCCACTGATGTAATCTTGTTGGTATACATGGACTCCATTTAGGATCTCATGGCCTCAAGACATTTCTCATACTCTTGTCCCTCAATAGCTTCTAGGTAGGTTGTTGGCTCATTGTCCGTGATACGACTTACCACCTTCTCGATCAATAAGATATCCTAATATTTCAGGCTCAAGGCATGTCCTACTAGATCTATGATGCTTTGTGTTACATAAAAAACTTGAGATTATACAACAATTTGTGATTCTCCTTGTTCCTATTGTACCTCTTTAGTTCAAAGTTTTCTTTTTATTATCAAAATTTTTGAGTTCTACTTTTCTCCCATTGGATTCTTTGGAATTAAATTCCCTTTAGGAATACAACTGTCATGACAACAGACACTTTTGTTTTTGATTGGAATATAAAATTAGTATTCAACTAAACAACATTTAAGTTATTTGTGGACAAAGATTTTCATGAAACTATTTTTCTTACACAAGATATCAATCCTAATTCTTATAAAAGACATATCAGGACACCTCCCATGCCATATATCATATGGTGTCTTTTAAACCATTTTAGACGATATATTTTAGTGTAAAGCATGTGCAAAAAAGAAATTTGAAGATCAACTAGATTTACTAAAGATCACACCAAGACTAAGATGTTGTGATACCTTCTTTCTAATAAATCATTATGTTTATGTGGATTCCATTATGATACACTATCATGGCTCCCAGAAGGTCCTCAAACTCTTAGTTTACAATATTTTAACATCAATCATATTGAAGTTTCTTAATACTTTTACCAAGCTAGTCACATACTTCATTCATGATCTCTTTGAACACTTCAAGAGATTTAGACTTGTATTTCATTAATACAATCTACCATATATGTTGAGACCATAAAAAATAGAATAGGTTACTTTGTAACTACTTCTAGAATTTGTTCTAAAAGGTCTATATACATCAATATGTATGAGGACTAAGAGAATACTCTCTCACTTTTTCTAGTAAAAGATTTATTTGTTATATCGCTCAACAAATGAGATTCATATGTCTTTATTGATTAAATAACCAAAAGAGTCTAGGCAACGACCTACATAGATTGTAGAAATTCACTTATCATTTATGTACTCTAAATGATAATTATGTATGTATTCATTGTTTGAGTCATCCAGTCATTCTGTGTATATGTAATACATATTTGTCTCTACAACTATCAAGTATAGATTTTGAGAAATAAGACTCTTCTATATAAGATATTATATTTTAAAGAAGCATCAAAATATTCATAATATTCTTGTCCATACAAGATGCATGATGTTTTCATTAATGGTAGGTACATAATAGCAATCACTAATTATATCACATGCCCATGTGATTGAATGACAAATTCCAACAATAGTGGAAACAACTCTTTCTATGCACAATTCTTGCTTAATTCTTCTTGAGTCCTAAAGTGGAGATCTCTAGCTCCTTCTTCTTCTTGAGTTCCTCTATATAAAGAGGACAATTCCTTTTCATGTGTCTAGGCTGGTGACAGTGGTGGCACTTTCCTTCCTTATTCACTCCTCCCTTAGCTTTTAGTGTAGAAGACTTTGGTTTTAGGCTAGCTTTAGAACTCTTCTTAGCTTTGCATTTGACCTTGGAATTCCCTATGTTGATCATCATAACATTTTGGTTTTGTTCTTCTTTAGCTATTCTTCATCTATCCTCAACATGCCAAGTAATTTTGACAATGACTTTTCAAAATTGTTCACGTTGCAGTTCGTGACAAACTGGTTGTATGATTCTGACAGTGACTACATAATCACATATTTCTCCAACTCTTGGCCGAAGGGGCATCCTAGTATAGCAAGGTTCTCAATATACTCAATCAACTTGAGTGTATGGGGACCTACTGTATCTCCTTCATGTTGCACTTGAACAACGCCTTGGAGACATCATTTCTCTCTTATCTTGCCTGATCTTGGTACATGTTCTTAAGATGTGTTACCATATCAATGACATCCATGTATTCATGTTTTCTCTCAAACTCATAGTTCATTGATCACAACATCATATACTTGACCTCCATAATATTTTCAGAGTGCTTCTTGTAAGCATCCCTATTAGCCTTAGGCATGGTGGGAGCGGGTTCATCTGGTTCTGGTGTCTCTAGGATATAAAGCTTGCACTCTTGACTGAGAATGATTCTCAACGTCATTAACTACTAGCGGAACTTATCCCCATTCAACTTATCCTTCTCAAGGACCGATTGCAAAGTAAACATGTTTGTGTTTGCCATTAGATTCTAGAAAAACAAATATTGCAACTTTTGCCAAAAAAATTTTGATTTGATTTGATAAGATTTTAATGATAATAATTAGGCCTTTAATGATTTATTTCTCCTACTATTTTATTCAAATGTATAGCCCTCACTACCAATTTGGAAGATTGCAGCTTACAATCTTCTAGTGTGCCAATATCATTATTAATTCAAATCATGAGTCAACTTTGGCTAATAGCGTACAACTTGAATATTTAGGTAGGCAACATTTGCCAATTGCATCTTATTCATTTCTTGAATATATGGTATGCACAAATCTTTTCCATAGTCCATTTGTATGCTTCTAGGTACTTAATCCCATTAAGACCACCAAGTAAAGTATGACCCAAAAGACAAAATGATAATATATGCATCTTGCTTTGGCAGATCTACATATCTACTATCACACTTACATGATATAGATGGAACACCATGCTTTGGCGTAACCTATTCTTGGCTGATCAAGATTTTCATGTGTGTCTCTTATGGAAACCATATAAAGGATTAATATTATGGAGGAATTTTATATAAATACCCATGCATATACAATCACCACATACTAATAGTATATATTTCATATACATGCTATATCCACAAATGAAAAACATGTAACCAAAAATATATGAGCAATGGTTATGGCCATACTAATGCATTCTTTAAAGACACAAAGACTTGCTACAACCTAAGGCCATACATTTCATGTAGCAACCAATATTGGATAACTTTTGTTGGCCCAACTGATCATCTGAACCCTTTAGTCGAGCGGTTGGACTTCATGTCCATCGGTTGGCTCCTCATGTCTGTTGGCCTCCTCGGTCCTCCAGTTGATCAACTCGACTCATGTTGAACATCTTCTCTTTCCAAAATATAAATTAAACCATATTATATTTTAAAAGGGAAAACCTTGAGTTACATTCAAGGGGGATATAGGAAGAAGAACATTAAACTATATTTGGAAAAGAGGGGAGAGACTCAGTATGAAAATCGAGTAACCACATGAAAGAAAATCAAACAACCATACACACACATCCATAGGGGTTTTGGTCAAAACAATGCATAAATCCAGCATAAAAATGCTTTTAGGTCGACAAATATAGATTGTATGTGGGATCATATGTATTATTTAATCATATTTGCACATTAATCATTTTTAATGTCCATATCATATGCAATAAAATAAATTTGACCATATTGATTAAATCCAGATACACTGTATATTGTAGTGGCTCTGACACCACTGTCGCGGAATAGGGACGATAGAGAATTTAGCAGAAACAAAAACTTTTGCCCCTATTCCTTGATAGAGAAATCGCGTCAACAACAATGCATCTAGGAAATAAGGGTAGCAAGATATAGACCTGGTCTTGGAGCAAATCTGGTGACTACTCTTGCAAGGTGATGTGCATTGTGCACAAAATGCACACAAACAACTACCACCAATGACCTCCTGGTGTGGAACCACAGACGATAGTGGTTGTTGTCCTCCTTGCATGGAGGCAATGACCTCCATGCCTCTATGTAGTTCATGTGGACCACTAGGAATTCTAGTTCTGCTATAACATCCAACATTAAGGATTTGTCCTTTGAACATCAATGTGATGGTGTTGAGTTGCTCTCCCTTGTTGTTTCTCCCTTTTACATGTAAGACTTGTTAGTTCTGCTATAACATCCAACATTAAGGATTTGTCCTTTGAACATCAATGTGCTAGTGTGGAGTTGCTCTCCCTTGTTGTTTCTCCCTTTTACATGTGAGACTTGTACTGGCTATCTAGTTATCACAAAAATGAGATGACAAAAATTGTCAAAGCTTATTGTTGTGTCTTCTGAAAGCCTTAACCACACCCATGTTTATAGGATGGTCATGGGCAAGGCTCCCAAATCAATCGGGAGTCAGAGAGAAGAATTTTCATGAAATTCTAATCATAAAATGGTCGGTTCACACTTGAATTAGTTGGTTCATATGTGAATTGGTCGGTTCAACACTTGAACCGATTAGTTCACATATGAATCAGTCAATTCAACAGTTGAATTGGTCGGTTCACTATATTTCCTATTTACAAACATATTGGCTTTCAATGTGATGATTAACGCACAACATGACGTCAACATCAATCCTTGATCCAATCATACTGATCACTAAACCGATTGTTTCACATATGAAATGGTTGATTCACGTTATGAAACAGTTTATTCATTTCTGAACTGGTCGATTCATATACTGAATTGAGCGGTTCACTTCTAAACCGGTCATATCAAATTCTGGTTTAGCCAATGTACAACCAATGTTGTTCAAATTGAATGCCTAAACACTATAGTAATTAAGTTAAACCATTTTCATGAGTAAACTCCTTTTCTAGGTGCATCTTATGTGTGTGACCCTATATGTACCAAGTTACGTTGGCAGTTTATGTCCATAACCAACTTATGACCTCACAAGCAAAGAGCGGTATCTAGCAACACATCATTTCTACCCAAGTAATTAAGAAGTTGGAGAATAACTTCAACCTACAATCACTGATCAGTGTTACTGTGATTATATAGTTCCTTTATCTCTAATATCCAGATTGAACTCGAGGCATGGAATTGTCATCCTCTTCAACTTTCAATCCAATACCTTGAACTAGAGAAGACTGCATGAGATGATTGTGATCTCACATAACACATACTGAGTCACATGAGTATGGCCATACATTTTCCAGTCTCGCTTATCAAGAGGTCAGGATATCAATCTGTAGTATGAAGGACAAATCCCATCTACATCACTCACACTCGACCCCATGCAACACATTATGCTCGAGCATAACCTTTATGGATACCCTTGTTCAAGGTCACATTGGATGATGTCCAAATACATTGAATGACATGTGATGAGTGTAGTGACTTCAGGTCTAAGACCCACAATCACCACTATTACTAAGGGTGTTGATTCTAAATACCAGTCCATGGCATCCATGTATCCCTCTCGATGTGGGTATGTCTAATACACTATTCTATAACATGTACCTATGTGTTTGACTTGATATCCCATATGATGACTAATGAGACTCTGTCATCAGGAAACACACACCCTAGTCTATGTATTGTTTTTGTCTATTTTGCTTCCACAACAATATGTGACTAGGGACATAACAAGAATGCATATACTCTTATCACATATATGATCCCATTGTTTAGATCCTCAACCTAAAGACATATGTTATCGAGTAACATCAATGTTTATACATCTACCATGTTTGTGTCATCCTCTCATGATTGATACAAACATAATAGACAAAATTACCTTTATCATTATCAAATCAGGTATTTGATGCCCCATTACAATCATCGTATGATTGGCTCTTTGAGTTTACATACCAACACTTATTTCGTGGTGATTTATATATGGAGGTGTATATGAAGCAAACTCTGAGTTTTACACTCAAGAAAATCTTCACAAATAGTATGTCATCTCAAACACTCTTTGTATGCCCTCAAGAATCACCACAAGTCTGGTTTATAAAACTCAATGGAGTTATTTATAGCCTATTTTTTCCATATTGTATATTGATAAGAACCTCTTATTTAATTCTTCTCAAGCTGAAAGATCATTCTCACTATCTATGTTGATATATCAATATCACTAATAGTGATTCCCATGTGATTTCAACATTCAAATAGGCACCGAACAATATTTTCATACCTTGTATTTGGGACAACTTCCCTACTTTATGGCTATAGAAGTGTTATGTTCTTGTCATGGAACTTATTTATCTCATTGGAAGTATATCCTTGACCTCTTGAAGAAATCAAGTATGTGGAATTCTACACCTATTTATTCACCAAAGGACTATCACCACAAAGTTTTGTCTAAGGAGTCTTTTTCTATTCCTAAAGAACATAAACGCATAGTTGGGAAACTCATCTATCTTACAATTATCCAGTTGCTTTTGTAGTTAGTGTTTCTAATCGACACAGTCTAAACATATTGTATTCCATTGTATTTTGGTATAACATATCCTTAATTATTTGAAAAGTGCACCTGACAAGGGTATCATGTACAATAAACCACAATATCCATATGTCTTCGATCTACTATGCGTATGCTAATTGGGCTTGACATGTGAATGATAGGATATCCATTTTTGTATTTTATGTTCTATTGGGTGGTCATTCCATCAGTTAGCAGAGTAAGAAGAAATCTATTTTGGCTTGTTCCAACATTGAGGAAGAATGTTGTGCCATGGAACACACTTGTTGTGAAATTCCATTTATGACTTCTATTACTTAGGAGTTAGATTCTACTTTCTCATCACTAGAAAATCTCATATGTGATAACCATACATCTATTCATATATTTAATGATCTATTTTTTCATTAACGTACCTAACACATTGAGGTTGATCGACATTTTGTGAGATACCTATGTTATAACAAAAATATAATTGCACCATATATCAAGACTAGAGAACAGACTACTGACATCTTCACCAAGCCACATCCACTTTCATCCTTATCCTATATGTGTAGAAAGTTGGAAATATACAAGGTGTACTCTCCAACTTGTGGGGGAGGGTTGGCGATATAATATTATTTAGTCTCTATTTACTAGCTAATTGGTTTTCCTTTATTTCAGAACATTAGTTTCGGTTGTTGTTTATTTTATGTTGTGTATCTAGTATTCACACGTTAAGTTTGACAAAAAGTGAAGTTTATATTCTAAGCTAAAGTAGTTAATGTCCAAATATGAAACTAATTATAGCATTCTAACTTCAAAAGAAGACTACTATGAGCATGACAACAAGTACTTCAATTTTCTTATTGTAAAAATATGCTTTAATGAAAGAACTGGAACAAGACACTTCAATGTGGGATCCTTTATAGGATGTTTAGCATATAATAATCTAGTGAACATGATGAAAAATGATGGAAAAAACAAAATCTTCCCCAAAGAAGTGTGGTCAAACACTAAAACTATTCTATGGTAGATGAAGAATCACTACTACATAAATAGCTTATAAAATCACATTTAGAGACGTCGGTTATTACCAAAAGCCAACACCTAAACCTTACAACGTCAGATAATTATAGAGACTGACATCTATATTTTAAGATAGGCTAGACACGGGTATTACTTTTTATTTAGCGTCAGCTCCCTATCATGAATCGACACCTAAAATAGCCCGCCAAATCCAATTTTTTGAGCGAAAAAAAATTACCCCCAAAGTTTCACATACGACATCAGTTTTTTACCTAATAATTGACGCCTAAGGATGAAAAAAAGTACCTCCAATGGTCATCAGTTTTTGTGGAAAAACCGACATAGATAAGTTTTCGAGCGTCGTCCCCGCGAAATTTTTTAGGGTTAAGATTGTCCAATGGACGTCAGTTTTTTCTAGCAACCGACACTGATGGGTATTAGGTGTTAGATTAATAGAAGACCGACGCCTTTGTTAACTTAATAGCCCCGGTGAGAAATAGACTCTTCCCCATTCATCTCTGTTTCATTGTGAGAAACAAACTTCTACTCCCGACGCCACCGGTCACGCTCCATCCTAGTCATTCGATGCCGCCTGCTCCTGTGGTTGTCGCAGCTGCCACCGCCTGATCAAGCCACCACCCTTCTCTCTTCTTCCTCCCGCCCGCTGCTCCTCAAACCACTACACGTGCCGCTGGTTCTCGAGCTCGTCGCAACTACCAGCCTGAGGTCATCTTCTTCCTGCTCTCTTCTTCCTCTGGTCATCTTCTTCCCGCTGCCTCCAGCCGACGCAACTGCCAGCCTGAGGTCGTCAGAGGAGCTATTGCAGGTCATCAGAGGAGCTGTTGTAGGTCACCGGAGGAGCTACTGGTCTCCAGAGGAGCTAGCCTCTGCTTCCCCTACTTCTAGGTAGGTTACATATCTTGATTTTACTGATTTCCATCAACTGATTAGTATTTACTTATCTACTAATTTGTATTTACTTATCTATTGATTTGTATTTATTATCTACTAGTTTTTATTCATTTATCTACTGATTAGTATTAATGTACTATTTTAACTTGTCTAATTCTCATGCTTGACCTAATTCAATAAATTTTGATGCATGTTAAAATAAGATTCAAACTTGTCCATTCTAGCATCCTAATTTGATTTGATTATGTGCTTTGAGCCTTGAAACATGCGTGTTAAAGATACATTGATATTGAATGTCAAAATTAACTCACATGTGGGTCTTCTATTTCTAAAATGATTATGTGAACTCCTAAATCAGTAACATATATTATTCTTTGTGCACCCAAATACCTTATGAATCATGTATGTGCCCTAAGGTGATCAAATGCCTAAATCTTGACTTGAAATATGACCTAGTATGTATGTTGATATATGAAGATCTAGTTAAAACTTCAAGATTGACCCCTGGTGTTCCCGCTAGAGGTGCTACACACTAGCCGATTTGACTCAACTAAATGCACCCCACGAGATCGGAACACATGGGAGGGTTCACTTTCAATATTTATAAACCTAACTAACACACCTACTTCTACTAAAACAGCTACACCCGCAAGCGCACAGGGTCTTGTCGTAGTATAGGAAGGTGGCAAGTATAGGGTCGATCCAAAGGGAAAAGAGGGGGCACTAGATCTAGGTTAGTTTTGATGGGTTCCTACTGCGAAGACTAGGGTTAAGGGTTTAAAGGTGATTTGATTGTTAAACTACTATGAACAAATGAGGAATTAAAGGCACAAATGAAATCAACGTTAACCCTAGACTAAATTAAGACTAAGCAAGGAAAGACTAAGAAAGACTAAATTAAGACTAAGCAAGGAAAGACTAAGCTAGTTATAGGTGGTGGGGAAGCACTAGGGTAAGTAGGGGTAGGATAGGAAAATCAGTGTAAAAGTATTGTAGGGTAGGTTGGTCACCACGGTCATGTTGGTGTGCCACGACTATTGTGAGGGTAGTATAGGATGGTCATGGGGTAAGAATACGATCGTGGTATGGGGTTGGTGGTGATATTCTATGTTGGTGGCCACGTCTGTGGCAGAGTGCCATGGTCCTGGTGGGTGAGTGGCACCACGGCCGTGTTGGGTCACACAACCATTTTGGTCATGGAGCAGCATCACAGTCATTTTGTTCTTCATTGGCCACGGTCGTGGAGACCTGGGGAAAAACCCTATTGAAATGCTGGTTCTTGGTCATAAATTTTCGTGACCGTGAGAAGTGCCCACGGTCGTGGTAAGGCTTGCATCACTTGATTATCCTTTAAACTTCGTCATTCTTGGATGTCTTTGCTTGGTGACAACTCTTGGCCATTGGAGGTAGGTTGAGGGAGATTTTGGGGCCTCCTTTGGACCTCCCCATGAGTGGAGGAGCCCTAGAACTCCTTCTTTCTCTCTCTTCCATATAAGGCATGGTCTAAGTACTTCAAAATAGTGCAAATAACATCTTAAGTGCATTTGGAAATGATAAACACATTAGGGGAAAAAGCTTGTAATCTAACAAGTTTAGATGTGATTTAAGTACAAAATGGCACAGGATGCAGCCCTAAAATAGGGCCACATTACCCCCTGATTCAAATCTTTAATATATGGAATCATGGTTTATTTACTGTTTAGTATTTATTGACAAGCATGATTAAATGATGTTACACAAAACTTAGGATATAAATGATGAAACTAGGATTGTAGGTATAAGAATGACAACATAAATGTATTTGTTGGCCTAGAAACCCATCCAAGATTTACTCATTAGGAGTAAATCTTGGATAGTCCCCAGTTTGGGACTGTTCTTGAACACCTAATTTCACTTATATGTTTCATTTTTCAATGTTTCATTTTTATATGTGAACTATACAATGTTTCATTTTTCAATGTTTCATTATCTTCTAGTTATGTCAAATGCTAAATGTTTGATTTTTTAATGAAATTTTCAGATTGCTGAGCATGGGCATGATGACCATGATGTCCATGATGAGCATGGTGAGGATACCAATGCGCCACCTCACAATGTAAGTTTTAAAAATATATCATATATTTCTATCTATATGTCCATTTATAGTTATATCCTATAAGTGTGTTTATTTTGTCAAAATTTAGGTTGATGATGCACATGTACCCTCTGAAGCACTTGAGGCACTTGATGAGCATTACCAAAAATTTGACAAGAAAAGGGGCATCACTATGATGAAGATGTTAACAACGCTAAGGGGAAATGGACCTAAACTGGTTGTGGATTTTGATAATGCAGGAAATGCAATTGGAGTGAACCGCAATTCGTTTGTTTCATATCTTGGGTATGTTACTCATAGCCATTGTGGTTGTAAGATAGATTCTTGGCATAAACTTCCTAAGGGGAAGAAAGACTTAATAGGGAAGGATTTATGCATGAGTTACTATTATTTGCAATTCTATTTTGAAGATTACTAATTTTTTGGATACTGGTTAATAACAATTCTATTTTGTAGAGTATATTTGCGTTAGATGAAAAGATGCATCGTAAATGCGTGATGCAAAGTTGTGGGAGGGTCCTAAGGAACTATAGGACAAATCTCATCCGAGAATACATAAAATATGGTGAGAAGAGGAAGAAGTGAGCCACTGAACATGGGAACTTCTTGGACCCAGAAGAATGGGACGCACTTGTTGCTTCAAGAAACACTGATGAATTCAAGGTATTAGGTGTTACTCCCTATTTAATTAATATACATTGTATTCACCTATTCAAGATTAACCTTTAGTGTTACTAACCAAATCAATGTGCATACTAACTAGGCTATCAGTGAGGTGCAAAGAGCAAGGCATGCACTGAATGTGCATGACCATACAATGGGTCCAAAGGGCTATGCAGGCGTTTGCCAAAGACTACATGTTGAGTGTACTTCTCAGTCTACTACTACTCAGGAGTCCTCTATTATAGGTACCACACCTCTGCCTCACCATGATGTCTGGATAGTTGGGAGGCAAAACAAGAAGGGAGAAATAAAGAAGCCTACAACTGCTGAGGTAGCTACAAAAATGGTAAAATACAACTCTTAGAGAAATCGTTCGAATATTGATTATTTGTGGTGTTTACTTATCAATTTCTGTTGATGGCAATTAGCGGGAGTTGCACGAGCTAAGGAAACAAGGCAAGTTCATCCCTAAGGGCACAAGGGATGAATTAATAGTTGCTTTGGGTAACCTAGAGCATCCTGGACGTGTTAGGGGTGCAGGAAATGGTGTGGGCATCAAAGCGTTTTTTGGGCCATCCTAGCGCAACCATGTCCCAAAAGTGGGAATTTCACAAGAAGAGGTAACCTATTGTTTTTTTAGAATTCTACTATAAAAGGGAATTTAATAATCAGAAGCTAACATTTCTTTTATCCATGTATAGGTAGATAAGATAGTTGAAAGGAGAGTCGATGAAGAAGTTGATAAGAGAGTCCATGAAGCAATGAGAAAGTGGTAGACATCTCTGACTGCCACTCAGAGAATACCTATGGCATCCCGCTCTACTCCTACTGCAGAGGTTGGGAGTAATCCTATAGACCCACCACCTAGCATATCCACTGTATGTATTTTTATGACATAGTAGCTAGTCTTTTCAAGATGATATGTATATATGTATATAACATTCTTTACGTAAATTAGTAGGGGTTGAAGCAATGTCATATAAAAAGTAACAAATACCTCATTGCAGAGGCGTCTTCTTACCCATCCCTTCCAGGGGAAATGTTTCTTGGGTCTCCATTACCAAATTGTTGGGTTTGTGTCATCATGCTACATATATTCCCCAATTGTTTAGATCTTCTATTGCCATATGCCCACCCAGATTATGAAATGCTTGGTGAGGCAGAAGCTGGAGTGATGTTGTGGCCCAAAGCGGATATCGTCTATACTGAAATTGTATGGTAAGTTTACATTGCGTTAAATTGTTAGTGTATATATGAGGTCAATTGATCTGAAATTATATATACAGGTTAAAATGAAGACACCTAGAGCATCTAGGCCTCCACCTCCACCTCCTACATTACCAAGTTGGGTTCCACAGGACCTACCTGCCCCGTTAGGTCCTAATTGTAGGGGTATGGTAGTATGGTTAGGAGAATCTGATATAAATTGCCCTATAAATGTTTCTATAGATGCGGATGTTGAAGGTAAATCATACGAAAAAAAACTATTTATATAAGATATTTTGGAGTTGTTTCGCTATGATTGGCTGAATACATCTATGATAGAGCTATGGATAATGTGAGATATTGTTTATACATCCATATACCTTATGTAGGATCTTGTGATCTGGTTTCTTATATATTAATGCATACGTAATACATGATTTGCAACTACTTAGACAAGATATGTGCAGATTTTTTATTTGAACATGTAGGATTTTTTATTCCATCTTTGAGTAGTGTAGTAGCTAAATACCATTCGTCAGTTCAACAATACTGCTATGATGCTTTTACAATTTTTTGGCCAAAATAAGAAGACAATGACAATAGCTCCATTCAATGTGGAGTAAGTTTACTTTGCTTATAATTTGGACTTAAGAAAATTACATTTTTATTGTGGATTTTGAGTTATTAATTTTTAACTTTTTACCTCTAGGGGTACGCATTGGGAGTTACTAGTTATTGTTCCTAGTACGTTCATTGTCTATTATCTAGATACTAAGGGGACTAAATTGAATCCAAAATATGGACATGCAATGAAAATGGTATTATTCTGGTCAAAAATATTTCATTTTTATATCCATTAACATATGTTATTACATTACTATTTAATTATACAATTTACTGTGTTACATTAACATGTAGGGGTTTACATGAGTTCAAAAAGGCTGGAGGAAAGGTCCCCAGGAAAAAGAACCAATCAATAATTTGGGAAAATGTGGAAGTAAGTTCCCGACTCCAATGTAGATATTATTTATGTGAACTATGCTTAGTTGTATTTTTTAATATTTTGTATGTGTCAATTTATAGTGTCCTATACAAGACAACAACTGGGCATGTGCATACTATGTGATGTGATTTATGCACATGATTATCAAATATGCCGTAGTGGATATCGATACCATACATGAGGTATTATATATAATCTCATTAGATAATATGAAATATACCAATCTTATTTATGTAATTTAGCACCCGTCTCCCATGCAAGCCCTCTCATCTCTGGCGATTAGGGCTTGGCGGCTGTGGACGCCCGTCGCTACCCGTCAGGGGTTATCTCTACCTATCAGGGTGTCTCTCTCTTGTAGGTCCAAGGGGAAGCTGATTGTCTGGTCTGGTTTCCAGAAGCAGACATGGATATAATAGAAAGGTATGCAAAGATAACATTGACCGAGGAAGAAGAAGCGTTGATCGAAGTCCAAGAAGACGAGGCAGAAGACAGAACCGAACACACGGAACTAGCTTTGGTCGCAAGATTGCTAACAGATAGAAGATTCAATTTTGGGGCAATGCAGAGAACCCTAACACAATCGTGTGGGATGAAGGACAAGGTCTTATTCAAGAAAGTCGAGGCAGATATATTCATAGTCCAGTTCTTCGACTGGAGAGACAAGAGGAAGGTCGTCGATGGGGCACCATGGAATTTTGATAACAGACTCCTATTGTTTAAGGAGATATCACCGGAGGAGCAGCCGGACAAGGTGAACCTGACGATGAGTCCGTTCTGGGTGAGACTCTACGGCCTCCCGCTGGGCTACAGAGGAGAAAAAGCAATCAGGGAGATCGCATGTCAGATGGGTGAGGTGTGTCAGTGGATCGCGACGAGCTTGGGTGGGAGACGTCATCTCGCGTTCGAGTTTTGATCGATATTTCTAGACCGCTAATGCGCACGCTACAGATCCGAACCAAGGGTGGTGGTGTATCATCCATTGAAGTGAAGTATGAGCATCTCTCCATGCTCTGTTACGTATGTGGGCGGCTAGGGCACGATGAGAAGGATTACAGGGAGGTAGGGGAAGAAGAGAAGGAGGGCGGGCAATGGGGGCCATGGCTGAAGGCGTCCCCAAGAAAGCCTCGACTAAGCGTCTATGAGGAAGTCTACGGGGCTGGCGCTGTGAGGAAACTGCTCAAGTTCAACCGGTATCCTACAGTGACAGTGTCGGCAGTGGGGAAGGATCAGAGGGGTGAAGGCGAGGGGCTGTCTGTGAGGGGGGCAAGAGGGCGGGAAGGTAGTAGTGAGGATGGGCGGTGGGATGACCAGGAAAAGGAACATCATAGTGAGGTTGAAAAAGGAAGGAAGATAGGGGGAAAGGATGGTGTGGGAAGGGTAGAAGAAAGAGTCTCATATGGAAGAGAAGGGGGCACGAGGGAGAGTAATAGGGAAGAGGGAGGGGGAAGCTCGAGAAACCTAGATGTTTTCCTGAAGGAAGGGACACGAGGCTCAGACAGGAGAGTTCGTTTCTCCTTAGAGGAGCTGTTCGCTCTCAGGGATACTGCTGTCATATCAGAGGAAGCGCCGTCGGTGGAGGAAGAGGGGTCAGATACGTTGCCGGAGGGTGGCGTCCATCAAGCTATGAAGGGGAAAAGTAGGAGGGAAGACAGGCTTGCATAGGGCTCACGCAGGGAAGATCCAGTAATCACAAGGGCATGGGCAGAACTAACAAAGTGGGGCACAGCAAAGGCCAAAACAATAAGAAGGATGCCAAAGTTAAGAAAAAGCACACACCCTGGGTATATAAAATGAGCCGAGGCGCTAGGCTGGGCATTCCAGAAAGTGAGGTTGCATGGGACTCAATTGCTGGAAAGAGAGGAAGAGACAACGACAGTGCTGATATGGACCTAGATGAGCAGATACAACAAATCGATACTGGGAAAAGAGCAAGGCAGTAGGAGAGGATGGTCTTGGCAGATGACAGGGTTGAAGAAACCCAAGTAGCGGTGTTTGGTGTTGACCAACACCGCAAATGACAATGAAAAGCTTTAGTTGGAACTGTCAGGGGATGGGCGACCCTGACAAGGTGACATCACTATGGTCGTGGTGCTGGAGAGAGAGCCCAAACATAGTTTTCATCATGGATACTATGATTGCAGACACAAAGTTAGAAGACGTGAAGAGAAGCTGTGGTTTTGTTGATGGCATCTGTATTTCTAGTGTGGGAAGATCGGGAGGACTGGGCTGTTGGTGGAAGGACGCTAATGTGGAAATCACTGGCTACTCACAAAGACATGTGGAATGCTTGGTGGATGAGGGCAGGTTTGGGAAATGGAAGGGTATTGGCATCTACGGGTGGGCGGACCAACCTAATAAATTCAAGACATGGGAGCTGATGCGCAAGCTTAAAAGGGAGATGGATTTTCCAGTTATCTTCTTCGACGACTTCAATGAAATAGTTTCTAACTCAAAAAAATTGGGAGGGCCACCCAAGGAGGAAAGAGTCATGCACGGCTTCAGAGATGCTATTAATGATTGTGCTCTAGTTGATTTGGGCTACCCAGGCAATATCTATACATGGAGGAGGGGGCTAACCATCGAGACGTTGGTCCAGGAGAGACTAGATAGAGCGTTGGCGGATCTTGAATGGAGAGGACAATAAACATACTGCAAAGTGATTTGCCTTCCTATATACGAATCGGATCATGCCCCTATCGTCATCACTACTGATAGAAGACAGGTGGACAGGAAGAAAAAGAAACAGGAGTTCTTTGCTTTTGAGCCGGCTTGGATAGTGGAGGAGGAATGTCAGGTCACCATTGCCAAAACATGGATGCAAGGCAGGACGGAGGGACTGTTTGGAAAAAATAATAGATGTGGAGTCAACTTGAAGGAGTGGGCTGAAAAGAAATTCAAATTTTGGAAGAAAAAAATTCATGAATTGGAAAAAGAACTTCTGGAAGTTCAAAATCAACTGTCGGATGCACGGATGCTGCAAAGAGCGAAAGACTTAGCAGGTAGCTGCAGTATTGGCTGAGACCGAGGAATCATATTGGCACACTAGAGCAAGGGCCAATGAGATGAGGGAAGGAGATATGAATACAACCTATTTCCATCACAAGGCTTCCAATAGAAGAAGGAGAAATAAGATTGAAGTGCTGAAAGACAATATGGGAATATGGAAGATGGAGGATGAGGATATCCAAAAGATGGTCACCGATTTCTTTGAAGAGCTTTTTAAAACTTCTAACCCCATGGACTTTTGGTCAGCAACTATGGGTATGGATAGAAAGGTGGACAGATAGCTCTCTAGGTAGATGGAGGAATATATCGCCGATGAGGAAATTCTGCATGCCCTCAAGCAAATGCATCGTAACAAGGCTCCAGGACCAGATGGTACGAAGGCCCTTTTCTTTCAAAAATACTGGCACATTGTTGGAAAAGATGTGGCTAGTTACATAAAGGGGTGGTGGCGTGAACAGAGGAGCCTGGAGGAGGTTAATAACACTCTGGTTGTCCTTATTCCAAAGGTGGATAAGCCTACAGAGATGGTTGAATTCAGACCTATCAGTTTGTGTAATGTCATCTATAAGATTGCCTCAAAAGTGATTACAAATCGCATGAAGCCGCATATGGACAACATTATTTCTAAGAATCAAAGTGCATTTATCCCGGGGAGATTGATTACGGAGAACACACTCATTGCCTATGAAATTTTCACACTATGAAGAAGAAGAAAAAGGACAGAAGGGGTAATCTAGCTCTCAAGCTTGACATGTCCAAGGCCTATGATAGAGTGGAATGGGATTTCCTTATGCACGTAATGGGGTGTCTGGGATTTGGTGACAAGCTAAGGGACCGGATCTACAACTGCATATCTACTGTTAGCCATGCCTTTGCATTTAATAGAAACCAGACCAGAACGATCAAGCCTACCCGAGGACTTAGACATGGAGATCCTCTCTCACCCTATCTCTTTATTCTATGTGCGGATGTTTTTTCTACTTTACTTCGTAGAGCTGCTAATGCTAATCTCATTCATGGGATTAAAGTTAGTAGATCTGCATCGAGTATTTCTTATCTTTTTTTCGCAGACGACAGTATTCTCTTTGCAAGAGCGACCACTACAGAATGCTTGAAAATTGCTAAAATCATCAGCCAGTATGAACAGGCATCCGGGCAAAAACTTAGTTACTCGAAGACGGAAGTTGTATTCAACAAAGGAATGTGTCTATCAAAAAGAGAAGAGATCAAAGAGTTGTTGCAGGTTAAAGAGGTGGACAGGCATGCCCGATATCTGGGTCTACCTACGGCTATAGGGCGGTCTAAAAAATAGATTTTCAACTATATAAAGGAGAGGGTGTGGCAGAAACTGCAAGGCTGGGCGGAGAAGTTGTTATCCAAATTGGGGAAAGAGGTGTTGATAAAGGCGGTGGCACAAGCTATTCCGACGTATGTCATGAGCATATTCCAGTTACCGGAAGGGATGGTGGATGAAATGCACAATATGGTGGCAAGATGGTGGTGGGGGGCCAAGAGTAATGAGAGGAAGATAGCATGGATGAGTTGGGATAGAATGTGTAAACCAAAGAAGCAAGGTGGGATGGGGTTCAGAGACTTGCATGTTTTCAACCAAGCGTTGTTGGCAAAGCAGGTGTGGAGAATACATTCAAAGCCGAATGTGATGGTGGCTAAAGTTTTCAAAGCGAGATATTTCCCTTCATCTGATATTTGGGAGGCGAGGAGAGGTCATAACCCGAGCTACACCTGGCATAGTATATGGGGGGCGAAGGCTCTTGCTGTGGAGGGGGTGGAATGGAGGGTTGGGAGTGGCACGAATATTAACCTATGGGAGGATAGGTGGGTGCCGAAGAGGAGAGATACGTTGGGAGAATATAGACACGTGGAGGGTGAGAAGCCCATATATGTGCAAGAGCTCATTCATGATGAGAGGATGGAGTGGAACTTTGACGTTATTCACGACACTTTTCCGGACAGCATATCAAGGGATATTATGGCTATACCTCTCAGGATAGAGCGAGTGCCCCACGCTAGGTTCTGGTGGCCATCAAGAAACGGTGAGTTTTCGGTCAGATCGACTTACTGGCTAGGTGTTATGGGGAGACAGAATACCCTAGCACATAATTCCGAGCTGGGGGAGAGTATATGGCGGTTGATATGGAGGAGTGGGTTAGCTCCAAAGGCAGCACACTTCATGTGGCGAGAAGCAACAGGTGGATTAGCAACCATTGGAAGATTATATGACAGACACTGCAACATGGATGGTATTTGTTTACTATGCTACTCAGAGACGGAGTCCATCCGACACATGCTATTCAGATGTCCAAGCACCGTTGAAATTTGGGATCATGCGTCGTAATATGCCAGGGACAACATGGATCGGGTGAAGGACCTCGCGGTCATGGAGGCCATTACCACCATCATGAGCACCGAGGACAAAGACATACAGGAGGAGATGGTTTCCATCATTTGGGCGCCATGGATGCTGTGAAATGCCTGCATCTTCAAGAAACCAAACCCAAAGGGAGCAGCTACCAAGACCACCTTATTGGCTTTGCTACGTGACCACAGCAACATAGAGTCATCGTCGAGCAACCAAGGAGAACAGCACATAGGGAGAACCCAACGGGTGAGGTGGACAGCTCCAGAGGTCGACCATGTCAAGCTGAATGTGGATGCTTCGGTAGGGAAGGATGGAATAGAGGCGGCAGGATGGGTTCTTAGGGACAGCAATGGTAACGTCCTAGGCATAGGTAGCAAATGGTGGAATGGATTGAAGGACACTGCTATTGTGGAGGCTTTAAGCATACGTGAGGCCATTCTCTGGATGAAACGACACGCATGGAGAAACGTAGAGGTAGAGACAGACTCGCAGGTGGTGGTCAACAGTTTTCACAAAACCGGCGTGAGGAGAGACTACGTGGGAGGCATCTTGGATGACATTAGGCTGCTTAAAGGCAACTATAGTTCTTTTTCCTTATCGTTTAGGAGTCGTACTAGTAATAATTTAGCTAATTCTATAGCTAATGATACCCGTCGTGGGTCAGTCGAGTCTTTTGATTTGGTATCGTCTTTTCCCAGTATGTATTTGAACCTTTCTAGGGCCGATTGGCCATCGTAATGATATATGGCACGAAACCTTCAAAAAAAATCTTATTTATGTATTATTAATTATATATGTACATCATTCTCTTATACATCATTCTCTTTGCAGGTGTTTAAAACTGACCCCACTATAGGTAAGGCCTTATCAGATGTACATGCTTCCTATACGACGGAAGAATTAAATGATGTAAGAGAAGAATGGGCAAAAGCCATACAAGTAGTGGGGGTTTTAAAATATAATTGGGATGTTGATAGCGATAATGACTAAAGAATGATATTTTGTAAATGAATTTTTCTGAATTGTCATATGTGTGAATGTTTCTACATGTCTGACTGTTTCTACATGTGTCTGAATGTTTATACATGTGTGAATGTGAAAATGAATGAAACTGCAGGTTGCTACATGAATGTTTCTACATGTGTCTAAATGTTTCTACATGTGTGAATGTGAAAATGAAAGGAACTGCAGGTTGCTACATGAACTTTCTACATGTGTCTGAATGTTTTTAAATGTGTGAATGTGAAAATGAAAGGAACTATAGGTTGCTACATGAATGTGTCTAAATGTGTTTGAATGTTTCTACATGAGTGAAAATTGAATGGAAGTACATGTTGCTAAATGTGTGAAAATGAATCTTGTTAAATTTGTAGGTTTGTGGCATGTTATTGGCTGATATCAATGGATGTCATAAACCTATAGTTCAGTTCCACTGAACTGCAAGTTTCTACATCCTGCGACCAGCCACAACAGGTCTGCCCACTAATAAGAAAAAAAGCAAAACATAGGCGTCGGTTATTAGTCAAAAATCGACAATAAAGGCTTACATCGTTAGTTAATAGCAAAAATCCTTCGTCTAATGAGTCCAGACAACATGACCATGCTGGCCAGCACGACCGTGGCGGCATGTGATATGGCGTCGATTATTACTAAGAAACCGATATCGATGGTGTCCTAGATGGGCTAGACAACACGATCGTGTTGGCCAGTATGGCCGTGGCGGCAGGTGATATGGCATAAATTATTACTAAGAAACTGATGATGATGGTGTCCTAGATGGCACCCTTTTGTGGCACGAAGGGTTTGGGCGTCAGTTTCCCTACTAATAACTGACACCTATAGTGCCCCTACTGGCACCCTTTTTGTGGCGCTAAGGGTTTGGGCATCAATTTCCCTACTAATAATCGATGCCTATAGTGCCCCTGCTGGCACGTTTTGGGTGGCACGAAGGGTTTTGGCATCGCTTTTCAAACCGACGCCTAAGGGTTCACCTTTTAGTGTCGCCCACATATGTGTCACTTTTCAACCGTCGCTAAAGGCCTTAAATAACTGACACCTTCAATCAGTTGGCTCCTCATGTTTGTTGGCCTCCTCGGTCCTCTAGTTGTTCGACACGACTCATGTTGAACATCTTCTCTTTCCAAAATAGAAATTAAACCATATTATATTTTAAAAGGGAAAACCTTGAGTTACATTTAAGGGGGATATAGGAAGAAGAACACTAAACTATATTTGGAAAAGAGGGGAGAGGCTCAGTATGCAAATTGAGTAACAACATGTAAGAAAACCAAACAACCACACACACACATCCATAAGGGTTTTGGTCATAACCACTCATATATCCACCATAAAAATGCTTTTAGGGTGACACATATAGATTCTATGTGGGATCATATGTATTATTTAATCATATTTGCACATTAATCATTTTTAATGTCCATATCATATGCAATAAAATAAATTTGACCATATTGATTAAATCCAGATACACCATATATTGGAGTGGCTCTGATACCACTGTCGCGGAATAGGGACGATAGAGAATTTAGTAGAAACAAAAATGTTTGCCCCTATTCCTTGATAGAGAGATCACGTCAACAAAAATGTATCTAGGAAATAAGGGTAGCAAGATATAGACCTAGTCTTGGAGCAAATCCAATGACTACTCGTGCATGGTGATGTGCACTATGCACAAAATTCACACAGACAACTACCAGCAATGACCTCCTAGTGTGGCACCACTGACGACAGTGGTTGTTGTCCTCTTTGCATGGAGGAAATGGCATCCATGCCTCTATGTAGGTTATGTGGACCACTAGGAACTCTAGTTATGCTATAACATCCAACAAGAAGGATTTGTCCTTTGAACATCAATGTCCTAGTGTTGAGTTTCTCACTCTTGTTGTTTCTCCCTTGTACATGTAAGACTTGTGCGGGCTATCTAGTTATCAAAAAAATGAGACGACAAAAATTTTAAAAGCTTATTGTTGTGTCTTCTAAAAGCCTTAACCACACCCATGTTTATAGGATGGTCATGGGCAAGACTCCCAAATCAATCGGGAGTCAGAGAGAATAATTTTCATGAAATTCTAATCATAAAATGGTCAGTTCATACTTTTATTAGTCAGTTCATATGTGAATTGGTCGGTTCAACACTTGAACTAATTAGTTCACATATGAATCAGTCAATTCAGCATTTGAATTGGTGAGTTCACTATATTTCCTATTTGCAAACATATTGGCTTTCAATGTGATGATTAACGCACAACATGACGTCAACATCAATCCTTGATCCAATCATACTGATCACTAAACCGATTGTTTCATATATGAAATGGTTGATTCTCGTTATGAAATAGTTTGTTCATTTCTGAACTGGGCGATTCATATACTAAATCGAGCGGTTCACTTCTGAACCACTCATATCAAATTTTGGTTCAGCCAATGTACAACCAATGTTGTTCAAATTGAATACCTAAACACTATAGTAATTAAGTTAAACCATTTTCATGGGTAAACTCCTTTTCTAGGTGCATCTTATGTGTGTGACCCTATAGGTACCAAGTTACGTTGGCAGTTTATGTCCATAACCAACTTATGACCTCATAAGCAATGAGCGGTATCTAGCAACACATCATTTCTACCCTAATTAAGAAGTTGGAGAACAACTTCAACCTACAATAACTGATCAGTGTTACTGTGATTGTATAGTTCCTTTATCTCTAATATCCAGATTGAACTCGAGGAATGGAATTGTCATCCTATTCAACTTTCAATCCAATACCTTGAACTAGAGAAGACTGCATGAGATGATTGTGAGCTCACATAACACATACCGAGTCACATGAGTATGGCCATACATTTTCCAGTCTCGCTTATCAAGAGGTCAGGATATCAATCTGTAGTATGAAGGAAAAATCCCATCTACATCACTCAAACTCGACCCTATGATCAAGCATAACCTTTATGGAAACCCTTGTTCAAGGTCACATTGGATGATGTCCAAATACAGTGATGAGTGTAGTGACTTCAGGTCGAAGAGCCACAATCACCACTATTACTAATAGAGTTGATTCTAAATACCAGTCCATGGCATCCATGTTTCACTCTCGATGTGGGTCTTTCAAATACACTATTCTCTAACATGTAACTATGTGTTTGACTTGATATCCCATATGATGACTAATGAGACTCTGTCATCAGGAAACACACACCCTAGTCTATGTATTGTTGTTGTCTATTTTGATTCCACAACAATATGTGACTAGGGACATAACAAGAATGCATATACTCTGATCACACATATGATCCCATTGTTCAGGTCCTCAACCTAAAGACATATGTTATCGAGTAACATCAATGTTTATACATCTACGATGTTTGTGTCATCATCTCATGATTGATACAAACATAATAGACAAAATTACCTTTATCATTATCAAATCAGGTATCTGATGCCCCATTACAATCATCGTATGATTGGCTCTCTGAGTTTACATACCAACACTTATTTCATGGTGATTTATATAAGGAGGTGTATATGAAGCAAACTCTAAGTTTTATACTCAAGAAAATCTTCACAGATAGTATGTCATCTCAAACACTCCTTGTATGCCCTCAAGAATCACCACGTCTACTAGTACAGAAATGGTCTGTAGCATCGGTATTTTTAAGCATGTAGCGTCACTTTTTAGCCGACTCCTAAGTGGGCGTCGCTATAGAATTTGACCTATAGCGTTGGTTTTTTTAACTAAAGAAAACCGACCCAATAGGCTGTAAAAAATGAGAAAAAAACTGTGGCCAAGATTGTAGGTTGGTTATCAAGCTCAATCTGTAGACCTGTAGCATCGGTTGTCTTAAAAAACCGACCTTAGAGGTTCACTCTAAGGTCAGTTTTTTAAGAAAACCGATGCTATAAGGTCTATAGATGGGGCTTGACAATCTGTAGAGCTGTAGCATCAGTTTTCTTAAAAAAACGACCTTAGAGGTAACCTCTAAGGTCAGTTTTTTAAGAAAATCGATGCTACAGGTCTACAGATTGCCAAGCTCAATCTGTAGACCACACACGGCCGTGCTACGCGGCACGGCCGTGCTACCATAACCCAACACGTCCGCGCTACACAGAACGGGCGTGCTACCAGAAGCCAACACGGACATGCTACACAGCACAGTCGTGCAACCATATCCCAACACGGCCGTGCTACACAGCACGACCATGCTACACGTCACCTACAAAGTCGGTTTTTTAAAAAACCCGACGCTTGAAGTTACAATTTTTTTAAAATTTTTACAGAAATAGTAATAGAACAGAAGAACAAAAGAACCAGGATATGAGAGAGGGGAGCATTGATGCTCAACCATCACCATTCCAAACCACACATTCATAACAAAAATGATTCATATATTTAGTTGTGTTACACATAATCACATCATAATTTACAAAATAATAGATTGCAAGTCTGAGATGATATTAAATGTCGGATACACATGTAAATATGAAAGAGTAGCCACATACATAAATGGAGATGACATATTTAATCCAATGTTATATTGATTTCATTTAGAAAAATATCTCACCACTCTTCTCGGAATTCATTTAAGTCCTCAAGTGTGTAAGAATGAGTTGTAAAGATCTGTAACAGAAAATGCAAATGCTAATATTTTATAAAATGACTAAAACCACTTGAAAATTTATGATGTTATTCTTTATTACCTGATCTATAGTCTGAACATCATATGATGCTTGTTTAACAATAGCTTGCATATATTTCATTACATAGTAGCCACAAGCCCAATCATTACTTTTTATAGGACACTACAAATAACGAATTATACTTAATGTTAGTAAACTACTATAAACATGAGTTGAGATAAGAATATAACAGTTGATATATAAGACTTGAAAATTAATACATATAAGACTAAGCAGTTGTTAAAGTAGCTACTTTAAAAGATTACATGATAAAAAAATAAGTGATAATAAAAACACAAGTGATAAGGTATACATGATATGTGATGTATATTTAAAAGATTACTTGCTTGAATGATAATAAAATAAATAATTCAAAGAATACATGTCTCTACTATTGGTTGAGTTGTTAGTCAAGTAAATAACCACTCAGATATATACCCAGAGAACAAATGAGGAAATACTACTAAAATTTTCTTCAAAACTAAACATACATTATACATGTACATCCTAAGTGAGATTAAATATCCAAAAATAGTCCCAAACTGGGGACTATCCAAATGATTACATATGTGATTGATAACAAAATGTAGATATGAATGAATACATATTTTCATTATTGGTTGATTTACTAGTCAAATAAAATGGCACATTTGGAGAATGAGTATATTATACCTCACTTGTAAGCTGAAGAAGAAATATATGCAAGTCAACAATAAGTTAATAGCACCTGCAACAACACAAATGCACGATTCAATTATGTTATAATGTATTAATTAGGGGTCAGTATATTTCAATTTTATAGGAGTAGTAACAAATTCAAAATTGACAAATTTTGATGATTCTACAACTCAGTCAACACCGTCGTGCTGCACAGCGCGGCCGTGCAAACAAAATGGTCGTGCTTCCCAGCACGGCCGTGCTACCTAGTCAGTTGCTTGAAAGTAAGATGTAAATGAAGGAGTGAGGCAGCAAGGACAATAACTTGAGAAAAACTGGTCGATGAGGGAGCTTGTGCGGGAAAAGAACTGGAGAGAGATGTGCACGACCCTTGCAACGCCTAAGGCGTCATCCCCTTTCAAGGAAGAAAGCACCAGAGAGAGATGCAATGCCTAAGACATTTCCGTCGTCCAAGGAAAACGGTGCCGGAGATGGTGGTAAGGAGTGTCGTAATCGGTGGGGATGGTGGCAAGAAGCTTAGGCGTCATCGTCTAAGGAAAGTGGCGCTAGTTTGCCTCTTTTCAGATGAGGAGATGGTTGGGGGAGGTCACCTTTTTAGAGGCGGCGTTGCCTTTCTTCGGATGCGGGAGTGGAAATGGGGGGTAGCAGCAGCAGCAAATGGAAACCTAAGCCTTACAATTGGGCTTATATGTGCAATGTAGAAGACCTATAGCGTCAGTGTTTTATAAAAAAAATGACCCTAATAGTCTATTAAAAAAATGGTGCCCGGACTAAACCTATAGTGATAGGTTTTTAAGATAACCGTCACTATAGACCTGACCTATAGCGATGGTTATCTTAAGAATCCGTCACTATAGGTTAAGTCCGGGCACCATTTTTTTAATAGACTTATAGGGTCAGTTTTGCAGTATAACCGACGCTATAGGTCAGGATCTGTAAAGTCGGTTACATATAAAAACTGACTCTAGAGTTTCAAAGTGGTACCCGTGTTTTTGTTGACCCTATAGCATCGGTTATTTTAAAACACCGACCCTATAGATCAAGGCATGAAGCCAAAATCGAACGAATTTTCGCCGTGGGAAATCTATAACGTCGGTTTTTATGTTAAAACCGATGCAGTAGTCTATTAGGTCGGTTATTCTAGTAAAAACGACGCTATGGGCAGCGAAGTTACTGGCCAAAAATGTAGTATATGCCCATGTGGAGTTATTTCTAGCCTAGTTTTTTCCATATTTTCTGTTGATAAGAACCTCTTATTTAGTTCTTCTCAAGCTAAAAGAATCATTCTTACTATCTATGATAATATATCAATATCACTAATAGTGATGCCCATGTGATTTCAACATTAAAATAGGCACCGAACAATATTTTCATACCATGGATTTGGGACAACTTCACTACTTTATGGATATATAAGTGTTATGTTCTCATCATGGCACTTATTTATCTCATTGGAAGTATATCCTTGACCTCTTAAAGAAATCAAGTATGTGGAATTCTAAGCCTATTTCTTCACCAAAGGACTATCACCACAAAGTTTTGTCTAAGGAGTCTTTTTCCATTCCTAAAGAACATAGATGCACAGTTGGGAAACTCATCTATCTTGCAATTATCCAGATGCTTTTGTAGTTAGTGTTTCTAATTAACACAGGCTAAACACATTGTATTCCATTGTATTTAGGTATAACATATCTTTAATTTTTTCAAAAGTGCACCTGACAAGGGTATCTTGTACAATAAACCACAATCTCCGTATATGTCTCCGATCTACTACGTGTATGCTAATTGGGCCGTACATGTGAATGATAGGATATCCATTTTTGTATTTTATGTTCTATTGGGTGGTCATTCCATCAGTTAGCAGAGTAGGAAGAAATCTATTTTGGTTTGTTCCAACATTGAGGAAGAATATCGTGCCATGGAACACACTTGTTGTGAAATTCCATTTATGACTTCTATTACTTAGGAGTTAGATTCTACTTTCACATCTCCAAAAAATCTCATATGTGATAACCATACATCTATTCATATATTTAATGATCTAGTTTTTCATTAACGTACCTAACACATTGAGGTTGATCGACATTTTGTGAGATACCTATGTTATGACAAAAAGATAATTGCACCATATATCAAGACTAGAGAACAGACTACTGACATCTTCACCAAGCCACATCCACATTCATCCTTATCCTATATGTGTAGCATGTTGGAAATACACAAGGTGTACTCTCCAACTTGTGGGGGAGGGTTGGCGATATAATATTATTTAGTCTCTATTTACTAGCTAATTGGTTTTCCTCTATTTGAGAACATTAGTTTCAGTTGTGATTTATGTTATGTTGTGTATCTAGTCTTCACAAGTTAAATTTGACAAAAAGTGAAGTTTATATTCGAAGCTAAAGTAGTTAATGTCCAATAATGAAACTAATTATGGAATTCTAACGTCAAAAGAAAAATACTATGAGCATGAAAACAAGTACTTAATTTTCTTACTATAAAAATATGCTTTAATGAAAAAACGGGAACAAGACACTTCAATGTGTGATCCTTTATAGGAGGTTTAGCATATAATAATCTAATGAACATGATGACAGATGATGGAAAAAACAAAATCTTCCCCAAAGAACTGTGGTCAAACACTAAAACTATTCTATGGTAGATGAAGAATATGTGTATGGAAAAACTAGAGCCTCCCTTGCAAGCTATAGAAGATCCGAGTTAGGAAAGTGTAGGGGCACAAAAATATTGCAAGACGTGAGAGAGGTGTCACTGAATTCTTCTGAAAGAAAGACAACACCAACCAAAGGTGAAGACAACAATAAGCTTTATAATGATTTGTACATATTGACACTTACTTTGTCAGAACATGTTGAATAATATCACAGCTGGAGAGAATTAGTGCTTGACCTCAAATAGGCTTACCCAGTCATCCAATATGTGCATGGGTATTCTCTTTTTCCAAATCCACCCATGCCCCAAACATGTTTCCCATGCCATGCCCAACCACTTCAATTTCTAAGGGGACCACACTCGGTACATTAGACGGTATGAACTACTAGACGTTGTGATAACCAAACTTGACACCACATTTCAAAAGACTAGTAATAACTTTACTCCCCACTATCTCTATTGTTGTCTTCCTCATTCAACAACACTCTTCTCCTAGTTCGCCTTTTCTGTGACGAAGTACCACATGGAAAGTTGAAAATGCCTTGTAGCAACTAACAAAGCAAACTCTTTCATAAGAATCACAATTACTAATTATTATTTCACACTCTTCTTTAATTCATATCACACCATGTTTGACAACAAACTCTTTCTATTTATAGGTATTTTGAATGATATAAGGTTCATATTTTATGATCCTCAATTCTTGCAAATTTATGTTGATCTCAAGAAAATAGGATGGAGTTTTATCAGAGAATACCAAAGCTCAATAATGTAACATTAGAAGATAGTATAAATAAATTGCAATTATATTAGTGGAACCTTAGTCATGCAATTAAAGATCCAATGGACCACATGTATCCACTTTGAGGCATGGGTTCAACCCATGGCCCAAGTGACGACCACGAGAATGTTTTCTTTGCAAATAGGTCATTGTGTCACAAGTTTGAGAAATTAAAGAATTCATACATGAATAGACATTAATGGCTTTGTGACTTTGCTAGATAATCAAAATATAGGATAATAGGAAAGTTTCCAGAATATTCTAAGATAATTTATAATTTAGATTACTCATAGAGTATTTATCTAACCCAAAATTGCAATACAAGTTTTGAGTATCAAGAAAGGATATATCAATCTAATTTATGGAATACTCGAAGCTAATAAGAAATATAAGATAATTTTAGATTTATAGATGAAAAGGACTTTCCATGTGATGTGGGCAAGTGAATTAGGGAAATACTTGAAGAGTAAGTTTCATCTAGAAGAGTTATCCCAATAAATCCCAAATTTGTTATATAAGTTGGGGATGGTATTAATGAGTTACATCCAAATTTCATAAAAAGGGATTCTCCTAGTATCCTATATAAAATTGTGAAGGAAGAGAGACTTACTTGTAATTATTACTTCCATATTAGAAACCTATTAAATATATTTGTTGATCAACCCACATCTATTTGATATGTCACACTGAGTGTGACTATTGAATCAAACATTGAAGCCTCTTACGTTGTCTCCTACCCCACATCAGTTTCAAAAGAAACATTGTTCTGACTTAGAAACCCTATCACTCTTGTTCTCTTTCTTCCCTTCACCTTTTCCCCTAATTTTTGTCCCAAAAATATAGGGAAGCTTAAACAAGTTTAACTAGCCATCATATAGTCATCAACATATCAAATTTGAAGAATGCCCATTTCCCACTTTCCTCTAGG
Organism: Alisma plantago-aquatica; assembly: GCA_963693085.1. Taxonomy (NCBI): domain Eukaryota; kingdom Viridiplantae; phylum Streptophyta; class Magnoliopsida; order Alismatales; family Alismataceae; genus Alisma; species Alisma plantago-aquatica. The sequence continues at coordinate 182,465,477 of OY856414.1, read as the reverse complement.
AAGTTAGGGCAACCAATCAGTTCCTGGACTTAACAACCCATGCCTATAAAAGAGGGTATGTTAAGTTCAACCTTGACATAGGATACCCATAGTTGCATTCAATTGTGATAAATATCCCATACAACCTATTAACCTTCTCAACCTTTCTCTCTGATGATGAGAAAGGGGTTCCAGCCATGCACAATGAAAAGGGCCACTTGGCTTAGTAGGAAGAACTGCTAGGAGTCCCCATAAGCATTCCAGTGGCATCAAGTTGTTAGGGAGGTTTTGAGTACCCTTTAGGATCACCTCCGACCTCCTTCAGAAACATATCACTAGAGATAGTTCTTTGCATCAACATTGGACTTCAAAAATATTGGAAGACCTTCCTCGAGAGCCAGGAAACCTTCAGTGAATGTCTTCTCTCATCAGCTTATGGAAAAATCCATACTCTGATTCATAATCGTCTTCTTCTTCCTATAGTTAGCCCTAACAAACAACTCTGACTATTTTTCTTCCTCCTCCGCTGCGCATTGAGACTGTCAAAGCTTAGAAAAGTCAATGGGAGCCCAAGCCACAACTACTAAGGCCCCTGGGCAAGATTCAATCATAGGGTGGACTTCATGCTAGCTCTACACACGCATGAGAGGAGAAGAATTGGAGGCACAATTTTACCCCAGAGCCCATGAGCGAGAGATAAATGGATTTTTCTTGTAAGGAAAGCATTGTCCTTTCCACCTCAAATATGATCCCTATCGTGTGGATCAGGTGCTAATGTGGTGCAAGCGCATTAGTCAGGCCTAGTCCCACAATTGAAGTAGATAATGTAATGAATTGCTGACGTAGCATAATCTAATTGGCAACAATATGATTATCTTGCAAAACTTGTAGTTAACTATTGGTAGATCTGATTATGGTGAAATTATATATCAAATTGATCAAAAAATGGATTAAAAAATGTATAAAATACTTTTTGATTCTAAATATTCCCATAGTTCCAAAATTATGCATAAACATGTATATATGATAGATAATGCATACAAACCCTAGATTCGATTAATCTATTGCTCAAGTCAATGAATACATTTATTTTGTGTTATAAATTGTTATCATCATCCATGTCATAAAAAGAGTGACAAAGTTTTTATAGGTTGGTTGTCAACTTACCACCAACCCTCCTCCATTACCCGGGCTTGGGACCGACTACATTTACAAAAAATATGGAAAGATAGACATAGTTTGTGTTATAAATTGTTATCATTGAGTATAATGAGAATCCAAAATAATGATGTGATGATGAATAATTAGGGTTTCCAGACTAATATTCATACATATAATGAATTAGGGTATTGAGTATCTTTCTATGATCTTAATTCACATAATCTAATCTAAGTATTTCTTAAACATGATAGGTTTGACGTAAGATTTTAGGTTACAACTAATGTCTGATTAGGGTTCCTAAATTAATTGGTCCATTAACAAAGTATTTTGGATTTCAAGGCATAATCCTAATAATAAGGAAACCAAAACCCTAGAGTAAACCATTGTTTAGTATCTTGAGAATGTATGGTGTCACTTTAGGATATACATACAGGAAGATTGAATGTTGATTGCTTAGATCCACCTTCACCTACTTGTTTTGATATACATATGCTTAAAGTACACTTTAAAAATAAGTGCATGACTACTTCTTGCCAAAGGTATGTGCTTATTAATAATCACATTATCGACTCCTGAAGTTTAATGAAATGAATTGTCGGATGTTTATTTACTCCCTATTTTATATAATGCCAATATGAGTATCATATAATGAAACCAGTTATGTTTGAACCCAAGGTTAGACCTACCAAGGGGTAGTTCATCTAAGCCCAATGATAGATAGAAAAAGGTGACTACACCCAAGGTGGTTTGGCAAACATGGGTTATACTATATTAATGAAATACCAGTTTATATGTGCAACTATTTGATGGTTAATAATATATGTTGTTATCTTATATTCACACTTTTGTATGCACCCCACATACACAATATATTAATATATTGATCCTATTTTTGTTTTTCAACTTTTGAGGTAGATGAGATACATGATATAGAACATGAAGATAAAGATGATAGCTATGAAAGATATTAGAGCTATGCCAAGGAGGATTGGTTAGATGCTTCTTCTCATATGTGTTAGTTTCCCATGTAAAGATCATATAACTCCTAAGAGGAGCATCATTACATGCCATGTAAATAATATTTGTGAAATTAATCAAATTATTTGATATTATCTGTTGTTTGGTATCAGAGCCTAGATTTTTCAAATGATATTTAATAGTTGATAATTCTAAATGATCCATAGAAATATAAGGAAAATATTTATGGATGTTTAGAAAGGATCATGGATTTTGGGTCTAGAAATATTTTCTTGTGCACCATGAATTGGTCTACTGGGACTCCCTCAACCAATGTTATACAAACCAGGATAGAACCTAGATTTTTCCTAAAATAACATTTCCTCAAAGTTTATCATCTCTAATTTCGTCCTCTTCTAATATCGTTGTTTCAAAAACCCTAAAATTCACTTCCCCCCATCTCAAGTTAGGGTTTTCATAAGAAGTATGATAAAGGAATCCAATTGATGTACATTTAGTGATTGAAATAATGACATAGTTAGGAAAAATGTTTTATGTGTTTTCCTTGCAAAGGTAAACCCTCTATACAACTAGGGTTTGTTTAGGAGAACCCTTAGTGGGTCGATATGATCATAAAACCCTAAGATGCAGGGTGTAGTCCTAAACACTAACCCTAAACCATAATCCTAGGTAATGGAAGTAGTGTGGGTTGAACATGAAGCCTACCAATATAAATCCCAATCAGGGTAAATGGAAAGAGGAAATATAAATGGGTTGGGTGACCCAGTCTCAGTACCACAAATTGGATACCCAAGTTTTGCATGAACGCAAGTACGTGAAGAGTGCATGCATGATACATGTAGAGGGTTTTTGGATATACATATAAAATAGAGGAAATTCATGGTTACATAAGAATGAATATAAGACCCTCCACTCACTATTAGGGGTTGTATCCCGACCAGGGGTGGGTTAACCCAAGAATAGAAAAAGACTTATGGGGGAAATATAACCCTAAACATGTGGGGTCAGGTTGTATATAGAAAGCCTAACCCCCTACTTTAAGTGAAGAAGGAACCCTAGGTTAGGACCTACCCTAGAATGGTGAGTTGAGCAACCTTATATTAAGAATTATGGAAACCTTGTTCCTTAACGGACCTATCCCTAAAGGAATAGGATATGATGTGATCATATGGGTATAGGGCATGGAAATATTTACCCCTACCCATGAAAACATAAGTTTTTTTGGTCAGAATGAAAACATATGTTGCTATTAAACATATATTAAATGTGGAAACCCTGATTATAGAAATCTCTAACGTATATATGTAAAGGCAAGTAAATTATGTTGAGAGAAATGTAATAATCATGCACCTAAGGTATATAAGCTCTACTACCACCATGCATAAATATATAAGCATGAAACTTGGTTAACATGTTAAACAAAAGTTAACACAATGAAATGAATTCTATGATGGACACCTAAGTTATTGACTCTCCTCAGACAAGATGAGTCATGTGATATAGAAATATAATAAAATGGAGACCCTTGTAATTGATAAGAAAAACAAAATAAAGATACGACATCTCAATAAACACTAGGAAGGGTAGAACCCTAAGTCAAACCTAGGATCCAATAGGGATGATTAAAGGTACATAAGACCTAAGGGGTCTGGAGGGGATCATGTCCTAAGTACAGAAGGCCCATGGGGTCAAGAGAGAGCCATCCATGATAATACAAGGAACATGGGTAAACATATTGTCCACCTCCATGAGTACATATGGACCAAGAATTTAATGTGAAAGGAACTCAAAAAGTACATAAGGCCCTTCGGGTCAAAGAGCAGATAACTTCAAAGGTACCTATACTCATAGATCTATTAAGGGAATGACTAAATAAAATATACATTAGATGTAGTTATAAGGAATTTATATGTTATCCACCCGATTTAGCTACCAGAGCAACCTTGCGAGATTTGTGCCCAATGGAACACATTGATTCAGAATAGTGCTTTTCCCAACCAGATACGTGAAAATTGTTAACGGAAACTACAAAGGTTCATGGATATTTCGGATATGAACTTATGTTGTAATGTATGAAATGGAATCTTAAAGGTATTTTTGTATAAACTCAAAAATGATGAGAAAAACATTATCCCCCAGGTATACGAAATTTCACAGAAAATTAGTTGAATAAAATGTATTCATGGTTTGGCATTATTATTAAGGATGATTAAACCAACATTTTATGTTATAGGATTATGTGTAGATACATAATTTCTGCTCTTAGAATGGGATGAACATTTGTATTTCGAGTGCAACCAAATGCTTATTTCATCTTAAAATGGTTGTTAGAGAAAGGGTAGTCTCATATGATACACGAAATTTACATATGAAGATGAATATTCTAAGATTAATATAATGGCATAATCTAGGGTTTTAAGGTGCTAACTCATCCTTAAACAAAAATATATTAATAATATATTGGAAACCTAGGTGAAAGAAATGTAATCACCAAGAGGAACTAAAATAACAATGAAATTTTATCACAAAGTGATAATCTCATACGATGAATGAGGATGTGGAAATTCCTTTAGATTGAATTCAGGTTCCAACCTTAGTAAAATAAGGAATTTGTATAACAGTAAAATGCAATTTAGATAAAAGCATATCTATGAAAGGTTTCTAGTATGGTTGATGATAATATTAGTTATCTTTCACCTTAGTCCTGATTAGGTTTGAATTTTGGGGAAACAATTCCTTCTAAGGAGGGATGAAGGTAGGATCCCTAATTTTCACAAAGTATGTTTAATTAAAGGAAATAGGATGTATTTTTATTAGAGAATATCAAATCTCAATAATGTTACATTGGAAGACATTATAAAGGAATTGGAATAAAATTAGTGGAACCTTATACGCAACTAAAGGTCTAATGTTCCACTTGAATCCACTTTGAGGCATGAGTTCAACCATTGGCCCAAGTGAGGCCCATAGGACTATTCACTTTACAAATAGGTCCTTCTTGTACAAGTTTAAAAAATAAAATAATTAGTGCATTAATACATGATAATGTCATTATGAGTTGTTATATAATAAAAATACAGGTTAACATGCAAGTTTCCATAATATTCTAAGAAGATTTGTCATTTAGATAACTAGTGGAGAAATTATCAACCTAGACTCAATACAAGTTTCAGGAACCAAATAAGGATATCTCAATCTAAACTTGAGATGATTATAAGATAATTTTAGAGTTTGAGATACTAAGGAACTAAGATAATTCTAGAATTTGAGATGAAAAGGACTTTGCATGTGATGTGGGTAATCAAATTAAGGAAATACTTGAAGAATATGTTTTGTCAATGAGAGTTATCCCAATAAATCTCACATTTAGATATAATTTGTGGAAGTCACTAATGAGTTACCATCCAAATTTCATAACAAAATAATGCTTCTAGTACCCTATAGAAAATCATGAAGGAAGAGGGACCTATTTGTAATTATTACATATGGCATGCCCATTTTAGGGATCCCATCACTAAGAACTCTATAGTTAAGCATGCTCAATCAAAGTAGTACTACGATGGGTGACTTGTTGATAAGTTGATCTTGGGATATGTGTGAGTGGGGAAAATTGTGTAATCGTGGCCAATGGTGGATTGTGGGGTCATTTATCATTTGAGAAACTCTATTAGAGCCTTTCTTAGGATGCCTAGTCATTACAACGTGGTGATCAATGTGACCACTCGTCATTCCTAAAATTCTATTATACCATAGGGTGATGGGCCCATGTGTTAAACATTTATAGAGAATAATTAATATTTTAAGCCACATTCTTATGAAGTCAGCCAACACTTGTGATTTCCTCTTTTATGATTAATCAAGGTATCAATAATCACTTTCACTCAATAATCCTTCATTAAATAATATTTTTTGATAATATTTCTTTGAAGACCATTATAGGGTAGTTTAAGATCTTATCTCCACCAAGTTAACTCCTTGTTTTCCCTCAAAATACATATGTTGCTATGAACTTCTCTCATGTCATGTGTCCTACTATTCTTGGTGTCAATCACTCCCAATTTGATCAGCACACAATGTTTCTTTCTGATTCAAATCCTTAATTGTTCAACCTAAGTGTCTTTATTTTAGTTTAGGTTATCTCTAAACTATCAAAATTAACAAATTATACATTTTATCATATAAATCCAATTTATGTTACCCATATAATTTTCATTTATACCCAATTTTGAGTTTTCCATTTCTTTTCTTGAATATAAATTCAAATGCCATGTTATTTACATCCAACAAAAATTTGTAATTTGATTTAATCCTTTTATTTTTGGTAGAACATGTTCAGTTTAGAATAGGTCACACTAGGTTTACTTTGACTGATTCATTTGTTATTATTCATCTTGTTAAATCATGATTCTGTTGTTTATGGAAAATAATTGCACTCATATGGTAATAATACTTTAATCCTTAAGTCATAGTATAATGGATTCATTAGAGTTATTCCATATTGATATACTTTCTTTCCTTCAAAAAAATGATAATACTTAATAAAGAGCATTTTTAATGATACCCGATCACATACAAGTAGGGATTTATCTCTCATTTTTGTTCAAATGGTAGATTTATGGATTTTCAAGAATTCAACTTAGTTCATTATATCTTTATATATCATCATCAACATATCATTAACCAAAGACTTCATTAGAATGTATAAGAATTTGTATAAGATATTCAAAATAGAAGGAATCCTTAATTCCTTTAAATATATAGAAATCTCAAAGCATAAACATTAATAACACACAATTAATAGTTTCATACCACTTTGTTATGAATTATATACAATAACCTAGATATACTCTCTTATAATTAAGTCAAGCTATATGCAATAATTTATTTTTAGTTAATATTTTAATAAAAGTCATGCTTCATTACTAATATTTTAGTCATCTTATTTGGGTTAAGGTTGGGTTCTTAGCACCACTGATTTAAATCCTTGGTTTTACCTTAATTTTATATTCATTACTTATATTTTATCCCATTTTATGTTGACTTATATTCTTGGTATAATTCATTCTCAATCTATTTGATGCATAATATCGATTCCCCATTCAAATTGCTCACAATCCAACTTAGGTGTATTTATTTCAATTTTTATTTAATTTAAATATATTAAAGTAAACAAATTATACATTTTTATACTAATTTAGTTGATATTAACCATTACTTATCATACCAATTTATTTTTCATTTATTTTCTTGCATTTTGATCCACAAAACATGTCATTAAACTTATATTGGAATTTTGTTAATTAAAGGTGATCCTTACATTTGAAAGAAAACTTGTTCAATTAAGAAGTAGAACATGTTATGATTATTGCAACCCATTTGTTTGTTATTATTTATTGTCTTAGAAAATTAATAAGTGACTTATCTCAAGGACTTCCACTCATGCATGTGTTATTTCATGATCCTTATCTCTTTATATTTGATTCATTAGAGTTATGTTGTCATGATTAACCTTCTTAAATTTAGTAGAAAAATGATTTAATCAAGATATTCTCTTTACTTCTACAAGTTCTTATACAAATAAAGGATTTGTCTCTCCTTTTAACCAAATAATAGACTTTAGGGTTTTTTGGGAAATTGCCTTAGCTTGTTTTATCATTATATAGCATGATAAGCTTCTCATTAAATACTAACTTCCTTATGGTGTACTAGATTTGTTTCGAAAAATAATCACAACAAATGAAAACTCTAATTCCATTTCAATGCTATACAATAATTAAATTCACATACATAAATGAATCAATGAATCCATCCCTCAACATCAACCCCATAAAACGATATCTCCATTAAATACATTTATACAACCACTACACATATTTAAAATTTCCAAAGATTTAATAGTAATATATGAGGAATCATATTTGATCCATACTAAATTCAAAATACATTCAATCATGTATATAATATTTTCAAGTATCCTATTCATTAGGACTATTAGGAAATATTAATTTAAACAATGAAATTTTTTCACCATCAACTTTCACTAGAATTTAAGACTACAAATCATGGAATAGACAAATATGGATCAACAAAAAGAATCTGAAACAAGATGTATTAACTTTCCCAAGAATTTCTATTTGATGACCCAACATCCTAGAATACAAGAAACAACCTAATTGATCTTTGATCAAATGTAATCAGGATTTAGAAATAATTAAATTGTCAAAAGGGATATAACCACTCACCACAAGTATCAAACACCATAAAAACATAGATCAAGGATTCAAATTATAAAAATTATCCAAGTCCTAGAAATTGAATCATTTCTACCTCCTTAAAACTCAAGACCCCTAGAAAGGAAGGACTGAATATAAAGAAAAAGAAAAGTGAGTGAATTGATATCCTTTAGATACCAAACATAGTAAGGACAAATTCATCCATAAGAGACAACAATCACACTAAAATCATAGATATGGTTGTTAAACATGATTCCACCACTTCTTGAAAGATAAAACCCAAGATCAAAATATATGCTTCTTTTCTCTTTCAAATCCTAATGGCCCCTCTCATAGGAATATCCTTTACTATGAAATCTACTAGCGTGTCTTTTATACTAACAACATTTTGGTACACAGTGTAAGCTACATGATTGGACTGACATCCTACCAAATTCTAGAAATCCATGTTTGGTTGCTTTTGTTTGGGAAAAGGATATCTAAATCGACGGATATGAAGTCCTAGTTTAGTGGGATATAAGAATTGTGTGTGCCCGTCAACAATTTCTCAAGATAAAAAATATCACACTTCTCTATTAACCCCGACATGAATGACTCCCCCAAACTTCCCAATACCCTGCGTCGTGCGACACCATCAACTCCCCCTAGCTACCCGATACCCAGTGTTCTAAATGACATCCCCACACTTTCCAATCTTATATGATTACTGTGACCAACCTGTAAGGACCTATTATATCTTTTATATCCATAGATGTCGATGTAATGCCCGAGCCCACTGCCCAAGGCTCTGGTAGAGTTTCAGGTATGATGACCGGCCCCACAGACCACCACTAGCCTTAACTGCGCACTTTATTCTCACTCATGCGTAAGCCAGGATCAACTTCCCCACTGGTCACCCATCCTAGTACTACTCCAAGCTGAGCACGCTTAACTATGGAGTTCTTTAGAGATGGGCTCCCTAAAAAGGAGGTGCACCTTGGTGATATGGGTAGTCCAATCATTCCTTTTAAGATCATTATATCCAAGGCCTCAAATCCTGGGACGTTATAGTAAACCTCCAAGGCCTTCAAACATTGTTCTCCACAGCCAACCACCAATCTTTGGAACTTCTTTCAGTTCCCATTAGACTCCTATATCCTTTACCAATTGAGCATTTTCTCACTCACTTTACAAATTATCATCAAATTTTAGAATGGTAAAGTGAAGATAGAGGATCAGGGAGAAGCATGTTAAAAAACATGTCTTTTTTCAAGTGATTGTCAATTTCTTTAGTGCATGAAAATAGTTGTAACTTGTGCTACCACTTTTGTTCATAGCCACAACACTAGACATCATAACGCTCTACGCATGCATAGATGACATGATTTGGTTCTAAATGAAATATGTTTGCATCATGTACACACATTTTTGTGGGTGAAGGCACTAATGAGAGAAGATTACATAATCCTTTCTGGGGCACATCCAAACACACAATAGGAAGATAAATATTCTATCCTTCTCTTATGCTATCCTATCCTAACTTTGGGTGCATCATATGATAATCAAGTCTGAAAACAAAAAATTTCTTAATACATATCGATTTTGGTGCATGGGATACTTAAAGACAATTCCTACAATTAAAGTTTCTATTTCAGGAGCATGTGTCGTTGACTGAAATTTTTCTCATAAACTTGTTTAATGTAGTAATCATTTTGTTCCTCAAATCACTCTGAAATATATATTGTCCAAAATTATTTCTCCAAGCTAAAATAAAATTCCATCCAATTTGGACTTAGCATAAATGACCAAAACTCAAATTGCCCACTGCTCAGTCAAATAAATATAGCATGGATGATTAATTTTTTCCTTAGAAACTCAAACAAATAATAGTTCCATAGAATATCCAGACATTCTGATGTTTTCTAAGAATGCTTATATTAATTTGTTCAATCTACATCAAAATGTTATAGTGACTTGAGCTACAGATAAAATATTAAAAAGAATTTACTACTCTATTGTACTTATCACTAAATATCTTTTCACATTTTTATTCACAAGCTATTATGTTATAACATGTAGTGAATTCAGATCCATTAAAATTTAAATCTTATGATAGGATATCTTCGACAAATCATGGATATATATTAATATGTTCATGAACAAGGGTAATACATATCTTGTTATAACGTCAATTTTGGTTATACTATTATATAATTATTTAATGAAAAGGGGTTTGCTTGACAATTTGTGTGCATTGTTTTACAACTTGAGTTTCTTTGCAAAATTGTCTTGAATAATTAATTTCATGCTTTTCCCTATTTTAATATGCCAATGGAAGTGTGAAAGGATAAAGGAAAAAAGAAAACCCATAATAAGTGAAAAGGCAAGAATAAAATAAATAACATATGTTTTGTTTAATAAAAACATGGAATTCTCTAGAAGGTGGCATAAGTGACCATAATAGGGTGGTTTTAGTACCACCTACCTTCTAATATCTAGAAGGGTCAAAATTATGAGAATGGAAAAGAAAGAGAAAATATGGGGTTTAATACTTGATATATGCCTTTTTAATGTAAGACTTGCTCTTAAAGAAAATAGGTTATTTCTTTCTAGTTTTGATCTCAAATTGTGTTCATGGGAACATTAAGTCATGGAGAACATTCCCTTAAAATTTGGGATTAAAAGGATTGATGGTTTAGGAGATATGGATTTTACAAAAATCCCTAAAATTGTGTATAATGCAATGGGAATGTATTAATGTCACAATTTTAATAGGATAAGGAATTGAATTTATTATCTGGAAGTGAAAGGGACCGTCACATCAAAGATCCAACGGCTCGTATATTATCCCCCACCTCACGACAGGTCGAGAGAGGCAGCTTGTACACATGAAGAATCAAGATCCCTATCTCCCTCTCTGGAACAACTCAACACAAAATAATCAGATCATTGTCTTCATCACATGAAAACAAAGAGGAAACACATTAATTTCATGCCAAGATGAGGACTATGGATCCATATTGAGACATTGCCTCCCTACCTCTCTTACAAGAGATCAGGAACCCTAAACTAGACCTCACACCCCTATAAAAGGACCCCCATCGAAATCACTTGGATCCTTAGAGCACCGTTGACATCCTTTCATGCTCTGATTCCCTATCCTTCTCTAGATTCCATCTACTCTAATGAGCCTCCGCCATGATGCCTCTATGTGTGAATTATTAAGGATGAGAAAGAGGGGAAGCTCAGGGACCGTCAAATCAAGTCAACTCTGGATTGGCGAGGAGATCAACAACTCGGAGCAAGCCTCACACTCCCCCTCCACCGAACCTCATGAGCATGTGCCTGGGAGAACATCTCGACATAGTCATTGGATCACAGCCCTATTTAGTGATTGACTGGAAATCAACATATGATGATTTTGAATCTTTTTTCTTTTCTAGGTAAGTATTCCTCTCTCTTCTCAAATAAGTAGATAAATGGTCCATCTTACAAAAATCATAGAAATTGATAGTAGGCTCGGATTAAGGCATGTTATATAGGAATCTGACTTAGAAAAATGTAAGGAACTCAATAAAATCATTATCAAAACCCAAATATATCTCTAATATAAAGGCAGTCAAAGTTGACGCCTTTAGTTCTTTTAATGGATCAAAACCCTAATTTGTGAGTGTTGATGAATCTGATAGACTTTGTTGATTTTTTATCAAGGATTGCTCTGTTATGAATAAAAGGAATACCTTGACTCATATGAACATTAAAAATCCAAGATTTGAAGAGTTAGGTTTCTTTATGCATAAAGATGCACTAAATGATGGGAGTTAGGGTTTGTCAACCCAATGAAAATAATAGTGCCAAATATCCATCTTTCTTTCTGTCTAACCCTAATTTGACTTTAAAAGGATAAATATTGGGACTTTTGTATAAAAGACACCTTTTGTAGCACAATATTATAGGTGAAACCTTAAAGTAGGGTTTGTGGATTAAGAAAGTGAAAAAGAGCAATAAATTGACTAATGGAGTATTATGGAAAATGACATAAGAAAGTGGACTTCAAAACCTAACTTGAGAACTAAGTCAGTCCTTTGATAGGTTTTAGAATCATGTAGTGATACATGGGTGTATGCCTTGAATTTCAGGTTGACCTTCTTGGTTGATTGTGTGGTTAATCTTACTTGTTCTTATTTGGACTACAATTCCTCCTGAAACATGTATGTGGTTACTCCTAAGAATATTCATTGTAGTTTCACGTGGTTTTTCAGAGAATTCTTCACATGGTTTGAAGATATATGCTTGCTTGTTTATTTCATTTTGTGCAAAACATTGAAGTGACTATGACTATCACATTATATATGAATATGACTAGCCCATTTCTAGGCCTCCTCTAGATCTATGGAAAGGCCATCCTCCTAGATAGGGGAAGGAACATTTTGGTACCAACCTAAATAGGAGGTGAATGAGAAGTCACCCACCTGAATAGGGGATGACATGATGAAGTCATCCACTTGAATAGAGGAAGACAATGAATATTGCAGTATGAGGCCCTTTTGAGTTATGAATGAGGGTGGAGATACCTAGACTGGGTAATCATAATAAAAATGCTAAATTGTTTTGTTAAACCATAATTGTTGAATTATGTTGTAATCATTACTTGAGAAATTTTGTTTCCCCCACATACCAGTATGACTTGTCATACTGACTGACATTTTGATTGTTGGCATTTTAGGATAATCTTGATGCAAATTGGACATTCAAGGAAAGAAGACATTGAAAGCAAACAAATAAAGTAAGTCCTGGAGGATATAGATAGATGAATTATTTCTTGGTAAATTCTATAACTCATATTTTTGTAAACTTTAGAATTTTTTATCCTATACCAAGTTTAGTAGAATTTATTAATTATTTTTTATTATGTGCAAAACCATTTTATCCTTTTTTGGGATAACAACTCTAGTCTTTTGGTCTTCTTTAATTAGGGGTTGTTACATTTGGTATCAGAGCTTGGTTTTCCAAATAATCTTTAATAATTATTAAATTTTGCAAAGTCTTTAGAGCCCAAAGGGAGTTATTAGAGAATTTTCCAAAGATGGAGGTGTCTAGAAAAGGATCATGATCTGGGGGCTGGCAAGAATTTCCTACGCCCAGCTAGTCAGTTTACAAGAAAAGAAAAAGGGATCGTGAAGCCTCCAAAGAGAAAGGTCATGAGCCTAAACCCATTCCCTTCCACATCGAGAACCCGGAAGGAAGCCCTAGACTAGAAGAGGAACATGCATCTAAAGATGAAGCAAGGGATGATACCATCCATACTATTGATTCCAAACTGACAGTGGGACCAATGGTGACACAAACTCCTGAGATGATCTTACTATAACAACAAAGGAAGTTGGCTAAAGCCATGAGTGCCCTCACCCTGAGAGATGTTCCTCATACTGAGAACACTGAACTTGTACCCGTCTGTCTCCATCTTGGAGCCACCGTCTTAGATTTTGTGAAGTTGAATATTGAGAAGTTCTGGGGGGAGCACAAGATCGAGGTAGTAGACAAAGTCGATGCTTGGGTCTTGGCAGTAGAAAATGGGTTCCACATATTGAAGGTACAACCAAACAAGAAGGTTCTCTTCGCCGCCCATCTCCTGGAAGGAGAATCAAAGATATGGTGGGAGAACCATATCATGGGACGAGACTTGAATGAAGAGCCCATGGCTTGGGCAGATTTTCATGCACTTTTCACCACAAGATTTATACCTCCCACTGTCAAGAAGGAAAAGGAAAAGTAGTTCACTCTCCCAATTCAAGGAAACTTATCCATGACTGACTACACTCATAAGTTTCACCTCTTAGAGCATTTTGGCTACATGTTGATGGAAGAAAGGAGGGTGGAACATTTTGTGGATAGATTTCACCCTTCGATTAAGCCCCATGTCATGGCAAGCAAGGCCACAACTCTATTTGAAGCTCTCAACTTTTCCCTGGACATGGAGAAGACAGTCATGCCATAGTAGAACCAACCTAAGGGATATCTTGGCTTCAATGAAAGAAGTTCTGGCCCAAGAAATGATAATAGGAAGAACTAGGGTCGTCACCATGGCAAGGGAGGAAAGGGAAAGCCCCACAATGAGCATCGACAAAAAGGGACATCATTGAGATGCCACAAATACGAGAGATACCATCCAAGAAAGTGTCACTTCAAAAGGAAAGTGTGTTTTTGGTTCTAGTAAGAGGGACACTTCCAAGCTAACTGTCCCCTTCCTGACGTAAGAGGATAAGACCCGATGGATACTCAACCAGTGGAAGCACCACCACCAGTGGCACAACAAGTAGTAGCAACCACACCATTCCCATCTGCAAGAGAGTGTCGGCAGGATTGAGTTTTTTCCATTGACAATGAGGAAGCCCAGGCTAATGCCAACCATCTGATAGAGGATAATAACCCTTAGAATGTTTTTCTATCTTTGTTTATGCAATGTAATGGAAGTTTGACTATCATGAAAACTATGTAGGCACATTTGAAATTATGGGAAAAAGTGTGAAAGCTCTTTATGACGTTGGATCATTAAATACTTCTATTTCAAGGAATCTTGCAACTATGCTCTATTTGAATTTCAAGGATTTAGCATATGTGTTGGATGTCACTACCTCAAGTGGTCACATTTTCACATCTCGTTTAAAAACCCCAGTTATACCTGTTAAATATCTGAGTCATGAATTCCCTACCAATTTTATTTTGTTGGACATGAATGACTTTGATGTGATAATAGGAATGGACTGACTTTACACCTATAGATCTCATATTGACAATAGGGAGAAAAAGATTGTGATAAGGAGACACAGTCACCCACCTTTAACCATTAGAGGTGGGAAGGATGCAATCACTAGTTTGTATGTGTCAGCCTTAAAAGAAGATCAAATGATAGCCAAAGGTTGTCCGACATTCGTAGCAGTTTTTACAAAACCTATACCTAAGGTTAAACCCTTAGGAGTGATAAAAGTAGTTTGGGATTATGAAGATGTGTTTCCAGATGACTTACCTAGACTTCCTCCAGAGAGAGGTGGATTTCACCATAGAGTTAGTTCCTAAAATGAATCCTATCTCCAAGGTACCTTATAGGATGGCCCATGTTGAGCTGTTATAGATTAAAAAGAAACTGTAGGAATTGCTAGATAAGGACTTCATTAGGCCTAGTACCTCACCCTAGGGATCTCCAATCCTCTTTGTCAAGAAGAAGGATGGTCGCTCCACATGTGCATTGACTATCTTATGATATACCAAGATACCATAAAAAACAAGTATCCTCTACCCAGAATCAAAAATCTATTTGACCAGCTTTAGTTAGCTCAAGTTTTTTCTATGATTGACCTGAGGTCTGGGTACCATCAGTTACTAGTTAAGAATGAAGACATAACGAAAACCTCTTTCGTACTCGTTATGGCCATTATGAGTTCTTAGTCATGCCGTTTGGATTGTCTGGTGCCTCAAGAATTTTTATGAACCTCATGAACACTATGTTCCAACCCTTCATTGACTCTTTCGTAATAGTGTTCATAGACGACATCTTAGTCTACTCAGATGACCTAGACCAGCATCGAGACCGCCTGGTTAGAGTCCTTGAAATACTAAGGAAGCAGATGTTTTATGTGAAGTTCTTGAATGCAAGTTTTGGATCGATCATGTCATGTTTCTTAGACTCATCATCTCAAGAGGGATGATCTCAGTTGATCCTAACAAGGTTTCCTCTATACGTGATTGGCCAACACCGAAGAATCCTTTTGAAATTCACAACTTCCTGGGATTGGCTGGATATTACCAATATCTCATTCAAGACTTCTCCAAGACTGCCCTACCCCATAACAAGCTCGTTCGTAAAGATGAAAAGTTTGTATGGTTTGAGTTGTGTGAAGCCTGCTTCCAAGAGTTGAAGGAGAAATTGACCACAACACATGTGTTGACTCTACCATCTTGCAACAAAGGTTTCATGATCTTCATTGATGCATCTAAAATGGGGCTTGGATGTGTGCTAGAACAAAATAAGAATGTTGTAGCTTATGCATTGTAACACCTTGATTTTCACCACATAATTATATCACTGAATGGAAGCATCCTAACTCATGGGGATGTCATAAAATGCTATGCATTTCAGTTAAAGTAATGAAACACTTTGCATTGATATAAAAATGATTCATACATAGTTATTGGTAAAAGAAAACTACATCATAAACATCTATGATATCTAATTCACTTGGCGACATGGATAAACATTATATACATGACATCTGGATCTCTAGATCATCTAGGTAAATGGCACCCCACCAGGCAAAACTTGAAGATCTCCTAGTCTTGATTTCTCATTTTATCCCTCACCTGCTCCAAAACCTACGGACATCTCGTCCCCATCCATGCAAAACAAACATCACATTAGTAAGAGGTATTCGTCACTTTATATAATATAAAAGTAAATATAACTTGACATGATAAAATTGACTTGTCATAACTTAACATAAACTTTAACATGGATTTTCTTAAGCATTCATGATTCATAATTTGCATGCTAAATTGAACAGTAAGTATATGAATCCCTCTATGATGCCTCCTAAGGAGCACATGATTGCTAGGAGCACATGATCGAGAGCATATAAAAACTAATTCAATTCCATTTAACTTGATCATTAACATGACATTAACATTATCTTAAACATTAACATGATAATTGCACTTTAACAAGATGGGATTTCTCCCCTTGAATCATAATGGGATTTCTCCCTCATAAACCATAACATGATTTTCCCCTTCTTGAACATGATTCCTTAACCTTAATTTCATAATCATAATCATAATTAGGTTCATAGCATAGAATATAATTAAACAAGAATGAAATCAATGATAATTATACATGATGCATTCTTGATAGACATTCATAATTCATGAAATCACAAAATGTGCATAATCATAAATAACAATCAATAAACCAAAGTACTTGTGCCAAATATGCATGGCCCGCTTACCTATATCAAATCACCTTGGGGTCAAGTCTCTGACTTAGTTGAGCTTTTACACACCTGTAATTAGATTAAAACATAATATGTGTTTAAGTTCATAATCATAAAACCCTAATTTCGTTCATGGGATTATTGAAGGGTTTGGATGTGTAAAACAACATTTGTAAACTGGCTAGATTGATAGAAAATTAAAAGAGCTTTCTAATGAATATTTCTGCATATTTTTCTGAGGTCACCAGATCTAAAAACTGAGTAGGAGGGGAAAGCTCGAGGCACGAGAGGGGAAATTGACAGAGGCGGGGAAAACTCCTTGGGCCTGCGGTGCTTTTGGCATAGCTGGAAAGATAATGAGAGGTTTGTGGCATCGTCTGCAACTCGGTGGCAGAGAGCGGCCACCAGACCTAGTTGGCCATTTTTTATATCCCACGAGTGGAGGAGAATCATGGCTTAAAAGATTTAGGAGAGCGAGTTGAAGGTGTTGGCGAAGAAATTTTGTGAAACCGTCGTGAGATGAGAGAGAACAAGATCGATGAAGATTGCACTATGAAAATGACTCTAACCCGTGGGAAAAATGGAGGAGGAAGATGATGATCCAACCATTAAAAATTTGATTGGATGGTGGATTGTGAGTGCACCTTACAGTAGTTGGCATGACAGTGAAAATCGTCTGGACTATAGGCTACATGATCACATTGAATGGATTTACCATTATATTTTATTCAAATTTTAGGGAAAACTTTCCTAATTGATTTAGAGGGTCAAACATGGTCAAAATGAGTCCAAATTTGGAACACATATCCAAAAAGGTTCCTAGAATATTCTTGTATACTTATATTTATGTTTTGTTCATCTTATGTCCATAAATATATTAAAAGTCATAATCTTGAATTAAGTGCATAAAAATTGGAATAGGCTATAATATCTTTCCATAATTCTTTCCCTTGACTCCAAAATGAGATGATTACTGAATATCCTTTTCTAAGGATTTAATTTGTATCTCTTTTTTACTTTTGTGGGAATATTATCTTGGAGGAGAGATAAAAGGGAATTAGTGATTATGTCTTCTTATTAAAAGCTATATTAGGAAAGAGGGAAAACTTTTGGGTCAAGGCATCTCATTTGATGCTCATATTTTCAGATTTCCAAGTCTTTTATCCTTTTCTTATACTTCCTTTGATCATCATAAATGGTATTAGAGAGAAAAGAAAAATGATTAAGATGAGTCAATTGGCATACATAATGCACATTTAAAATTGGAATATGAAATTGAGTCTTACTTTAAATTTTCATATAAGAATTACTATTATTGGTCTTTTGCATTGAAACCCCTCAACCATTATTATTTAGAAAAGCTCCATTCTATGTTTTAAATTGGCTTTGAAAATTGGGATGTGACATGCATCTTGATAACTCAAGACAAATGAAGTGAACTATCTGACACATGACCTAGAGCTGCCTGCGATCATACATGCCCTAAAGATCTAGCGACACTACTTGTATTGTGCTACCTTTGAAATCCTCATTGATCACAAGATCTTGAAAAATCTCCTGACTTAGAAGGACTGCTACCTAAGATAGAATGATGGATGTAATATATGAAGGACTATGATTTCACCATAGTGTACCACCCAGGAAAGGCCAATGTGGTAGAAGATGTTGTTAGTTGGAAAAAACATAGATGCACAACATTCTTATCTACCCACTGGAGGGAAGTAGAAGAGTATGCTAGATGGGCCTCTCTATCGTTAGAGGATCGAAAACATTTGGCTAACATTCATATAAAACCTGACTTGCTGACCAAGTTAGTAGCAACCAAGCTGGTGAGCCCCAATCTTGAAAAGATGAAAGGTTTGCAGGACAAGCCTCAGACACACCTGACCTTGGGGGTGGATGGAGGGATCCGATACAAGAACATATTTGGGTTCTTGAGGAGTCACCATTGAAGATGGATATCCTATAAGAAGCCCATGGCTCTAAGCATACCATACACCCTAGAATTTCCAAGATATTTAAGGACTTGTGATGATATTTCTGGTGGCCTGGAATGAAGAAAGACATAGAAGCAGATGTGGCCAGTTGTCTTACATGCCAATGGTAAAGACTGAACACTAGCGATCTGAAGGATTACTACAATCGATTGGGATTCCTGAATGGAAATGGCACTAGATCATCATGGACTTTGTGCTGGGTCTTCCCATGACCAAGAAAGGTCATGATGCTATGTGAGTTGTGGTGGACTGCTTAACCAAGTCGGCACACTTCCTTGACTTAAAGATTACTACCAAAGTGTTAGACTTAGATGAGTTGTATATCTAGGAGATAGTCTGACTATATGGTATTTGGAGCTTGATTATTTCTAATTTTGACCCAGAGTTCACCTCGAAGTTATGGAAGCAAGTGCATGAAGAACTTGGGACAAGACTGAAATTTAGTACCGCCTACCACCCCCAGACTGATGGACAATCAGAGAGAACAATCAAGACTTTAGAAGACTTGTTGAGAGCATGTGTGCTTAATAGGGGTGAATCATGGGAGGAATACTTTCCCTTAGCAGAGTTTGCCTATAATAATAGCTACCAAGCCAGTATTGGGATGCCTTCGCACGCAACGCTATATGGGAGGCTGTTTCAGTCACCATTTCACTTGGATGAGGTTGGTGAGAGGACCTTGCTGAGGTCAGTGGAACTTCAGATTTATGCTCATAAAGTCCCTTTGATCAGGCAGAGGCTAAAGAGAGCCTAGGATTGACAGAAGTCGTATGCAGATGCAAAAGTGGACTGAGTTACATTTCACTGTGGGTGAACATGTGTTTCTAAAGATCTGATGCCTCCGAGCGATAGATAAGAATAGAGGAAAGTTTAGTCCCTGATATGTTGGTACATTTGAAGTTCTAGAATGGATTGGTGAAGCTGCATACCGTGTAGCCCTACACCCACAATATAGCATGATGTGTTCCATGTATCCAATCTGAAGCAATATGTGAATGATCCAAACCATGTGTTGAGCGTTGAACCTATTGAGCTCTAGGGGATCCTGACATATCCTAAGTCACATGTGAGAGTACTGGATACCAAGGTGAAAGAACTCAAAAACAAAAAAGATAGAGATGGTAAAGGTTATATGGAAGCACCATGGAGAGGATGAAGCCACGTGGGAGATGAAGATAGACATGTATAAAACCCTACCCTGAATTTTTTGTGTGATTTCCTAAATTTTGTGGAAAAAAATCTTATAAGTGGGGAAGGATGTTATAACCTCAATTTTGGTTGTACTATTATGCAATTATTTAATAAAAAGGAGTTTTCTTGACAATTTGTGTGCATTATATTACTAGTTGGGTTTCTTTGCAAAATTGTCTTGAATGATGAATTTCGTGTTTTTCCCTATTTTAATAAGCCAATGGAAGTGTAAAATGATAAATGACAAAAGGAAAACCCATAATAAGTGAAAAGACAAGAAGAAAATAAATAACATATGTTTTGTTTAAGAAAAACATGGAATTCTCTAAAAGGTGGCATAAGTGGCCACAATAGGGTGGTTTTAGTACCATTTGCCTTCTAATATCCAGAAGGATCAAAATTAAGAGAATGGAAAAGAAAGAAAGAGAAAATATGAGTTTTACTGCATGATATATGCATTTTTATTGTAAGACTTACTTTTGCAGAAAAAGTGTTATTTCTTTCGATTTTTAATCTCAAATTGTGTCCATGGGAAGATTAAGTCATTGAGAACTTTCCCTTAAAATTTGGGATTAAAATGATTCATGGTTTAGGAGATATGGATTTGAAAAAATCTATAAAGTGTATATAATGCAACGGGAATGCATTAATGTCACAATTTTAATAAGATAAGGAATTGAATTTATTGTCTTGTAGTCAAAGGGACCGTCACATCAAAGATGTAATGGCTCACATTGTGTCTACCACCTCATGACATATTGACAGAGGCATCTTGTACACACGAGGAATCGAGATCCCTATCTCCCTCTCTAGAACACCTCAATACCAAATAATCGAATCATTGTCTTTGTCATAAGAAAATGAAGAGGAAACACATTAATTTCATGGCAGGATGAGGCATGCAGACTGAGAATGAGACCTCACCACCCTACCTCTCTCGTGTGAGATCACGAACCCTAAACTAGACCTCACACCCCTATAAAAGGACCCCCATCCAACTCACTTGGATCCTTAGAGAAACGACAACATCCTTTTGTACCCTGAATCCCTCTCCTACCCTAGATTCCATCTCCTCTGATGAGCCTTTTCCATGATGCCAGTGTGTGCAATTTGTTGAAGATGAGAAAGAGGGGAAGCTCGGAGACTATCAGATCAAGTTAACTCGTAGACTGGCGAGGAGATCAATGACTGTGAGCAAGCCTCACTCTCGTCCTCCATCGAACTTTGTGAGCACATGCCTGGGAGCGCGTCTCCGCACAGTCATTGGATCATGACCCTGTTCAGTGGTTGACCGATAATCAAAGGGCAACAATTTTCAATCTTTTCTCTGTTCTCAGTAAATATTCCTCTCTCTGCTCAAATAAGTAGATAAATGATCCATCTTGCAAAAATCATAGAAATTGATAGCAGGCTCAGATTAAGACATGTTATATATGAATCGAACTCAGAAAAAATGCAAGGAACTTGATAAAATTATTATCAAAACCCAAATTTATCTCTAGTTAGAAAGTATCCAAAGTTGATGTCTTTAGTGCTTTTAATACATCAAAACCCTAATTTGTGAGTGTTGATGAATCTAATAGACTTTGATGACGTTTTTAATCAAGGATTTTATATGAATAAAAGGAATACCTCAGACTCATATGAACATTAAAAATCCAAGATTTGAATAGTTAGGGTATCTTTATGCATATAGGTGTACTCACTGTTCGGGAAATTGGTCCGCACGGCCACATCTACTCCCACATATACCTATTCAGTCATCCTACCGCACCGCATATTACTAATCGGTCCACTAAGCGGTAATGGGCCGCATATACTCCCGCTTGGCCGATTAAGCGGCCGATTAAACTCCGCTTTTTGAAAAGCCCACAACTAATGTTCATGCATTTTGTACATACATGTATATATATACACAAATTTTATTATATATATAAATTGAGATATATAGTCATTGAATTACATGTATACATTGTAATACATATAAAAAATTTCCACAAGCATTTGTACATTTATTCGAATACCTTTTGATATATTAACATGTATAGATACATATACAATATACCTAAATATACAATCACATATTTGTGCATGTATATATACATTTTGATTTATTCACATTTATACACACTATACATATATTTATACATTCATTTACCTACATTTTAGTATTTGTACATATATTACAAACACATTCTATATATAGACATATATACATATATAAGCATACCATGCATCATACATGCATATTAATATGTTTATAAGTACACAGATGTACGTGCCTACTCTATATATTTTAATTTATGATCTCGCTGTATTATTTTATATATATTTAGTTTATTGAAATAAAAAAAATCCAAAACCGCATATACTCCCGTATATACTCCCGCATACCGCATATACTCTATGCAGTACCCTCTCCGCCCGTACACCGCATACCGCATATACTCTATGCAGTACCCTCTCCGCCCGTACACCGTATACCTCTTTCTTGAACCATGGGTGTACTAAATGATGGAAATTAGGGTTTGTTAACCCAACAAACATAACAGTACCAAATATCCATATTTTTATCTCTCAAACCCTAATTTGACTTAAAAAGGATAAAGACTGGGACTTTTGTATAAAAGACACCTTTTGTAGAACAATCTTAAAGGTGAAACCTAAAAGTAGGGTTTGTGGATCAAGAAAGTGAAAAAGAGAAATAAATGGACTAATGGAGTATTATGGATAATGACATAATTAAGTGGACTTAAAAACCTAACTTGAGAACCAAGTCAGTCCTTTGATAGGTTTTAGAATTATGTACTGACGCATGGGTGTATTCCTTGAATTTCATGTCGACTTGCTTGGTTGATTGTTGTTAGTCTTACTTGTTCTTATTTGGACTACAATTTCTCCCAAGACAGGTATGTGGTTATGCCTAAGAATATTCTTTATAGTTTCACATGGTTTCCTGGAGATTTCTTTGCATGGTTTGAGGATATGTGCTTGCTTGTTTATTTCATTCCATGCAAAACTTTAAAGTTACTATGACTATCACATTACATATGGATAAGACTAGCCCATTTCTTGGCCTCCTCTGGATCTTTGGAAAGGCCATCTTCCTAGATACGGGAAGGCACATTCACTACTACAGAAATAGCATTCAGTGTCGCTTTTCTGGGCGTCGGTTTTTAAGGAACACGGACGCCTTATATTAAAGGCGTCGGTTATTTAGAAGAACCGACGTCTATATTCAAAGACCAGCCAAACACGGGTACCGCTTTGTATACAGCGTCGGTTGTTTATACAAAACCGACACATTATTTCATCCAATTTTCGAGCGAAAAAAATAATGTCACTTTCGGCGTCGAGTCTGTAGTTAAAACACCGACGCTTATGTGCGATGGAAATTTGCGCGAAAAGTGTCCTTTTCCGCGTCGGTCGTCCTTTAATAACCGACGCTGAATGTGGTTCCCGCCAAACATTTTCACGAAAATATCGTCCAAATGGACGTCGGATGTTGCAAACGACCGACGGTAAAGATGTTTAGGCGTCGGTTGTTGTAAACAACCGACGCTATTGGGGAACTTCATAACCTTCGATCGCCCGACTCTTCCCCTTTCTTATGTTTCATTGCTACCCTATTTCCCTATTGCGGCGATTTCTCCGGCGATTTCTCTACTGCTGGTACTAGTTTTTCTCCGGCGCTTCTCTCTGGTGCCCCATCTCCGGCGTCCCCTCTCCGGCGCCCCTCTCCGACACGTTTCTTCTCTGGCACCCCTGCGCCGCCGCCACGCCTGACAACCGGCGCCGCCGCCACGCCTGACAACCGGCGCCCCTGCTCCAACCGCCTGCGCCGCCGCCACGCCTGACAACCGGCACCGCCGTAACGCCTGGTGCCCACCTGCCTGCCACGCCTGAGAACCGGCGCCGACGTACCCCCTTCTCCTTCTCCTCCGCCTGGCCACTGCCTGCCTGCCTGCTGCGGCTGACACTCCTGCTCGTCGGAGTCACTGCCGTTGGTTCTGGAGCTCGTCGGCCGCCACCCACGTACTCAACCAGCTCGACCTCACCCTACTCTTCTTGCCCAGGTACCTGCAGACCTACCCAGGCGCGAAATTGGTTCTTTATGTGCTGACCTAATCTGTTGCCTAATCTGCTTGCATGAAATTGGCTCCCTACTCTGCTTGCTTAATGTGCCTAATCTGCTTTAAGTGGTCCTAATATCATAACATGATAGTTTTATTATATGATTTGTGGCACTTTAGGGTGTATATACATGCAAATTATATAAGTGATAGATGTTGGATGTTTGTCAAGGTTTCTTGAAGATTGAATAAGTGATAGATGCTGGATGTTTATTTATTTCATCTATCCATGTTGCCTATAGTTTATAACATTGCATTGTGAATTATTGCATGTTTGAAACTATGAAATTCTTGATTTATTAGATGATATTCAAGAAAACCCTAGTTTGATGAGCATGTTGTTAATCATGTTAATTATGATTCTTCTATATATTCTGATGTCATTATATAATTATGTGATCCCAACATATTAAATTGAATTAGAATGATTTCATGAATTATAGGGTTTATATAAGAATGACAACACATGTATTTGTTGGCCTAGAAACCCGTCCAAGATTTACTCAGTAGGAGTAAATCTTGGATAGTCCCCAGTTTGGGACTGTTCTTGAACACCTAATCTCACTTAGGATGTAAGTGTATAATGTGTATTGGGTTTTCGAGAAAATTTCGGTAGCATTTCCCCGTTTGTTCTCTAAGTACATATGTACTTAGAGAACAACGGGGAAATGCTGCCGAAATTTTCTTGAAAACCAAATACACATTATACACTTACATCCTAAGTGAGATTAGGTGTTCAAGGATGGGATAGGTGGTACACATTTATTATATATAAGATTGACATCAAATGTGTTTGTTGGCCTAGAAACCCGTCCAAGATTGACTAATATATACTTGTTTCCTAATATATACTTGTTTAAAAGGTTAACTGATGTTATACAACTTTTTCTGAAAATATATAACATTGTTATATGTACTTACACTTTGTTAATACTAATATTGTGCAGTCTCTGTCTTCCCATAACAATGACTATGAATTGGGCCTCTATGTCAATGTTAACGTTCCCTATTGAAGAACAATTGGACATCATCCTAGATGATCGTTCCTTAAACCAATTGGTCATACCCAAACATTGGCATTTTCTAAAAGGAAGACACTACATGCCTGGTAAAGTGACCCTAACTTTTGGAAATTATTCACATGTAATCGAGGTTGAGTATGATTTGGCGGGAAATCTTGTATCAAAATCCGGTTGGCGTGATTGGATTGGAGAGCTGCATGTGGTCCGTTGGAATAGGCTTTTTCTCCATCCAGTTGGCGATAATTCCATCAAAGTTTGGATAACCAACAACAACTGCGAGACCCCCGATCATCTTCTGCGGTATGAGCGCACGGCGTCGCATATCAGCTCAGACAAATATGAATCTGAGGCCCCTATCAGTTCAGATTCATCTAAATACAGTGAGGAGCTTCGTGACACAGCTTCATCATCAAAAAGAAGTTACTGATGCATGCGGGACCATGTTGGTGTAGTATTTAGTTGTCTATCTATATAGACTTGTCTGTAGTAATAGTTTTTTTAATTATGCGCATGTTTAGGGGTACACCAACCCCTTTGTTTAGTTATTGTTATAACTAAAGTGTGTGTTCCCATGAATGGAACTGTAAGTTGCTACATGAATGCTTATAACTGAAGTGTGTGTTCCCATGAATGTTCCCATTTACATGATTACACTACTATTTTCTCATATTATCTTGCCTCAAAAAAAATTCTTTTATTGTTTAGTCTATTTTAATACGACATACTTGCTTATATCTTTCTTAATGATGAACTGTAATACGACATACTTGCTTATATACTTGTTTCCTAATATATACTTGCTTTCCTAATATATACTTGCTTTCTCTGATCATAGAATGGATAGATCATGGATGTCCATTCGTAATCGTTGCACCCCAGAGTTTATATCTGGTCTTGATCAGTTTATTAGATTTGCCGAGGAACATAGGAAAAAACCTACAGATAGGTTCTACTGTCCATGTAGGCATTGCGGTAACAACTTGAAACTCAACACTGGTGAGGAAATCAAAAGTCATGTCATGTGCAACGGGATTGTACAAGGCTATACAGAATGGCACTGGCATGGAGAGATTTCAAAATCGAATCCAGTAGATGTCAATAGCAGTGCTTGGGTGGAAGAAGAAATTGCCTCCGATGACGTAAATGTGAACGAACCAGTTCCAGCAGACATTGTTGATGCGATGCTGGATAGTTGTAGGGTAGAGCACACCGATCCACCTCCTATCTTTACAAACATTGTGCATGATGCTGAGATACCGTTATACACAGGCTGTGCTAAGTTTACGAAGCTTAGCGCTGTGCTGAGATTGTATAAGTTGAAAGCTAACAATAGATCGAGCGACAAAAGCTTCACTGAATTGTTGACTTTGTTGAAAGAAATTCTTCCTGAAGGAAACGAGCTGCCAATCTCAACATACCAGGTAAAGAAAATGTTGTGCCTAATGGGAATGGAGGCCAAAAAGATACACGCATGCCCGAATGATTGTGTATTATTTCAAAAGGACTATGTAGATTTGAAAGATTGTCCAAAATGTGGTGCGTCACGATATAAATTGACGACTTCGGGGGAGTCCAAAACTGGTTCTCCTGCCAAGGTGTTGTGGTATCTACCTATAACATCACGGTTTCAACGCTTGTTTGCAAATCCGAAAGATGCGAAGAATTTGAGGTGGCATGCAGATGTTAAGAAAAATAATGATGGGATCCTACGACATGCGTCTGATTCCCCACAGTGGAAGAAGATTGATGTATTGTTCCCTGAATTTGGTGAAGAAGTCAGGAATCTAAGACTTGGGCTTTGTACAGACGGGATGAATCCGTACGGGACATTGAGCAGCCAACATAGCACTTGGCCAGTCATGCTTGTTATATACAATCTTCCTCCCTGGCTGTGTATGAAAAATAAGTACGTTATGTTGTCATTGTTGATATCGGGCCCTAAACAACCCGGAAATGATATCGATGTTTATCTTGAACCTTTGATTGATGACTTAAAGAAACTTTGGGCTGAAGGTGTGATGACCTATGATGCTTCTGCAAGAGAGACATTTCGTTTGCATGCTATGTTGTTTTGCACTATTAATGACTTTCCGGCATATGGGAATTTGTCTGGATATAGTGTCAAAGGAGCTAAAGCGTGTCCTATATGTGAAGAAAACACTGATTCAATAAGACTAAAATATGGCGGCAAGACTGTATATCTTGGTCATCGAAGGTTTCTTTCAAAATTCCATCCGTATCGTAGGAAGCGCAAAGCATTCAATGGATGGAATGATGAACGGAGTGCACCTAAACCTATACCAGGGGATGTTGTTTATGAAAGAGTAAAATACATTGTCAATGAATTTGGTAAGAAATCACAATGTAGTATGGCCACACGGAGTGACAATTCTTCATTCAAAAAGAAGTCAATATTTTGGGATCTTCCTTATTGGAGTTCTTTGTCAGTCAGGCATTGTATCGATGTAATGCATGTTGAGAAAAATGTCTGTGATAGCATCATTGGTACTCTATTAAATATACCAGGTAAGACTAAAGATGGGATAAAATCCAGACTGGACCTACGTGAAATGGGAATAAGGTCAGAATTAACAGAATTACGTGAAATGGGTAATAAAAGAACATACTTACCTCCCGCTTGTTACACGTTGTCTAGAAAGGAGAAGAAAACTTTTTGTGAATGCTTGGTAAATGTTAAGGTGCCACATGGTTACTCATCCAACATCCGTAGATTGGTATCAATGAAAGATCTGAAGTTGATAGGTCTTAAATCTCATGATTGTCACACTCTAATGCAACAAATATTTCCCGTGGCAATTCGATCTATATTGTCGAAGCATGTAAGGTTTGCAATTACCAGACTTTGTTTCTTTTTCAACAGTCTATGCAGCAAAGTTATTGACCCTGATACTCTCGATAATTTGCAAAGAGAAGTGGTTGTTACCCTATGTCAGCTTGAGATGTATTTCCCTCCTTCGTTCTTTGATATCATGGTACATCTTGTTGTCCACTTGACTAGGGAAGTGAAAATCTTGGGACCGGTTTTCTTGCATTGGATGTATCCCTTTGAACGATACATGAGCATTTTTAAAGGTGATGTTCGAAACCGTTATCGTCCTGAAGGGAGTATTATTGAAGGTTATGTGGCGAGAGAGGTTATGGATTTCTGCAATGACTTTCTCAGTGGTAATGACACTCCTGATAATGACACGAATATTGAGGAAGGCAAAGGAATTTTGGGATCACGGGTGAAAGTAATCAGCCGTGAGCAGTTGGAACAAGCTCACTTGTATATTTTACATAATATGGACGAAGTGAGTGTTTATATCGAGGAACATACCAATTTCATAAAGAGACAACATCCTCGAGCAAGTTCAATGTGGCTTGCTAGAGAGCATAATAAGACTTTTACTAAGTGGTTTGAAGATAAAGTCTTACATCAACTATCTCAAACACCAAATGATATTACAGAAACTATCAAAT
The DNA here is from genome assembly GCA_963693085.1 of Alisma plantago-aquatica. Classification (NCBI taxonomy): domain Eukaryota; kingdom Viridiplantae; phylum Streptophyta; class Magnoliopsida; order Alismatales; family Alismataceae; genus Alisma; species Alisma plantago-aquatica. Next base: position 182,436,337 of record OY856414.1, on the reverse strand, counting down.
GTCTCGCCTTTAAACCAAAACCGAATGTTATGTCTTATGAAGGGTTTGACATTAATGGATTCACATATTACACAAAGCGCCAAGATGATAAGAGTGTCGTCCAAAATAGTGGGGTCACTCTTCAAGCGTCAACTATGTACTTTGCAAGTGCAAAGGATAAGAGTCCACGTGAAGCTAAAATGTCATATTACGGTGTCATTGAAGACATTTGGGAGTTTGACTACATAGATTTCAATGTTCCGCTCTTTAAATGTAATTGGGTTGATAACACCAAAGGAGTTATAGTGGATGAATTGGGTTTCACTTTGGTGAACTTTGAAATGATTGGCGAGAAGGCTGAACCATTCATATTGGCATCACAGGAAAAACAAATATTCTATATCGATGATCCTGCAAATGATAAATGGTCGGTTGTTCTTCATGGTAAAAGACAGTTCATTGAAGATCCTATAGATGAAGAAGAGTACTATGATAAGTATGATGACTCCAGTCCATTCTCAGTTGGGTTGCCAACTCCACAAAATATTGAAGCTAATGATGACTTATATGTGCGCGGAGATCACAATGAAGGATTGTTAATTGATAAAAGATCACAATTTTAGAGACATGTATGTTTATACAAATGGTAAATGTTTTCCTTTTTCTAATTTATACAAATGCTAAATGTTTTCCTTTTTCTAGTTGATACAAATGCTAAATGTTTGCCTTTTTTATGACATTTTCAGATGGTTGACCATGATGAGAATGATGTTCATGATGAGCATGAAGTCCATGATGAGCATGTTGTCCATGACGAGCATGGCGAGGATACCAATGTAAGTTCTAAAAACATATCCTGTATTTCTATAAAATTCATTATCTTCTAGTTATGTCATATATCCTATATTTCTATATTGGCCTAATTCAGTGTGTTTATTTTTGTCAAATTTTAGGTTGATGATGCACATGTACCCACTGAAGCACTGGAGCAACTTGATGCGCGGAGAGGACATTCCAACTCGAGATATCGTCTACCGTTTCCTCCTCCTCCGCAGTAATATCCTCATCTCTAAACGTTTCTCGTAGGATTCTGAACCCCTCCCTTCCCTCTACTACATCGAAGCCATGCCGCAGTTGAACCCTTTCGCCGAGCCCTACCCGGCCAAGCAGGCGTCTCCTGAAGCACCACCGTCGTCGTCGTCTCCACCTCCATCGCAACTTGCTGTGCTAGTCCTGACAGTTTATCACCCCACATGCCTTCCTCCTCAGTTCCTGCTGCTAGACGAACACACAATGGATCCAAAAGGATTGCAGGCGTTCGCCAAAGACTATAGGCTGAGTTAACTCAGCCTATAGTCTTTGGCAAACGCCTGCATATCCTCTTGGATCCATTGTGTGGTTGTCTAGCGGCAGGAACTGGGGAGGAAGGCATGTGGGGTTATAAACTGTAAGATATAATTGGGATGTTGATAGTGATGATGAATGATACTTTGTAAATGAATGTTTCTGAATGTTAAAACATGTATTTGAATGATTCTATATGTGTGAACGTGACAATTGAATTGATGTCTGAATGTATCTACTTGTGTGAATCTTTTTATGTTAATTTTGTAGGTTTGTGGCCTGTTTGTAGGCTGATATCAATGGATGTCGTAAACCTGCAGTTCAGAAAACTGAACTGCAGGTTCTCATCCTGCTGACCAGCCACAGCAGGCCTGCAAACAGATTTATAAAAAAAAAAATAGATATAGGCGTCGGTTATTTACCGATAACCGTCAGCACAGACTTACAGCGTCGGTTTTTTGTTGAACACCGACGCCAAAAGTGTTCGCGCTACAGGAAATGGGAGTCATCTAGGACACTTTTCTGCGTCGGTTTTTTAGTATATAACCGACGCAGAAAGAGTCCTAGATGACGCTGTTTTCTGTGGCGCGAACCCTTTTGGCGTCGGTTTATTATAAACCACCGACGCCTTTATGTAAAATAGGCGTCAGTTTTTTAACCGACGCTGAAGTGTCCAACCTTTTAGCGGCGCCCACATAGGCGTCGTTCAGAAACTGACGCCAAAGGGGGTTAAACAACCGACACTAAAAGGCACTTCTGTAGTAGTGATTATGGTACCATCCTGAATAGGGGGTACATGAGAAGTCACCCACCTGAATAGGGGGAGACATGATGAAGTCATCCACCTGAATAGGGGAAGACAGTGAATACTATAGTATGAGGCCATGTTGGATTATGATAGAGGGTGGAGATACCTAGACTGGGTAGTCATAATCAAAATACTAAATTATTTTTTAAACCATAATTGTTGAATTATGTTGTTACCATTACTTGAGAAAATTTTCTTTCTCCACGTACCAGTATGACTTGTCATACTGATTGACGTTTTGATTGTCATTGTTTTAGGATAATCTTGATGCAAATTGGACATTCAAGGAAAGAAGAATTTGAAATAAAACAAATGAAGTAAGGACTAGAGGATATAGATAGATGATTTACTTCTTGGTAAATTCTAGAACCCATATTTTTGTAAACTTTTATTTTTTTTATCATGTACCAAGTATAGTAGAATTTATTAATTATTTTTTATTATGTTCAAGACCATTTTCTCTTGTTTTTGGGATAACAACTCTAGTTTCTTGGCCTTCCTTAATTGGGGGTTGTTGGGGAATGGGGTCATTAAAGATCTATATTGGATATTGAAATCATAATAAATCTTTACATTTTGAATTAGGGTTTTCTCTTTCCAAACCCTAATAATTTGAATCCGAGTATGTTTACCATTTTTCTAAAAGTTCAACCTACCATAATTAAACTAAATTCTTAATTAAAATTAAATAAGTATCGAATAGAAAAGCATGAAATTTACAAAATCAAATCTAATTAGATAGATAAAATGAAACCCTGACCACCACATGAGCAATATCCTTGTATCTAATTTCATCCCTTCCTTCAACTTTGAACACATTGTATGCAAGCTTAATGTCATATCTAACCTGATGTTGTGTTTCTTTACTTACTCCATGTTTTTAGAACTCCTAATTGAATATTGCAAGCATTGTAGGCATATATATCTCCACAATCTTTCTTGGAACCTAGTTGAAATGCAATTTGTATGTTAAGAATCTTGTTTGTTTTTTGTAACTTCTTCAACTTACAACAATTTAAATAAAATTTTATGAAGAACCAAACCAAGATGTGAATAGATTGTCAGGATAGCCCAAAACACCAACGCATGATTCACCAAGGTTGATCATTTTATTTAGGTCGTGAAAATTTGCTTGATAAAGCCAACGTCAATTGTTTTCTATAGCAATGACTTTTCACTCAATTCAATAATGAGAACCAACATAGAAACATTTCTCAATCATCTTATGCCACAAAATTTTAGAATTCCTCTTCATATTCAATATCATACATTAGGAGAGTAACATGGTTGGATAGAGTACAACTGAAAACCTGAGATAGGTTATATGTAGTATCTTCAAGAAATATTGTGAATGGAATGTCCTTCGGCCAACACTTTCCATATTAAAATCCACTGTTCTATCTTGATCTGTTAATAGTTTTAGTAGAGGCTTGTCTGGGATGTTTTTCCAAAATGTGTTAAACAACCATTTACTTGACTTCATAGTTGTCTCATAAAGAGGGTTCACACCGAATGAGACACCAAGTTAGTGGTGATTAAAGACAAAAAAAAAGCTATATAAAAACAAATTTCCAATGAACTTAATAGTGTTATCATGTGACGGTTCAGAAAAAATAATTACACCCATTATCTATAAGACTGTGTGATAGTTATAAGTAATGAACTACACCTATATTACGTTTAGAAGTGTGACAACACATAGTATATACTTGCATAATTATTATGTGTACCTATGTGCCAATTCTGAGCTCTAAAGTGCACTAGTTTTTTTGTGAAATTGTGTTCCAATCTTGAATGCATGAGATAATTGGTTAACATCAACTTTCTCATCAATTGTTTTTATCCAAAAATTCTTATAAAAACAAATGGAGTCTCCAAATAAAAAATAATTGAGTTGTATCTTACTTTCATCCTAGAAGGCATTTGCAATTCTTTCTTTGTTATTAACCAAAACGTTGTAGTAAAATGATGGGTATTTGTATGCTTCTCTACAAAAGTACTCTTATAGTTTATGGTCTCTCCTTCTTTAATAACCTTTTGTCTCCTCTTCTCCAATAGGTTCTTTATGTAAGTCAAGAAAATGAAGACTTCCACATCCACTGGTAACCATTGACATTGCATTGTAGGAAGATCTCAAATGAATTCCAGTATCCTTGTTGATCTCTGGAATAATTGAGTGAATGAAAAAAAAACATGGTTGCTAAATCTAAGGTGTGCACATTCTTGTGGGTGAAGCTCTTGAATATGACAAAAAGAATTCATATCTTAGAAATATTCAAGTATGGATCAATCTTTAGGCTAATTTAATATCTACATACGTTCCTCTCTTCTCTATATTGTTGTTCCATTCTGGATGTGGAATTAAATAATTATTTGATACCATCGTGACTCGTATAATTCCCTTTGGAATCATTATTTACTACAAACATATCATATATATTGACTCTCTTCACTATCTTTGGTTTTGCATCTACACTTTTACTTCTAGTAAATAGGGATAGAAATTCCTTTCCAATGAGAATAACCATAATAAAACACATGTACTTCTTCTAGAGTGCTGAATTTTAGAAGCTTTTGTATTCATACTTGTCAGATTCATCTAATAATGCATGATAATAAATAAAAACTTTGGGACAAATGTAAATACCATGTTTTATGACTTTCACAAAGAACGGAAAAAGAAGCAAAGTCATTTGAATGGAACAAAAAGATAAGGAGTGTTTTTAGCACAAAAGATATGCAGTGGAAAAAATGAAGCATAGCTTTCACAAATAATGGAACATATATATCGGGGAAAAAAGGGAAGAAGTGTCATATTAAATGAAGCACATATAATCAAAATAATAGTATATAACATGAATGTAAAAATGTAGTAGGAAAAATAGAACATGTGTATTAAGTATAGTGGTACTAGGGTGTAATGGAGAACAAAAAACATGTAGTAGGAAAAGTGGATCATGGGTGTCATAAAGAATGGAAAATGTGTAGTGACTACTGGAGTTGGAGTGTTATGGGAAATGGAACATCACTGTAATGGAGAATGGAACACGTGTGATGGAAAAACAGACATCTACTATTCTACCATACTAAACACCACCACCCATTTCCATCAACATGGTTCCTTGAAAATTCAAGACTCTTAATTAGGTCTCTGTAGCCAATGTCTTATTCGTAAAACTAATCTTTATCCCCTGCATGGCTTGAAAATCATGGACTCTTCATATAATCTTTATCCAATGCCCTTTTCATTCTAATAAATCATGACCTTCCTAATATCATCCGCCTAGCACTACCGTCAACCCCAAGTTTGTGTCATATTTCAGATCGCTCAGAATCCTTCCACAATTGGCATAGTGTTCGACAAGCCAGCAGGCGTTGGGAAGGATGGCTCGCTCTTGGACTGGTGTGTATTGCTGCTACTAAAATAATGGCGAGTAATCGCTTCCTTTTTCTACTGAATTTACCAAAATAGAACTTTTGGTGGCCGCTCAGCGACCGGAGGGAAACTTCTGCATTAAACTAGCTTCAGGTTTAATCCATTTCTACATGTTTTGTTCAGTGAATGTTCTGGGTTGTATATAATAGACAGTCAATTGTGCTCTCTTTCAGGATATATGTGTTCATTGTGTAACCCTAGAGAAAGAAAAGAAAGTAAGAAGCACGACAAGAGGCTCAACATATAATTCTTATGTATGAAGAGAATCAGGCTTTAATAAAATCATTTTCAATCTGTTTTGAAGAGTCAATTACGAGTTGTGTTCACGCCAAATTTTTTATCAAGAGTCTGTCCATCATGTAGACTCATTCTTCAACTTTTTGTTAACGGAATTCATATCAGATAAAATGATGCTACGTTTAACTTTTACTAACTTTTTGAAGACGTGATGACAAGGGTGACCATTGCGTCCATGTGGAAGTTAATTTTGATTCTGAGGACAAACTCATACAAGGGCTGCTGAAAGTTTCCCATTGTGTTATCATCGAATCAACACCAATCTGGAGAAGTGGTATTGCCAACTACTTATATGGATAGGATTCATAGTTGACAACACATTGGAAGCATGGTTTACAGTTCAAAGATATTTAGGATTGTTAGGATCTGTAGTATGATGTTTTATCAATGGAAATAGAACCAGCGATTAATGTTATTGCACGTTAGCATGATGTTACTACCAAACACAATATTTATTGTTCATATATTTGTGGTTTTAGGAAGTTTTAGATGACATAGGTTCCTTCATGCCCTTTGTCCTAGAAGTTGCGATTGTGCAGATTGGTACGTAGGGGTAGTCGAACTTCCTATAGACATGCATGCAAAGTATCTATTCTTCTTCTATAAGCTTTGGTAGGAAACCCTTGTATTTTAGAGTCATGCCTTTTATTTTCTATCTAGAGTTGATGTTGTGAAACAATGATTCCTTCTATAAAATTGGGTTTCTACCTATATCCTTGGCAACCATCAATGCTATCTTAGACTTCACCTTTACTATGATCATGATTACATCTATGTCAGATTTGTAGACTGGCAACAACCATGACGTCCTTTACACACATGTGGCAATGTATCCTGTGAAATTTCATTGGGAGGATGTGGAAGCTAACTGGTTTTAAAATTTTGAATCAACATTGATCTATAAGTGGAATATACAAGACCTCACGGAGTTGGGAGGAGTCTAGACACATTTCCTAATGACCTACCTTCCACATTTCTTTAAACGTGTCCCTATCACTCTATGAATGCGATCCATATTGGTGTGGAATACTCATGACACATATTCAGTTATAGGACAAGCTTTGATCATACTTGGTTGATGTTAGGAGGTCCTTTCTACTATCTTGGTTTTGTAGCATGTGTTTCTTGGGTTATGGTTCATCCTATGTGCAGTTTGATTGAGTTCTGTATTAATTTTTTAGGCTACATTTATCTAGCACTGTTTGTTACATAATCAAAGTCAAATCAAATATATACCAATTCACTATGCTCGGACTCCTAATTAGGAATGGCTTATCCAAATAACATGTTTGGGTAGAGTAAAGGTTGCTTGCAGGGTTCTACATTATGTGGTGATCAACTCTACATAGCAGTGTTGTTGTGATAGGTTACAACATCTACATAGTCTTTAAGTCAGTCATCTCATTTCTCACAAACAGTGTGGTGGGGAGGTGGTTACTTTACAACAAAGATCGGTTCCCTTGTTTATGGTTACAAATTCAGCTTTCATTTTTATTATTTCCTTCTCATGGTTAGGTCGATGCCTATGAAACAAGGGAACATAATTCAAAACTATATTTTTCTATGTTGAGAGATGCATGTTGTCTATATGGCAGTAAAATCAGAGACAATACTTAATTTTAAATATATTTTTTATAAAATAAACATAGTAATATTCTATTGAATATTTGGACAATGGAAAATGAAGGATCTTGCCTTAAGACTTAGAAACCTAAGTTAATAGGATGGGATAAATTTACAAATAATGTTTGATATGTAAATTTTTAAAAAGACATGCATGTTGGAGGAACAAACAAAGAAGACATGAGAGTAGATCCTCCAATTTGTACTATGTGATATTAAAATTGAAAGAGGAAAGGAAGGGATGGTACAAACGAAATTTCATTGAGAAATTTTTTTGTTATATGTACCTCCCTCATCTACAATGGAAGTAGATGGGGAGAGGCAAGAATGTATATAAATCATACTCTGTCATTACCCTAGTATAATCATTTTTTTCATCATTGTGCATGTCCAAATATAATGATTTCCCCCATATTCTCTTATCCTCTGAATTACATTTGTCCCAAAGATAGATTGTATGGGATATTAATATCAAGTGGGCATTTCTTTAAATATAATTAAAAATTCTTACTTTTATAAGAAGTTGTATATTGGTAATTGTTTGGTCACGTTCTCTATATCAATTAGTCTATTTTAAGACAGTCAATTTTGTAATATATTGAATCTGATACAGGAACTCAAAATGTGTAGGAAAGTTTGAATATGTTTGGTATGATAATGTGAACATTTCATGAATGAGTAACTTTGGTAAGTATTTTCTCTCAATATTAACTATTTAGAACCATTAAATCCTTTTGTAAAGTGATATGTGATTCAAAAATTAATTAAAAAATTTACACACTCCAATTTTAGAGACATAAATTTAGCTTTCAATTAACATTCTATTATTAGCAAAAAAAAAAGTTGTCACCCTTTGTGGCTCAATGTTGTGAACAAAAGTATTTTTTGTCCCACTCTTTAGAAATATTAAGGTTTGCTTTCACACTTGATTTCTTATCATGTACCATACAATTTGTGGATTATGATTGGAATTTTATTATGCTTATAATTTCAATTATGATTGTCATTGAAAATGTACTTGCACATACATTCCTATATGGTATACAATTGCTAACATACATCAAGAATATGTCTTTTGGAAGTGGGCATGGGTTATTTCCATACTCCAACTTATTAGGGCTTTTTACTTTCTACTCCTTTGTATACCTCTCACATGGTGCTTCAACTTAATGCTTTGACTTGTGAATTATCCCCAATATGTTCTCTACAATCTTAGTTTTCTCTAATAATGTCTTCCCTTCATGTGAGAGTAGTTATCCTCATTCTCCTTAGATTGTTTTCTCTCCTTGTGAGTGTTCCTTACTACACATACACTAAAAGGTTAGTATGTTTTGATATATTCATGAATGTCAATATGAAGTCACAACAAATAGATACTTATCATATGCAATATATTCAACTAGGGAAATATTTTTGACCTACATTATTGTTGAACCATGAACACCACAATGTTTTTAGAATGTTAGTCACAACAAAACACACATGTGTCATATATAAATTATTTTTATACCATATTAATCAGAGGAATGGTGATTCTTTATGTTAATAATCTCGTTTGAATGTGATATATCAAATTTTTCCTTAAAAGGATGGGTCATAGTGATCCTAATGGGCAAGGAGTCCCAATCACTATAAATGAAAATATAAATGTCACTTAGTTATAAATTAATGAATTGGAATACCTTATATTGAATGTAAGATTATAAGTTCACAACTTTCATATATTTTATCAAAATATAGTATACCTATTAAACTTTTAAATAACTTATATCATGTGCATGGGACGTACATTTACTAGTATATGTTAAATAGAATGGACCATATGTATGATGAATAATAGAACATAGGTATTGTGATACAACATGTCTAGAAGGAAAAATGAAGCATCTGGATATGTGAAAGCATCCTTTTTTTCAGCTTGCAAGAACGAGTTCTTTTAAGATGGGTTCAAATTCACTGTTCTGAAACCACTATTCGGACCCTATTACCACTCACTTCTGCCAATAAAATCCCATCAATCCTTTTAGGGGTAGGTTTTTGAGATATATGTATGGTTCAGATTTCCTCCAATAGGGCCGCAATAGTAAAGCCCGTAACAGGGAATCCCATTCCTTTTAAGATGCCCAATCACTATCTAGATTAAATCACTTCCACTGACACTCGACGCCTCTATTGAGCTTCTTTATTAACATCATATATCTCTATAGGGTAGTGGTGTCCATTTATATATGATTCTGATGGTTTATCCAACTATACTCTTATATTTGGTCATATAGACTTAGATAAAGCACACATAATTGCCACCAAGTTCTAGAGTTGGCATAAAACGTGAACGACTTCTAAACCATGCTCGTCGTGCATTGAATCTTTTTTAGAATCAGCATACTACATCGAGAGCTTGTTCTTATAAGTTAAGAAGAATGTGTTGGGATGCATAATGCATGATGCAGGCCATTTAGATGACACAACGATGGCAAATCAGAACTCAGACCCACACATGATACAACAATGGGACGTATACGTAATAAATAATGAACGCGGATGTTACAAATAGTGAATATTTTTATGGAGTAATAGATCATGGGTTTCATGAAGAATAGAATATGTATATAGAAAATATTTGGAATATGGGTATTACATATAATGAAACAAATATTATTGAATATGGAACATGGGTTTTATGTGAATGGATGGTAACAATGTGCTATATCCGAGATGAATGGTTGAAACATTTTCTTATAGATAGACTTGAATATAGTAGACATCATAACTACAAAGTTCCAATACATACATAAAACTTGAATGACTTGGAACTTCTTACTTCTCGTGCATGAACTTCTTTTTGGAATCAACCATATGGCACACAGAGTTTGTACTAAAATGTCAAGAAGAATATGGTTGTATCTTAAGTGCTCGATGTAGGACACTGAGAGGAAAAATAATAATTATAAATAGAAATAGTGATGAAAACATATTAAAAATATTGGAACATACGTATAATGAATAATAGAGTAAGAGCCTTACGGATAATGGAACACATACATGATAGAAATGGAACAGAGGTGTAACTAAGAATGAAATATAACGTGTGGAGTGATGGAGGAGCATGGGCTAGAATGGAACATATGTATAGGGAACTATCAAGCAAGGATATTATGGAGAATGGGCTAGGAGTTAAAACAATGGATGGAACATATATATGGAGCAGAGGTATAAGGAAAATAGAACAGAATTATTAGGAGCAATGGAGTAGGATTTCACAAAAGATGAAACATAAGTGTACAGAATAATGGAGGAAGGGTGTTATCAAGAAAGGAAAATAGGTTGATGAACAATGGTGCAGGTATGTTACAATGAGTGGAACATATGTACATAAATTCATATGATGGAGCATGTGTATTATGGACGATGGAGCATAGGTATAATAACTACATAAGCAAGGTCGTCATCGAGATGGGAGCATATGTATAGGGAATAATAGAATAGGGTTATTATCAAGGGATGTAATAGAGAATGAAAAACATGTAGATGACTATTAATGTTGATTTAATCAGGTTTATGTATTCTCGACGTGGTTGTTATAAGGCCTGGTCGAATGCATTGCATGGTTCGATCTTCTTGCTGCAAAAAATAAATGAGTAGAGTGTCATAAAACTAAGAATTATGGTTATAGGAGACCTATAACTAACAGAATGTCAATGACTAATTATTCCTCCCATTTATATCATGATCACCCGAAGACATTCCTCGTCGTTGCTATCCAAACCAGCATACATCTCGTTCAATTCTAGTTGACACCTTGTAATAAATTGTAAATACAAACCGGAGACGTTCACGCGATCCTCATATGCGTGTGCAATTTCATTTTGAGAGAAATGCTACAATTTTTTATAAAGGAGGTCTTAGTCTTTGGATTCCATGACAATAACGTTCTTTAAAATCTATTGCAATCTTATTCAATGAGCAATCTTGCCAATCATCAACATGCAAAATTTATGTAGAAGGCATTTCTTGTCAGCCTTGTTTTTGAGAATTTGTCTTATTGAGATCTAGTCAAACCAAGATATTATTGCAATAGACTAGTGTCATTTATTATGATGAATTGGTTACATCATGACCTCGACACTTGAATATTGTTGACATTCTTCTGAAGCCATGTCCATCACATAAGTCCATTCATCAACATTTATTTTACACGGACTGAAAGTCCCTAGTTGAATGATATTATATGCCAAACATGATAGATATGGTATTAAAATTACGGCTTTAGAATATAATTATAGGAACCTATAATAAAAGCACCTCTTTTTACTAAAACATGCTAACTATTTTATGCTAATCACATCAATATTGTGTTAGTTAACTAAAACAATTATTTCTCAAGAGTGGAAGGCCACTGAGAAATGCACACAACCCAAATGCAACACTAGAGAAGTAGAGCAACACAAATTATGATTGCTTTCACACAATATCAATAGCAATAGGTGCCAAATTGCTCAATATAGTGGCTGATAGTCCATCAAACACCATCTCTCTTGTTAGGTAGCATATGAAGCCTTTCCAACAAGATACGAACACCAGAGATAGATGGAAGGATGAGAATCTTACCACAATATTGCCATCGATGGAATAAAAGAACAACATACCATCTTCCTTCATGAAAGAAAGGGAAGAACATGCTAGATTTTGGGACAAAGAGGTTTAGGAGAGAGAGAATGAAAAATGAGAAAGATTCCCCTATATGCATGAATCTTGAGGTTAGATGTCTTTTATATTCCTAGTGTGAAAACCACTTTGCCCCTCTCCCTAAAATTTTGATGAGTTTCATCCAACCATTCATAGAAAAATACCATCTAAAACAATCAAAATGTAGTTCAACACGTCTTGATAGAAGACCCTCAGCATGAAACCATTTTGTAATTCACATAGTTTGCTTCTAGTCTATCACTTTTGTTTGAAAAGAAACTCATTAAACTTTCATTAAATGAAATGAAATTTTGATAGTGCAATGACGTGGAGAAAAAAAACTATCCTACACACCAGTGCTTCCTACTTTAGATTTGTTAGTATAGGTAGGAGAGGCAAAGAATTCAAGTGATCAACATTTTCTTATTGAGTCACTTGGGTATATTATTTATAGACGTGAAGTGTCGTGGTATATAAGAAATCAAAATGAGATCCTCAAATAGGTGGATAATACATAGATGAGGGATTACAAAGCAGGTCCATTATTATTGTATACTAACATCCCCCACAAGCTTAGATTAGATAATCTAATGCCCAACTTGTATGTGAAGTCTTGAAACTACAATCGAGATAGAGCTTTGGTAAATAAATTAGCAAGTTGTGCATGAGATGGAACAAACTTTGTGACGATCAGACCAAGTACCACTTTTTTCCTTATGAAATGATAGTCCATTTCAATATGTTTAAAGTGAGCATGAAACACTAGGTTTGCAAAGAGATGTCGGGAACTAACATTGTCACGATATAAGATACTCAGGCCATGCAGAACTATATAAATATCTTGAAGAAGATGTGTGAGTGAAGTAATCTCAAAAGCAGTTAGAGAAAAAGATCTATACTCATATTTAGTACTAGACTTGGCCATAGTAGGCTACTTTTTATAGGACCAACTGACACATTTGGATCCAACAAAGGTATAAAAGCTACTAGTTGATCGTCTTGTAATAGGGCAACCAGCCCAATCCACAATAGAGAACGCAATAATAGATAAACTAGGATAAGCAAAGATCTACAAGCCATATCCAATAGTCATATTCAAATATCAAAGGATCCGCTTGACAAGGCCAAGATTACCCATAGCTGGATTATGCATATATTGACATGCTATCTTAATAGAAAACATAAGATCATGCCTGGTTAGAGATAAGTACTACTAGGATCCAACTAGTCGCCTATAATGGTTGGTATCACATGGATCCATAGTATCTATGTTTAGAATTTCCTTAGGAAAATAGGATCTAAGTGGGGTAGAAGCTGGTTTAGAATCGAGCATGTTTTCTCACTTAAGTAATTCTGTGATATACTTTGTTTTGTGAAGAATCATGATAGACGAGTTAAAGGTAATTTTGACACCTAGGAAGTAATGAATTTGTCTAGTATTAAACATAAAAAATTCAGATTCAAGGTGATGAATAGTCCTGATAATAAATTTAGAATTACTCCCTGTAATTATGATATCATCTAGATACAACATGAGATATACAATGTTTGTACCAGAAGTGTATACAAAAAGAGATGGGTCAATTGTGCTGATTGTGAAACATAAATAAGTGAGATGGAGACTAATTCTATTATACCAGGATCAAGGTGCCTACTTGAGCCCATACAAGGCTTTGTGAAGTTTGTAGACATAATTAGGGAAGTTCATATTAAAAAATCTAGGCGGTTGTTCCATGCACACCTCATAACAAAGGAATTTCACACATCTAATTATTGGGTTGACTGGTTTTGGGAAATTGTAATGGTCAATACTACCCTGATGGTTGTTGAATTGATAGTTGGACTGAACATTTTGGAACAATCAATACTTTCCTTTTGAGTAAACCCTATTGCTACTAATCTGGCTTTTAACCTTTCTAGAGAACCATCATTATTTAGTTTCATTTTGAAGACCCACTTGCAACCAACAACATTCATGTTTGGAGTTTGTTGTACAAAAATCCATGTGTTATTCTTTTGAATATCTGGTAACTCATCCATCATAGCTGTCTTCCAACTTGGATGCTTGAGAGAACTATATATAGTTTTGGGAACATGAGGAAGTGAATATTGAGCTACTAGAGAATACTTGGGATTTGGTTTCAACACTCCTGACTTCAGACATGTAACCATATTATGTTTAGGTGGTGATGCATGTGGGTGAGGATGAGTCCTATGAAACATATGTATTAAGACTCAATGAACATTCTAGAAGCTTAGCTGAATCAGTAGATGTTATATTCTATATTTGTATATGCCTTTCAATATGTTGTTGTGTATCAGTTTTAACAGGAGACTGGGCAACATCAGCAAACAATATATTTTTGTGTATCGGTAAGAACATAAGACTGAGCAACATCAACATAGTTTATATCATGATTTTGTACTGGATTAGTAGAGATAGAGTTCAACTTATTAACTATGTCAACTGTCATGACATTGGTAGTACAATCATTCACATTTAACACATTATACCTAGAAGGTGAAGTGAAATTGTCTTGTGGAAGGCAAGAAGGTTTATCAGAATGATCATCTAGAAATTCACTATAGGTTGTCAAGGCAGAATTAGTATGCCACGGAATTGATCTTTCTTTGAAAGGAAAAATTGCTTCAAGAAGACAAAATGTTTAGTGACATAAAGCATGTTTGTAGAGTCATGAATACATTTGTATCCCTTATATTGTTTGCTATATCCAAAGAATACATAAGGTAGAGAACTAGGTTGCCATTTATCTTTAGTGTAAGGTCAAAGATACATATAGCATAATGTTCCAGACACTTTGAGAGAGTTGTAGTTGGCTTGTTTCTTGTATAACTTTTGAAAGGGAGTTTGCATATCAATGACATGGGAATGCAACTGATTAATTAAGAAAACAACTGTAGAGCAAACACCATTCCATTAGGATGTTGGAACTTGAGATTCATACATTATAACTAGGCCAAGTTATGTGGCATGTCTGTGTTGTCGTTCTACTGCACTATTATGTGCATGATCATGAGGGCATGACAGCCTGTGTGGAATGCCTTGTTTTACAAAGAAGTCTTTGAGTCTATTGTTGAGAAATTCTCCAACTCCATCAGCTTGAACCACACACACATTTGTATCAAATAGTGTATGAATTAAAGCGCATAGAGAAACAAAATTTTCATAAAAGTCATTTTTATTTTCATAGGTACAAACCAGCTATATTTAGTACAATCATCAACTATAAGAGTAAAATAATGGAAACCTAACTTAGAATCTCCTAGAACTTTACCCCATACATCACAATGTGAAATTGAAAAGGATGACTCAAAGGGGTGTGAACATGAACATTATGCAGTTTTCTATTCTTACTTGACTAGAAGCTATTACAAATCTCTTTATTGAGTTTATTTGAAACAACTAAATTCTCCTGAATAAGCTGAGAAAGAATTGTAGGACTAGGATGACCAAGTTGTTTATGCCAGATATCACCACTAGCTTTATTAGTTATATTACAGGAAAGAAATGAAACATAAAGTGAAGATTTGTCTCCATTCTTGTGACTAAGATTTATTGGTTTGGTAGGTATTGTTGATTATTGAAGAAGATATAGTCCATCTTTATAATGTCCTTGTGCCAGAATTTGGTGGTTCCTTAAATTATTTATAAGGAACATATCATGAGTAAAAATGAAATTACAGGGCAAAGAGCAAGTAAGGTGCGATACAGATAAAGACTTCTCTTAATTTGTGGAACAATCAGAACTCTCTTCAAAGGAATAGGAGTAAAACTATTTAGGTAACCATCACCAGTATGAGAAATTGGTTGATGATTTCCATTTCTAACCATAATGCAGTCTTTGCCTCTATATACAAACAAATATTTTAGATTAGTTGAGGCCTTAACAACATGATCGGTAGCTCCGGTATCCACATGCCACTCTGTGAATTCATTATCATCAATCCTTAGAGTAGCTAAATCATTGGAGGCATTCTCTAGAATGTTTGGAGATTCAATGATTTGGACATTAGCATTAAACCTATGCCATCATCTTAAGGCATTATGGCCACATTTTCCAAAAAATGATAAAATAAGATAGGCCTAGAGGATTCACCTAAGTTGCCAGAATTTATGCCTTCCTGGTTTGTGAACTAAGGAAATCCTCTTCCTTGTAAAGAATGTTGTTGTGGAGTAGAAGGGGAAGGACCGAGAATACCAGGGCTGGAGTCATTGTTGCTTTGTGACTGGCAGTTGGATCTGCCACCAGAGCGACCTTTTCCAAAAGTATTGCCATGAGACTGATAAGGCAACTGTCTAAAAGATTTATCAGTATAGAAAGCAATAGGAGGCATGCTAGGCTTCCTTGATTTCCTTCTTCCGTGGTCTTGTAACAGAGTGCTGATTTTTGAATAAGAATATATGGGAGGTTTTAGCATGGAGACATTGAAGCTCTCATAGTCAGGTGAGTCAAGTCCATTCAACAGGGTGACTTTCTCTGGCTCACTAAGTGGATGTCCAATGGCATTGAATTGATCACAAATATTTTTTAAATTGCAAAGATAATCAGCTAGAGATAAGGATCCTTTTAAAAAGGTTTGTAACTAAAATTTTAATTCAAATTCTATGGACTATGTAGATTCAACAAATTTCTTAGATAAAGTTTGCCATACCTACGCAGATGTGGAACATCCATTGATATCCCCCATCACTTCCTCTAATAGAGATCCGCATATCCATCCCTTGAGTAGACGATCCGTTTTGAGCCATAATTTGTACTTCAGATTCACATCCACTACATCCGTAGAATTCGTGATAATGCGAGGAGGTTGTATCTCGGTTCCATAGAGAAAAGCTTCGACATGCATTGCAACTTTCAGCTAGAGTGCTGATCTGAGATTCCCAGAGAAGGAAGTTGTGCATACTCAATTTAATCAAGACGATGTTAGAATGTGTGGTATTCAACCAAAAATCAATTGGCGATGGATGAAGGGACCAGACACCTTAGTTTAGGAACCAACACAAAATTTCGAGGTGTGAGGCTATTGTAACATCTCCTCTCAAGTGCAACCACTTTTGTGTGCTTGCACTTGTTATTTTTAGGTAGAGCGTGGTCATCAAACTTGTTTCATGGGGCCCCACTCCGGTACCATATTAGAATGTCTGCTATTGAAACCCAAAATTAATTGGCAAGTGAGTGAAGGGACTACACCTTCTAAGCACAGAAACCAACCCAGAATTCAGAGGTGAGACATTCAAGAAAGCTAAATGAATCTTCAATTGCTCTAATGTCTTGCACCAACAAACCGAAGTGGCCCATCCTTTTCGCATGTTCTTTCAAGACCATGATGAATGCAAGAGAGTCTGATTCTATATGTATGTTTTGTAGGTTCAGCATCCTCAATAACTGTGTTGCCATTAGAGCCGCTCCAGCATCAACTAATTCTGAACCGAGCCATGTTTTAAATGTTCCATCTCAATTAAATGAACCTTTTCATCATGGTCCTTTACTACAGCGCAAATGCCTACGCTTGGGCTGCATCTAATCGCGGCGTCACAATTGGTCTCCAGTGTGTCTCAAATTGTTGGTTTACATCTCTTTGTTTACTCATATACTAGCAAGTCAGTCCCCGCCGCACTTGGACAGTTTGCATTTCGGGAATCTAGCCAGGATTCTGAAGCGTTGTATAGTTAGTTTCCCATTATCGAAGATGAAGGTGTTGCATGTCGTCCAAATAGCCCACATGTGTATAACCACTTCATCCATCTCAACAGCAAAAACCTTCTTCGCAAGTTGTATCAGTGTCCTCTCCACATGCTGCCAAGGCAAATCGTCGATCAAGGCTCCCATAGCATTGATGTCCCAAATATATTACTTGACAAATTTACAATTAAAGAACAAATGGGGGATTGTTTCAAACTCCTTCTTGAAAACTAGGCAGCATGCATCCTCCGTCCAATAAGCGCGTTAGTGTTCAGACTTCCGGTGCAAACTCTGCATAGGAAGTAAGTGAGATTCGGCAGCCACACACTAATAATTCCAAACAGTCCATAGTCTTTCAAGGTAGCTGTTCCTTTATTTGATCTATTAGTTAAATCTCAAAACCAAATAGGATCGACTCATTGTCATTTACTTTTCTCACACATGTTAGCATCTGTATCGAACAAGTGGGGACGAACCAAAGCTGAAGTTCTAAAAACTAAAGCAACTTAAAGATAATCCACTTTTAGTCTTTTTTTCTTTTAGTGTTTTAATTTGTTATTCCATAATTTTGAATGGAGGAAAAAAATCTACAAGTCCCCAAAGGATTAACAAGAGCTGAAGAACAACCCATTAGGTATAAGGTTTAGCAAGTTGTATCATATCTCTTTATATATATATATATATATATATATATATATATATATATATATATATATATATATATATATATATATATATATATATATAAAGAGAGAGAGAGAGAGAGAGAGAGAGAGAGAGGCTAGAATACACTCGAGTGTACATATCATGTCGTACAACCCAATGGTGTTTGCCAATCTAGACCATGATTTTCCAAAATATAATCTATTGATCTTCATGGTTACAATAATAATAGACAACATACAAATTCTGAGCTCATTTTGATGAATGTAAGTCACTCATCCAAGGACAATAAAATTGACACATAAAACTAATTTGAAATGCTTGATTTCTTCCTCCTTTAGATGCAAAACCTATAAGTGTCTAAATGAGCTGAAAATTATTATATAGTATGTTCTTAAGATATTTATGAAGGTCAACGGTTTAGATATTTCAAAAAGTTACTGCATCTTTAAAAATGACTGAGGTGAATGGTGCCTCCGGTACACTCGAGTATACACTAACGTGTATCGGATATATATATATATATATATATATATATATATATATATATATATATATATATATATATATATATAGAGAGAGAGAGAGAGAGAGAGAGAGAGAGTCAGGCTAGTGTATATATATATATATATATATATATATATATATATATATATATATATATATATATATATAGAGAGAGAGAGAGAGAGAGAGAGAGCAAGAGTCAGGCTAGTGTACACTCACGTGTATCAGAGGCACCGTACACCTCAGTCATTTTTAAAGATGTAATAACTTTTTAAAAAATCTAAACCATTTACCTACTTAAATATCTTAATAACATACTATATACTAAATTTCAACTCATTTGGACACTTTTAGGTCATGCATCTAAAAGAGGAAAAAATCATGTCAAATTAGTTTTGTACGTCAATTTTGTTGTCCTTGTATGAGTGACTTACATTCATCCAAATGAGCTCAAATTTTGTGTGTAGCCTATTATTATTATAATCATGAAGATCAATGGATTAGATATTGGAAAAACATGGTCTATTTAGGCAAATACCATTGGGGTGTACAGTGTGATATGTACACTTCAGTGTATTCTATCCTGACTATATATATATATATATATATATAAATATACATATATATATATGTATATATACATATACATATATATACATATATATACATAAATATATATATACATATATATACATTTATATATACACATATACATATATTTGCATATATATACATATATATAGACATATATATATGTTATATATATACATATATGTATGTATATATATGTATGTATGTTATATATATATATATATATATATCTATATATATCTATATATATATATATATATATATATATATATATATATATATAGCTGAAAGAATTGTGTACCCGAGTACATGTAGCTTACATGTACCCACCTTCATTTATGGGGATTCTAAAATTGTATCAAATAATCCAACCTTATGGATGTATAGTATACCCCTTAGATAAGATGTGTACCAAAAATCATCACAATCTGATATTCATGGAGCATACAATAAAAGAAAATGTCTATTTTCTAATCAATGGTAAGTTACAGAAATTGCATAAACCATTGAATGATGTATGGCCATATCTCATGATCTACATAAGATATGGTTATGATTTTTTAAAGACATCTAATCTATATAGAGTTGAATCAATCCATATGGTTGGATTTTATCAACATACTCTACATATGCTATTTTAATGGTTGGTACATGTAAGTTACATGTACCGGCTGGTACACACTTCCTAACCTATATATATATATATATATATATATATATATATATATATATATATATATATGAGAGTCAGGCTAGAATATACTTGAGTGTATTTAGAGAAGAATACACTCAAGTAATTTTTTATGAGAAATATTTTTTAAAGATGTAATCCGTTGATTTTAAACATTTTGTGAATAGCTCATATACAAAATTTGAGCCTATTTGCAATTTATATATCATGTTATAAAGACAAGAAAAATATACATTATACATTAGTTTTGCGTGTTGATTTTGTTGCCCTCGGATAGTGACTTACACTCATCCAAATGGGCTCAAAACTCCTCTCTCGCTATATACATATATATATATATATATATATATATATATATAGAGAGAGAGAGAGAGAGAGAGAGAATCAGGCTAGAATACACTCGAGTATACAGATCGCACAAATACATTCAAATGTGTTTGCATATCAAGACTATTTTTTGCAAAATGTAAACCATTGATCTTCACTGTCATACTATAACTAGGCTACATACAAATTTGAGCCCATTTGGATGAGTATAAGTCACTCATCCAAGGGCAAAAAAATCGACACGCGAAACAAATTTGAAATGCATAATTTTTGCGGTCTTTATAACCTGACCTATAAATGTCCAAATGTGTCCAAATTTTGTGTATTGGCTATTTACAACATGTTTAAGAAGATCAACGGAATAGATTTTTGAAAAAACATTACATCATGAAAAACTACTTGAGTGTATTCTGCTCCGAATACACTCGAGTGTATTCTAGCCTGACTATATATATATATATAGCCATTTTTTTAATACCTATGCGGGTAGCCTAGATTTCACTACCCGGCAGCCAAAAAAGTAAATGTTATGACCAGAAAAGGTAATTCTACTATCAAAAAAAGTAACTACGTTGATCAAAAAGTAACTATACGACTAAAAAAGTAATCTCGTACAAAATACACAGTACATATATGTGTAACCGTGTTTTGAAATCTGCTGTTACAAACATAACTATCTATGCATGAAACTCAACCGTTTGCAAGGTAAAGTAACCCTCTACATGTCAAAAGTAACCGAAATGGAGGGCGGGTAGTTACCCATGTGGGAATTAAAGATGGGCTATATATATATGTATATATATATATATCTATCTATATATATATATATATATATAATGTCTTTTCTATTGAAAATTGATTTTATGGTATAGACGTTTATGACCTCTCCCTCTATGCCTTGCGGTAATGATTCCTCTGGCATTACGACCTTTACCACAATGATGTTGTCGATAAATCAAATTATTTCGTGGATTGGATTTCATGAAATCCCCTTTGGTTCTCCACGAAAACAACCTTCTTTTTTTAACCTATTTTTAATGAATTAAAATAATTTATATAAAAGTGAATATATATACATATACATATATACATATATATATACACACACACATATATATATGTATGTATATATATATGTATATATGTATATATATATATATATATATATATATATATATATGAACCCTCACCCCTTCAGAGAGAAAGAGAGACACAAATATATCCCAACCGCCCCTAAGTTAGCTCTGATACCATTTTAGGGTGGAAGCTAAGATTTTGGTGGATGGTCGGTAGAGAGTTGGTATAGAGTGGTGTTGGAAAGTTTGACAGAGTGTCTGTATGATTGATGGAGTAGGAAGGGTTGATTTGCGTTTGGATAAATGATGGAGTAGGTGATTAGAGAAAATTAGGGTTTGTGATTAAAGGTTAATATTTTTGGATCCTAGATGGGTGATTGGATGCTCTAAGGGGGATGTGAATAGGGCTGAATGCACTTAAACAAAATTCATTAGACCTTCAAGTCATATCACAAGATAAGTTTGCTTAATATGAAATTTGAATGCAACTAAAACATACCTAGCAAGGAAGAGAGAGATTGAACAAGCATCAAGTGAAAATCTATGTAGAGAGGTTCCACACTCCAAACTAGGAGTATGTAAGTTCACTACCTAGAGATGTCAACCTCTAGGATTTCTTAACCATTGCACTCTTATATTCATTCATAAGACTTACAATACATGACCAACTAAAGAACTTACCTATCCAATACAAAGAGTCTTCAACCTTACCAAGGACTTACCCACTTTGCAACGAGTATTCAGTCTTCTCCAAGGACTTACCCACTGTTGCACAAGTCTTCAACCTTATAGGAATTACCCACTCTTCTGGGATCTTCAGCCTTTGACTTCACCTTCACTTGTAGAAGCTTTCACCAAGGACTTACCTACTTGAGTAAGGAGTATTCTTCCTTCACCAATGGCTTTCCCACTCTTGCTCCAAGTCTTCAGCCTTGATCTTCACCAAGGGACTCCTTCCCTTGTTCTTCTTCACCTCTCTTAGCCAAGAGAGAGAACCTTCATCTTCATGGTTGAAATGAGAGAATGGGAGGTGGTGGAAGTGAGAGTCTCACTATATATACATGTAGGACTAGCTCTCTTACAAATCTCCTACTCACTCTAATGGATGATGCAAATAATTAAGCTTAGAGAGAGAGAGAGGAGGCTAGAGGATGCACTCAACTATAGACTAGGAACCTCATATAGAGCTTTGTATTGTATGTTCAAACTTAGAGTGAAGCCCAAGGGGTCCTATTTATATTTATGGATGCCTATTAGCCTTTGGGAACACTTAATAATGAAAATGAGCCATTGTTTTGCTTGTAAGGGATACATTTTCTATTGTTGTAACTACACAACGACTAGAAACACTTTTCTATATTTTTTCGTATAGTGCAATCGGTCAAGTTTTTGTAAAGGTAACTCGACTGCTCCCACTAAGAGGCAAGACCAATTTCGGCCGTCGGTCGAGTTTGTCCTGGGGTAACTCGACCGATCCACTTAAATCAATTTTGCTCTACAGAGGGATCAGTCGATTCTGTGAAATGTAAACTTGACTGATCAAAAGTCATTTTCAAGATCCAATCAGGATCGGTCGAGTTTGCAACTCGACCGATGAACAGCCTGATGTGAATTTTTTGAAAATAGCTTTTGAGTGCTTAAATATTCAATCTAAGTGCTCCTGATTTTTTCTAAACTTAATTATAAGTCATCCAATCATTACAAGAGATTTACAACATGATTCTAATGGATTTACATCATATTCCAAAAATGTACACTTGCATTGACTTTGACTTGTGTTTTCTCCAATTTGATATGTGCAAGTTAGGGCATCTGGAGTGTGTCTATACCTAATCTGAAATCACTCAAGTAGAAGCATTAGACACAAATAAGTGGAATAGTTTATTCATTATTAAAATAAGGGTTTAGTAAATTTATACCTTGAGTCAATATTCTTTCCCTTTTTGAAGATGATAAACCATTCTATGAATGTATTGGAACCATTTAAGTAGAGTCATACCTTTCGAGAAACCTAGGGGTTTCAATAGAATTAGGTTCATATGCTCCCCTCAATTTATGTTTGGGGAGTTCTCATACTTTCCCTTAATTAATGTTATTTCTCCTACATGGTTAGCTTTCATAACATTTATAGAATACTATGTCTTTTACTCATATATGTTCTACCCATATATGTCTTCTCCCCTTTACCTTCTCCCCTTTACATGAACATGCTTCTCCTCTTCATGTAAGACATGCCTTCTGCCTCTTTTTCCAAAAGAAGACATGCCTTTCTCCCCCTTTGTCATTTGGAAAAGTGGGGGTATGAAGAAATAAGAAACACCACTTGTTAAAATAAAGGAGATAACAAAAGTTATATAAGAAAGTAGAAGAGCACAGCTAGGGGCTTGTCCAAGCATAGAATAAAAGCAAGTTAAAGCATGCACTTGAACAACCCAAAATGCAAGATAAAGTGTTGCAGAAAAATAATAAATTATAATTTTGACCCTCAACATGACAAAATTTTCCCCAAAAGTATCGGGGATCATGGAAAAGTGATGAGCCTTTCTCAGAAGGCTATTTCTGTATAAAAAACACTAGTCTTGCATCAAAATCTGATACTGGAGTAAAATCTGCATAAAATTTCAAGTATGCTCCAAATTCTATATACAATGTAGCTCTAAGTGTCATGTATTACAATGTTATGTAAGAAACTCACGATAGTAGATATGCAATTCAAGTAACAAGTTTGAGCAAGTATGAAACAAGATACAAGCATATCATATAGTTGAATACCACTTGATGAACAAGGCTAGAACTACATGTATATGAACTACTAGCATATGATATCATAAGATAGGACTACTAGTAGGATTTAGATAATAGCAAGAGATACCAAAAGATACACAAGATAAAGCAAGCTATGAGTAGATGTAGAAATATATCCAAAAAAAGAGATATGCAATTTTAGAAGCAAGTAAGAATATATCTCACTAGCAAACATGCATTATTACCAGAAGATGATTACCACTAAGAGCCTCAAGGTAGTATCAAAACAACATATACAACTATATAGATGAAGCAAGTTAGAACACAATGGAAGCATTTTAAGACAAAACTAGGAGATCCAAAGAGACCATCATCAAAAATTTGCAAAACAACTCAAAGCAAGTAATTGAAAGATATAGACATACCAATTTAGAGAAATTAGAGAGATAGATTTGTATACAAGATAGGCAATTTGAAAACATGCAACATGCATATATAAAGGTACCAAGGGAGTGCCAAAGAATAAGACCATTGGTTGAGAGGATCTAGTTGAGAGGGAAATTCTAATTCAATAATCCAAATGTATATTCTATGCATAGTGTTGTCGGTCAAGTTCGTGTATTGACAACTCGAATGATGATAGTTGTTGGCAACACCCATTGGTGTTGGTCGGTCAAGTTTCTAATAGGACAAACTCAACCGACAAAGTTGTTGTCAAAAAGCACATATATATCATAAAAACATATTTAGAGACATGCTAAAGATATAATCCATATCTAAACATGTGTAAGCAAGCTAGTAATGCACTGTGAAAGCATTAGAAATAGTTTTTGAGCTAGAGTGCCAAGAGAATCACAAAATACCACTTTTGACTCAAAAACCACATGCATAGTGCACACTAACTTGACAAAAATAAGTTAGGATTGGTTATAAGCAAGAAAACCT
This sequence comes from Alisma plantago-aquatica, assembly GCA_963693085.1. Lineage (NCBI taxonomy): Eukaryota > Viridiplantae > Streptophyta > Magnoliopsida > Alismatales > Alismataceae > Alisma > Alisma plantago-aquatica. Next base: position 182,410,914 of record OY856414.1, on the reverse strand, counting down.
TTATCTTTGTTCTAACAATTCATTTTTCCACTTTTTGTCATCTTCTACACATCTCACCCTTCTTCTTCCATGTGGATTGAGAAGTCAACTTGCAATTCAAAAGCTCAAGTCAGTCCATTTGCAAGTACCTACAAGAAGAAAGATGAAATGGTCCCCAATCATATTTTTGGGTCTGTAGGGGTCATCTTAGCAACCCAAGTCCTAGTGCTCTTGGGTGCTTTCCTAAAAGGGCAAGAAGTAGAATAATGACCAATTTCATTGTAATAGTTGCATGTGCCCATAGTCCTGGAACTAGAGGATTCTCCATGGAATATTCGAGGTCATTTACCTTTGTTGTTCCTTAGACTTCCATCATACCCTAAACCATGTCTACCAATTTGTTTAGTACTACAGTGTAGGATATCATTAAGATTCTTTTTACCAACTAAGAATCTTTGCAAAGAAGATCTCTAACTATGATTATCATGCATAAGAGAAGAAATGGTATAAGACAAATGATTTATTTTATCTCTATCATGTAAAAGATCAATTTCTAGACAAAGAGCTTTGGTTAAATAAGAATCCCAATCAACATGAAGAGCAACAACATTATTCTCTCTACTAGTAGAACTAGAACAAGATTCAAGCACATTGATTTTAGCAAGCAAGGAGGCATTTGTTGTTTCAAGCAAAGCAATCTTAGAAAGATAAACACCATTTTCAGATTCTAATCCTTTCAAAACAAAATCATTATCCCTGTTTTTAGATTTAAGAACATCAATATCATGCATGAGAGAATCAACAATTAAAATATGATCTTCATGAGAACTAGGCATAAGAAGTTGAGCTTCCAGAAATCTAATTGTGTCAAGCAAAGCTAGAATTTTCAATTTTAAGAGAATCTACTTGACTAAGACAAGCATTTTTATCATCAAGCAAGTATTAGCATGTTCAAGATCATCTAGTTCTACATGTATATTATCAACAATTCTAGCAAGCTTTTTTCTTTTCCTTTTAAAAGACTTAAGAGAGGCATGAGTAGCGTTAATGATAGCAATTAAGGGTTCTTTATCTAAAGAATTTAGATTTACCTCATTTGAGTCTTTTCTTATAGAATCCATAAGAGAAAAATGATATTCTCCTTCTTCACTAGAGCTTGAGCTAGATCCTCCACTTGAATCTTCACTTGAGTTTGAGCTGGAGGGGTCACTTCAGCATGAGTGTCAATTCTCCTTCATCTTGTAATTCTCTTCTCTTTCCTTGTGATGATGGGTCTTCTTGCCTTGTAGACAACCTATCTTGAAGTGACCCTTCTTTCCACACTTGAGGCACCTGATGGAGGAGGAATTCTTTCCTTTATAGAATTTACCCTTGGAGTACATGGAATCTTCTTGAACATGAGAGTATGGAGAGGTTTGTCCCATAATAGCTTCAATTTGAGTCTTGATTTCAACCTTCTTCATTCTCTTTATCTCTTTCTCCTCTTATCTTTCAACTTCTTCTCTCTTGTTAAGTGTGACTTCATGGGCTTGTAGATTTCCAATGAGCTCTTCTATGGGAATATCATCAAGAGACCTTACTTCTTTAATGGAAGTAACTTTGGGTTCCCATCTCTTTGGTAGAGTTTTAAAGATCTTTGAGTTGATCTCTCCTCTACACATAGGATGCCCTAGAACAGCAAGACCATTCACAATAGTGTTGAGACTTCAGTACATGTTGTCTATGTTCTCCACCTTTCCCATCTTGAAGTTCTTAAGTATCCTATTGAGCATGTAGACTTTTCTTTCCTTCACTTTTTGAATCCCCTCATAAGTGACACATAGCTTTTGCCATACCTCATAGGCCGTCTCACAAGAAAAAATCCTATTTAACTTGGTGGAGGTCCTGGTGGCATAGAGGATGTTGACTTTTCTTACATTCAAGGCGGATTTATTCATGGTAGCTTCATCCCATTCTTTTATCTTTGTCACTGATAGCTTGTATGGATGGTCAACCATTTGCCATAGCTCAAGACTTGATCCTTGGATGTATAATTGTATCCTTCTTTTCCAATAGAAGGAAGTTACTCCCATCAAAGATTGGAAGGTTGATGAAGTATCTCCCACTTTGGTAGTCACCCATCTTCTCCTACTTGTTGAAGTATGCTTGGAGAAACCCGTTCAGATACCTATTTTTAGATCCTAGATGGATGACTGGATGCTCTGGGGGGTGAATAGAGTTGAATGCACATAAAAAAAATTCATTAGACCATCAAGTTATATCACAATATAAGGTTGCTAAATAAGAAATTTTAGTGCAACTAAAATATACCTAGTAAGGGAGAGAGAGATTGAAAAAGAATCAAGTGACAAGCTATGTAGAGTGGTTCGACACTCCAAACTAGGAGTATGTTAGTCCACTACCAAGAGAGGTCAACCTCTGGGATTTCTTAACCATTGCACTGTTATATTCATTCATAAGACTTAGAATACATGACCAACCAAAGGACTTACCTATCCAATACAAAGAGTCTTCAACCTTACCAAGAACTTACCCACTTTGCAATGAGTCTTCAGCCTTCTCCAAGGACTTACCCACTCTTGGACAAGTCTTCAGCCTTCTAGGAATTACCCACTCTTCTTGGATCTTTAACCTTTGACTTCACCTTCACTCGGAGAAGCTTTCACCAAGGACTTACCCACTTGAGCAAGGAGTCTTCTACCTTCACCAAGGGCTTACCCATTCTTGCTCCAAGTCTTAGACCTTGATATTCACCAAGGGACTCCTTCCCTTGTTCTTCTTCACCTCTCAGCTAAGAGAGAGAACCTTCATCTTCATGGTTGAAATGAGAGAATGGGGAGTGATGGAAGTGAGAGCCTCACAAGATATACATGTAGGACTATCTCTCTTAAAAATTTCCTACTCACTCTAATGGATGATGCAAGTGATTAAGTTTATAGAGAGAGAGGAGGATGTAGGATGCACTCAACTATAGACAAGAAACCTCATATTGAGTTTTTCATTAAATTCTCAACCTTGGAATGAAGCCCAAGGGGTCCTATTTATAGCTGGGATGCCTCTTAGCCTTTGGGAACACTTAAGAACATATACTAGCTGTTTTTTGGCTTGCAATAGATATAGTTTTTATTCTTGCAACTTCATAACGGCTAGAAATACTTTTGTGCACTTTTTCAACTAGTGCAATTGGTTGTGTTTCTATAAAGATAACTCGACCGATCCCACTAAGAGACAAGACCAATTTAGGCCATCAATCGAGTTTGTCCTGGGGTAACTCGACCGATTCATTTAAATCAGTTTTGGTCTATAGAGGGATCAGTCGAGTTCTGTGAAATGTAAACTCAACCGATCAAAAGTCATTTTAAAGATCCAATCAGGATCGGTCGAGTTTGCAACTCGACCAATGAACATCCTGATGTGAATTTTAGAAAATAGCTTTTGAGTGCTTAAATATTCGATCTAAGTGCTCCTTATTTTTTCTAAGCTTAATTACAACTCATACAATCATTACAAGTGATTTACAACATGATTCTAATGGATTTTCATCATATTCCAAAAATATGCACTTGCATTGACTTTGACTTGTCTTTTCTCCAACTTCATATGTGCAAGTTAGGGCATTTCGAGTGTGTCTATACCTAATATGAAATCACTCAAGTAGAAGCATTAGGAACAAATAAGTGGAATGGTTTCATCATCATAAAAACAAGGGTTTAGTCAATTTAGACCTTGAGTTAAAAAATATGTGTTTAATTTGTCTAGGAAGAAGGTGGAATGCTTAAGTAAAACTAACTAAAACTGATTAAATAATAATTGATAACTTACTTATTAATGACGTAGCTGATGGTTGTACTTTGAGAGTGTCAAACGCTAAAGCACTTCAAGATATTTTGATCTTATTTTAGACAAAGCAAGGGTCTTTGATTATGATACAAAGAGGGAAGGACATGGACACACAATTGATCTTAACAAAACTTAAATGGAAATTTTATTGGCAACTGGAGTGTTTACACTCAAAAATTAATATGTGGGAACTAAGAACAAATTACTATATAGACAAAATTACAACATAAGTGAAGTGGAGGAAGGATTATAAGACTTGGAAATTCTCTAAGGAAGGAGAATTTCGAACTAAGACACTTCCTACTACAAAAACTAATATTAACAAGAAAACAGAGCTTTTTCGGTGGAAGAGTGTTGTAGCTATGACCACTCTTCTTCATTCTTCAACTTCTTTGCCTTTTATAGGCCTTTTTGATGGTGTGGACGAATTCACTTCTCTTTCCACTTGTTCTATTCAATTTATGTCATTGACAAGTGTTTTTTGTTACATGAATGGCGATATTTGTTACGTTTGCCACATGCTCTTTTGTTTTTGTGACTTTTGACAAATATTCTTCATCTTCTTTTCATATGCCACTTCTTTTTCATCTTTGAGTCTTGACAACTGTATTTTGTCTTTACATTTAGGGAAGAGCTTTCTTATCTTTACTTCTTTTGTCACTTCTTCAAAAAGGTATTTGTACCCATTATTTTGAATTAAGTAACACATAACAATCATCTCCATTTCCAAAGTTACTTTCTCCTTGAGTAATATCTATAATTAGAATATTTTTGGGAACTAAGATTTCATCAAATATAATTAATTGAGAATTGTCCCTATTAGGGTTTCTTATAAGGGACTTTTCTGATAATTTTATTTTCTTATACGGAGGTCCCCTTTTAATTTATTGATCAATAAGATAATCAGAAACTGGGGTATATATTAAATTTCCCTTTAAAATAGGGTTTATGTTAAATTTTTCCCACCATTTAATCAACACTTACCTTCCTAGTAGGGTAAAAAGGCATCAGTTTATTTTAACCATTTCCATTGCATAATCCATGGGATTCCATGAGCACAACAACATCTTAGTAGTTAAGATCTTCTTGATCTAAACATTCAAATAATGGAATATAATTATTAAGTTTTTCTGGGAATATTTCCTGAGTAGTTCCATAATTTTTGCAAAAAAACATAGAAGAACCAATTTGGTAAGTTTGTCCTATAAGACCATTTTATGAACCATGAATGAGTCATTTGACTATTTTGAATACATGAAACATTTTTCCATGCATCTTGATAGTCCCAATAATTGTAGTATTGGGGTTCATATTTGTCTTTAAATCTTCTTAGAATATTAGGATTTCTATCATTGTTCCATTCCGAAATGGTGATAATATTTTGAATTTTTAATTGAGAAAATGTATCATTTTCTTTGTTGATTTGTCACTGAAATTATGAAATATTATTACACTACCAATTTCTACAAGAATTTTTTCATTATAATAGTGATTCTTTCCAAACATTGTTGGAATAAAATTATATTTATCAGGAAGGTAATTTTGTGTAAAGTTTTTGTTTCTTTGGATAAGTCTTCATCTTCTAAAGTTATTGTATGTATGGTTGTTTTGAATATGAATTTTGATATTTTTTTTGTTGGGAAATCTACTTCAATTTCATCATTATCTTCCTTAGGAGAAATACTTGATTATGAACATGTCTCTCGGATACAATCTTTGGATGTTGATGTAGACATATTTTATTATTTTTGTGATTAAGTATGAGAAGTCATATAAACTTCATGAAATAGTTAATATAGAACATCTTCTGATATGCCTCTTATGAAGTAGTAAATGTATTAATGAAATTATCTTTGTAATCTAATGCATCTTTTATTTTCGTTAAGAACGTAAGTTCAAGTTTCTTCCTAAACTCAAAAGTTACAAAGTTATTATTAATTGTAGTATGAACACCTTTTTCACTAACTATTATAGGGAGAATTTATTAAGAAAGGGTGTCCCAATGATAATATTTTAGTTATATTTGGAGAAATTATAAATGATGTTATAATATTATTATTGTTGATTCATATGTGTACTTTAGAAATTGTATGTTTTACTTTGAGTTTATATTTTATAGCATAATTAACATGATGATTAGTTATTTCATAATATTTTTTGGTATAAGGATTTCTCTTATACAATTGTCATCAGCTCCAGAATCAAAGAAAGCTAATCCTTCTAGGGTGAAGTCATTATTTTTTATAGTCACTTCACCTTTCCATTTTATCTTTGCAAATTCTTGAAGTTTATTAAAAAGGAATCTTCATTATCTTCTCTTATTTCATCCATTTGGTTTTTATTTGAGCACTCTCCAAGCATATCATTAAATATATGTTCATCATCATCATCAACATACATTTCATATATATATTTTTGAAGATTTTCAACCTTATCTTTAAGTTCATTTATTTCTATTTTAATTTTATTTTGTTATTTTCTCAAATCTTCTATATAAGTATGTTTATCATTAGTTTTCCATGTTCAATTCTTTTGCTTACATGATCGAATGAGTAAAACTCATTTGCTTTTGATTTTGTTTTATTAGTCAATTTTTTTATCTTTAATCATATTGAAATATTTTGCAAGTTTAGTGCTTCTTTCTAGTTTATCTTGGATGGGATCTGTGGTTTCAAGTATAAATTTTTCTTCACTAGTTAAGACATGAATTTCATCTGATGTTGATTGATTGGTATAGTAAATACATTGACATCCTTCTTCATTTTCTGATTCAGAGGATTCATTTAGATTTAATTTACTAACAAAAGTGTGAAGTTCTTCTAGCATATTACTTTTTTATTCTAGTAATAATTCGTTTAACTTTTTCTTGAAATCTCATTTGAAACATTTATTTGCGTAATGCCCCTTTTAGTTACAATTATAACATGTTATTCTTTTCTTATTATCTATTTTTCTTTTTTATTTATTTTTTGTATAATTCTTGTTTGATTTATTACTATCTTCACTAAACCTTTTGTAGATTTTGTGTCATTTCTTTTCTTTGGTAAATCTATGTCACATCCAAATTGATAGCAAAATTCTCCTAGTTCCTTTTTATGTATTGTTTGTTGTCTTTTTAATTGATTTTTTAATTTATAGTCATTACAAAGAGAGAATCCTATTTGGTTTATTCTTTGTATTATTTCCCCATATGATATGTGTTCTAGAGGGACAACGTTATTATATGCTTGTCAAATATGTTCTCTTACCTTTTCAGCAAATAAAACAGGTAATTCGGATAAAAACTTTTCTTTTCGAACAACATAATTACAATCTCTAAATTGGAAAACCTTACAAAGAAAAACATCTTTATACCAACAAAAATTACTCAAAATCTTACATCTTAAGTTTATTAGTTGTTCACTAGGTTTTTCTAATATAGTGCCATTATGGCCTATAAAATGTTGAATTATGCTTACTATTGGGGTATATACTGTGTCTGATTGGGGTTGACCGTTTTCTAACTTAATTTGAGACCATGCTCATTTCTTTTTGTCGCTTGAAATATTTCTTGTCGGTGTATTTCACTAAGATAATTAATCCACCATCCTCTTAATTGACCCATAAATGATGAAGTTATCATTTAGACAATCGTTGTTTAAGGGTTACCATGAGCTCAACAAGCTTTGGCATAAATCAACATTCGATGGAAAATTTGTAATATTTGGTATTTTGAAAATCCATCTAAGTTACATTCTATAAGTGATTGGCCATCAAATTGGCATAAAGTAAGATCATGAGTTTCTTCAATTTGTACGTCAACTGGTGTAGGTCTAGAATAATGAATTTTTGTTTATGAAATCGAGCAGTTTTACCAAAGATAACTGTATTTAGTTGTAGCTGCTTAAGTATTTCCTCTTCATCTGAGCACGATCAGTCTCCATATATTGTATTAATTATTGGTTTTTGAAGATTTAATTAGTTTCTCTGGCTTGTGATTTCATATGTTAATTTGTAGATTTGTTTATCGAACGTAATGGGTGACTTTTTTCCTAATATAATATTTCCAGTTACAGTTTAAGGAACAATTAGTGGCAATTTTTTTGTTTTTACTTTCTTTTTATATATTGGCACTTTGCCAATATCAATAAGCATTATCTATACTTGGGGTTTGCAGTGGACGGGGAGAAACATCGGTCCCATGGTTGGACGCTAAGATAAGATCCCATTAGCGGCCATGGTCCCCCTGTAAGTGTCGTTAGATAGTCATCTTCCCTTGTAAGTTGCACAATAAAATAATTATCCTCCAAATCAATGAGCCTGAAGGCTCCTACTGGCCTCCACATAGATCTAATCCTATCATGCGGTATAAGGAAGCCTATGTTTTTGGCAATCACCTTGACGAATACTACATACATCCACGGCCTGACCCATTCTTCGAATCTGTCTTCCGCGATTTCAAATCTCGGCGTTCTGTCAACCATGCTACTTTTGATATCCTTCCTGTTCATTTTGACCTTAGGGTCATCGAATCCTAGAAACTGTAGCTTCCCTACTCCATCACCCTCGTTCATGATATCCTTGTAGGATACCATCTTCCTTTGTTCTTGTACTGTAACGGATTTTGCACCTATTACTCTCGTCTGCAGCACCGGAAATTCACTTTCTCCCGGTGGTGAGGACCATCCTTTCCTTCCCGCATCTTGTGTATGGTCTGCCCTATGATCTTTATTGTGCTCCTTGTTGTTGAAGTTCAATGAGATCCCCAGTCTTTTTAGTATTTCTTGTTGCGTCTGTTTTTTGCTTGCCCTTGCTGTTGTAATTAGCAGGTTGTTGTCCACTTCCACCGCATCCAGCGATGTGGCCCTTCCTTCCGGCGTGCTGGGACGTCGCCTTCTACAGTGCCTGTCCCGATGGTGTCCGTATCAGACGTTGGTTCCCCATCGTTCATCTATGCCATGACCTCTTCACCTCCGTCCAGTCCTTCCATGGCCTCATACTCAGCACCGTTCCCTACATGTTCCTCCTCCGGCGGTCTGGTACCGCTGAAGCAACCTCTTCCTCCACGGCCTCCGCGGCCGCCTTGTGCGCCTCCCCTCATAAACCCTAGCAGAGCAATCCTAGCCGGAAAATAGTTTTTCTTCATTTGCTCAGGCTTCCTGCCAACTCTGTCTTTCTCTGTTTGCTTCCTATTTTGAAACTCAGCCCCTCGTCACCTCCTTCCCCATCATCTGATATGACAACAATGTTGTCGTCTTTGATTGTCACTGCTCGGTGTTGCTGCATTTTCTCTGCCTGACCCACCAATCCCTCATTAGTCTGCCTCGCATTCATGTTCGAGCAGTTTGTTTCCTCCACTAGTCATTTCTTTTTATTGGCCTCCTTCCATTGACGCCATTCATATCCGAGTTTTGGTCCTGTGGTAGCAGCAGATTCTGTTTCTTCTGTGACTTCCTCGGTTATCTCCAGCTTCCCGAACTTGTTGTGAACTTGGACTCCACTCTTCCTGCCTTGGACCTCATCCTTCCTTGGCCTCTGAACAAACGGCTTTGCATGCATTGACTCGGTAAATTTCCCCAGTGGGTTTGGCCTTGCCACCGTACCTTCTGTCTGCTTCCCCAGTTTAGCATGAGTCTCTAGGGCCGCCTTCCTCTCCATGCACTCCTCCTCGCAATGTCCTATCTTACCACAGAACATGCATATAATTGTTAGATTCTCATACTCCACATTGTACTTTTCTCCCTGTACAATGATCTCCGGTACCAACAGTTTGCTGGTATCCAGTTTGACTACGATTCTTGTGAATTTCCCTCTCTTCTTCTGGTCAGTATTAGCGTCGACCTTGATTGTTGTCCCAATCACATATCCTACCTCTTCTAAGAACTGAGTTTGGTAGAGGATGGTCCAAGGAAGAAGAGTAGGAGAGTAAGTCGACAAGAAGAGACGACAATACCGGGCAAGGAAGGCCCGAGCACATCTGCAATGGTTACCTAATGATAGTCGCCGCTTGGAATGTACATGGTATCTGCGGGGGAGATACCCAAAACTCTGTACGAGACCTATCCCAGATATATAAGGTGGACGTTCTCACCATTTTAGAGACAATAACTAGCGGAGGTAACGCTGACAGAATTGTGAAAACACTAGGTTTTGATCGATCGTTCTGGGTAGAAGCGGTCGGGTTTTTTGGGGGTATTTGGGTGATGCGGAAAAGAAGACTGGGAGAGATGGAAATCCTCGCTAGTCACAAGAAATTCGTGCATTGTAGAGTGAACAAGAAGCAAAGATTGACCTTCGTCTATGCAAGCACAAAGCAAGCAGGAAGGCAACTCCTGTGGGAGCACCTCCATACCATGGCTTGCTTCGACGTCACCCTGGCTGGTAGCAGGTGACTTTAACGTAGTCCTAAAGGCAGATGAGAAAGTCAGAGGAGAACCCATTATGTTGAGAAGCTGTAGAGAGTTTGCAGAGGGCCTGAGGAACATAGAGCTGGAGGATCTGGGGGCGTCGGGACCGAAAATGACTTTCAGAAGAGGGTGGCTGACGGAAAGACTTGACAGGGCAATCACAAATCAAGCATCATTAGAGAGTCACCCGTCGACAACAGTGGCTATACTCCCCCGAATTAACTCGGATCATGCTCCCATCCTAATCAAAATGGGTGAAAGGTCGAACAATAGAGTCTATAGACCAAAAATGAGCATAGCTTGGAACAACTGAGAATCCTTTCCCGAGTTTTTGCAGCATAACTGGGACAACAACCTACCATTCCATGAGGCAGTGAGAAAGATGATGAAGAATTAGATTAAATGGGATAGAGAGGAACGAAGGAAGGTGAAATCTACAAGAAGCCGACTGCTATCGGAATTAGGGAAACTTCAAGAGGAAGACCACCGGAGATGGGATGCTTACAGAGAGGAATGCATAGCAGAACTGCAATTAGAATACAATGAGCTAATCCATACAGAAACGGAGGAGTGGAGGCAAAGGGCGAGATGCGACTGGATGAAGAAAGGGGACACAAACACACAATATTTTCAAGCATTGGTCAGAACCAAGAGACAGAAAAATGCAATCACGAAGGTTAAGAACAGTGCAATAATCTGGGTGGAGGAGGGAGGCATGAAGGCAATGGTGAGAGACTTCTTCTTTTAGAGTTGTTCACCAAGAAAAGAAGTAAGACGAGAAAGGAGACATGTGTTGAATATGTCAGACGATTCCCACAACTCCAGGAGAGGGCCAACTTACACATGGGAAGAGTACCAAGCAAGGAAGAGACAAGGGAAATACTTTTGAATATGAATCCCATTAAGGCCCCTGGGCCAGATGGGGTGGATGTTGGGTTTCTACAAAGGAACTTGGATCGCTTAGGTGACTCATTTTCTCTAATGATATCCAAGTGTTTTGCAGGTATCCCTATTAATGAAGCAATGGCGAACTCCACTCTCGTCCTAATCCCCAAAATGTCGACGCCTGAAAGTTGCAACAATCTAAGGCCTATAGCTCTGAACAACGTAAGCCTCAAGCTTCTATCCAAAATAATAGTGGAGAGGATAAAGTCGTATTCACCAGAATGGATAGCAACTACACAAAGTAGTTTTGTACCCGGGAGACGAATAACGGACAATATCATCTTGGTGCAGGAACTGATACACTCCATGAAGAGCAGATTAGGGAAACACACAGCTATGGCTATGAAGGTAGATCTATCTAAAGCATATGATAGAATGGATTGGGAATTTATAGCTGACACCTTAAGGAGAATAGAAATTCCACAACACCTTACCAAAATCATCATGAACATCATTACAACAGGGGAGATATCCATTGCATGGAACAGTGAGAACTTAGAACGGTTTAAAGCCACCAGAGGGGTCCGACAAGGGGACCATTTGTCCCCTTACATTTTTATTCTATGTTTGGATAGACTCAGCCAGGCCATAGCTGAAGAAGAGGCGGCAGGGAATTGGGTCCCATTTTAGGCTACTAGGAATGGAATCAGCATATCACATGTCTGTTTTGCATATGACCTGATTTTGTTTGGGGAAGCTACTTTGAGACATGCCAGGACCATGATGAATGTCCTGAAGAAATTCGAAAGGGTGTCTGGGCAGAGTCTGGCTAAGGAAAAATCAATAACTTACTTCTCAAGGAACACCCCCTACCCAACAAGAAGGGAGATTACTCGAATCACAGGCATAAGACAAACAACATGCATGGGGAAGCATCTAGGTGTGCCAATCATACACAAGCGTTCATCGAAGGACTTGTACTTGGACATCATCAACAAGGTTGAAGCACGGATTTCAACATGGGTTAACAGATCCCTATCCTTAGCTGGCTGGGTAACACTAATCAAATAAGTACTTAACACCATCCCTATCTACATTATGCAAACAACAACCCTACCCTTGGTGGTATGTGAAAGCATTGATCAGGTGGTCAGAACATTTCTCTGGAAAGGGACAACTAGACAGAAGGGGATTCATCTCGTGGAATGGGATAAGGTCATCACAAATCAGGAGGAAGGAGGACTGTACATCAAATCAGCGAGGCTCCAGAATGAAGCTCTATTATAGAAAACCAGCTGGGATTATATGTCTCAAAGAGAGGCAATCTGGAAGATGATTATGAAGGAGAAATATGTCCATAGAATCAACTAAGGGGTGGCTACCGCATCGAGACTGTGGCGAGTGATAACCAGAACACAAGCTAAAGTACTACATGAATCGGGGAAGAATATTCTCTCTGGGGATGACACCAATGTATGGCATGACAAATGGGTGGGAGGCAACTGCCCAGAGATAAAAGAGCAAATGCAAATACCAAATGAACTGATTAGCCTCAAAGTGAGCTCAATGGTAGACCTGGGAGGAGGATGGGATATTGGGTTCATCCCAAACTATTTTAAAAAGGAAACGGCAAATCACACAATGGCCATGCCACCGCCAGATCCAGAAGCAGGCAACAATTAATTCACGTACCTAAAGGACTACCGGGGATAGTTTATGACAAAAGGTGTGTACAGGTAGTTGTAGAAGGATCAAGCTACAAAAACACCAAGGAAGTGGATGACTATATGGAAGCTGGAGGTACCCCGATGGGTCAAATATATGCTATGGCTGATAATGCAAGGTGGGCTCATGACGAATGAAGAAAGAGAGAGGCGAGGGTTCACCAATGCGAATCAATGCCCGAGATGTCATAAAGAAAAGGAATCAACAATGCACGCGTTAGTGCGGTGCACTGAGATCAGGAAGGTATGGGAGTATATCCAAAATTCCAACAATATTGATTTAGTCCAGGAGAATATAATACAAAATTAGCTTAATGCCAACATGGGCAGAAGGAAGGATAGATCCGATCGGAATACATGGGTCGCCATTGCGCTCAGGAAGATATGGAACGACTGCTACAACATGGTATTTCAGGATACAAGAACATGTACAGAAGTCATTTATGTGGCAATCCGACATGAGGTAAAGTTGTGCACTATGGCCTTGGCGAGAAAGGAAAGGGAAGTAACAAGGCAGGCGATCGATGAGGGATGGACTACTCCAGACAGCGGGCAAGTGAAGGTGAACGTTGACGCGGCAGTGAAGAAGAAGAGGAAGGTTATGGCTACAAGATTGTTAATCAGGGACCACGAAGGAAGGTGGATGGGTGGAGGATTCGACAAGGGCTCAGTGTGGGGTATACTGCTAGCAGAACTGAGGGCCATTATGCTAGGGATCAAGGAATGCCACAGGTGGTTCAACAACATTTTAGTGGAATCAGACAATGAAGGAGCCATTAGATTATTGTGCGACCATGTCGAAATTCCTACTAAATACAAGGCAGAATGTTTCCTCATTAGGAAGCTTCAGTCGTGCTTTGATGTACTAGGAATTCAAGTTTAGGAAAAGAGTCTGTAATAAGGTGGCGGATGCCGTTGCAAAGTGTAGTCTGAGGCAGGAGGAGATCAGCTGTAGGTGGAGCTGGTGTCCAACTTTTCTAACTGACTTAGTGAGTGGGGAAGCCACTTCAGGCCACAATCAATGTAGGAATTTGAGAGAGCATGTACTGGGAGAACAAGATGAATAAGAGTGTCCCCATGGTCCAAAAAAAAGCATTGTCTATATCCTTTCAGTTTGTTTGCTAAGGGTTTGAAGATTTATATTTGTGTAGTTATTTTGTTCAATTATATGAAGTAAAATTGTGTGTTTTAGTTTGTTCCTGACTATATTCCATTAGTTTTAATGGACTAGCCTTGATGTCATTATATCCAAATTTTATAGCTTGAAAAGGTGGGTGGATTTATTCAACTTCTTAATCTTTTGAATCATGTTTCCATGTTAAGGATAGTTTTTCTATTACCATAGTACGATCCTCACTAGTGAGAGTAGGTAACATTTCTTTAAGTGTAACAAGATAATTAGTTTCATACCAATTAAAGAAGTATATATACTCATTTAACTATTTAATTTGGGAATACTATAAATCTCTTATTGCTGACCTCTCATATTTATCAAAATGTGTAAAAACCATTTTACATTTGGTTTATTATTATTAGTTAAAAAGTCTCTCTTTAATAATTCTTAATCAATTTCAAAGTTGTTATAGTTGTCTTCAAGCAGACATGCAACTTTGAAATCAGATTTAGAGGGTTCATATTCATTATGTTCATATACTGGGTAGGATAATCCCGTAAGTCTTATATTCGTAGTGCTAGATTGTTCAAGTTTATTGAGATCTATATGTAAGTATATAGAAGAACCAACATCTAAGGTGTTTTCCCTAAATTGAGATGATATAGAATTTCTTCTTTTAGAAGGAGAGAAGCTTATTTCCACATCACTACTAATGTGCTCTATAATATTTTGTATTTTGGTATTTTCTCTCAGTGTAGGTGCATATACTTGTGGAATGGTCCAATTTTTTGGGATCTTAACTTCCTCCCATCGTAAGGCCTTACTCATAATGGCTTTGTTTTTCATATTGTTTAGAAAAATAGTTGTAAGCCCCTTTTCTGGGCAAATTAGGGATTGAGGAGTTACTGTGCTCATGGCCTTGAAGCAAACTCTATAACATAGTACAATATTTTCAAATTTTTGATCCATGTCAAATCTTGATGTTTGCACATTCAAGGTTAAGACCATCAAAAGGCCTGGGTTGAAAAGGGAAACTACAAAATTAGGAAATGCATTACAGTAAATAGGTCTGTCATCTAACGTTGATTCTACAAGTCTAAGAAGGGAATCTAAAATTTTAGATGCCTACAGTATCTAGGGCATAAAAGTACAAAACAATTTATACCTTTTCTGGTTAAGGATTTGCAAATACTTGGAGTAATCCTAAATGAATGAAGTTGTATCTTGAGTTATTTTTTATCATCTTTATATCTCTTTTGGATAAAAGTTATATGCATTCTTGTGAAGATGGAACTGATATAGTTTTCTTAATAGTTTTGATATAATAATCAAATACAAGTCAAAATCCACCTTTAGAGTAAATGTCTTTTAGGGGAGCTTTCGGCATTTCCCAATTTTGAATAGATTGTTCTATATTTTCAAAATTAATTTTCTCACAATTTTTTATTGGCATTGTTCGAACTATGGAAAGGTTTGTATGAGAATTGGTAGAAATTCTAGAAAGTATTCTTTCCATTGGTCTTAGACACAATTAAGAGTAGATGAATTCTAATATATAATATTTGAGAGAGAGTTGTTATTACCTTGGAGATAATTGATGGTCTGTCAATATCTAAATCTAGCCCTATAAAACCCTAAATGCTTACCACAGATAAAGCGGGTGCAATAGGCTACCGATACAAGAAGGAGGCCTCAGACCCTAGAATCCCAAGAAGTAAGACCCCAAAGCATCACCCCTTCAGAGAGAAAGGGTGAGGCACAAGTATATCCCAACCACCCCTAACTTGGCTTTGATACCATTTTAGGGTGGAAGCTAAATTTTTGGTGGATGGTTGGAGAGAGTTGGTATAGAGTAGTGTTGGAGTTTCAGCGGAGTGCATGTATGATTAGTGGAGTAGGAATGGATGATTTGCATTTAGATAAATGATTGAGTGGGTGATTAGAGAAAATTAGGGTTTTTGATTAAGAGTTAATAGGTGATTAAGGGATAATAGATGATTTAAGAGATAAATCTTAATGTGAAAATGAAAAATTAATAGTAAAGAACTTACAATTGTTGATGATTATTGGTGTTGTCTATGATCTCACCGAGTGAGTGTCTAGCACATCACCAAAGCTTAGGAATCTCCTTGATCTTTCTTTTAATCAAAGAAAGGTCTTTGATTATGATTCTCAGAAAGGGAAGAACATGTACACAATTTAACAAAACATGAATGATGGCAACTGGAGGGTTTACACTAAAAAGTATGTGAAAACTAAGAACACATTACTATATGTACGAAATTACAGTATAAGTGAAGTGAAGGAAGGATTGCAAGACTTGGAAATTTTCTAAGGAAGGAGAATTTCGAACTAAGACACTTCCTACTACAAGAACTAAGATTAACAAGCAAGGAGAGCACTTTTGGGTGGAAGAGTGTTGTAGCAATCACAACACTTCTTCATTCTTCAACTTCTTTGCCTTTTATAGGCCTTTCTGATGGTGTGGACGAATTCACTTCTCTTGCCACTTGTTCACTTCAATTTGTGTCTTTGACAAGTGTTTTATGTTACATGAGAGGTGATATTTGTTGTTTTTTCCACGTGCTATTTTGTCTTTGTTTTCTTTTGACAAATATCCTTCATCTTCTTTTTCATATGCCACTTGTTCTTTTTCAACTTTGAGGCTTGACAACTGTCTTTTGTCTTTATATATGGAAGAGATTTCTTGTCTTTCCTTGTTCTGTCACTTCTTCAATGAGGTATTTGTACCCATTATTTTCAATTGAGTAATTCATAACAATCATCTCTATTTTCAAAGTTACTTTCTCCTTGAGTAATATACAAAATTGGAATATTTTCTGGGTCTAAGATCTCATCAAATATAATTAATTGAGAATTGTCCCTATTAGGGTTTCTTATAAGGGACTTTTCTAATAATTTTATTTTCTTATACAGAGGTCCTCTTTTAGTTTCTTAATAAAAAAAACAATTATAATCTAGTGTAGATATTAACTTCCCTTTAAAATTGGGTCCTTCCTAGTTAGGGTAAAAATACATTAGTTTATTTTTCCCATTTCTATTGCATAATCCATGGGATTCTGTAAGCACGAAAACATCTTAGTATGTTAAGATCTTCTTGATTAGAACTGCCAAATAATGGAATATAATTATTAAGTTTTTTTGGGAATATTTCCTGAGTAGCTCCATAACTTTTCAAAAAAACATTGAAGAAATAATTTGTTAAGTTTGTCCTATAAGACCATTTTATGAACCATGAATGAGTCATTTGACTATTTTGAATACATAAGACATTTTTTCATGCTTCTTGATAGTCACAATAATTGTAGTATTGGGATTGATATTTTTCTTTAAATCTTCTTAGAATATTAGGTTGGTGATAATTTTTTGAATTTTTAATTGAGAAAAAGATATCATTTTCTTTGTTGATATGTCTCCAAAATTATGAAATATTTTTACACTACCAATTTCTTTATGATTTTTTTCATAATAATAGTGATTCTTTCCAAACACTGTTGGAACAAAATTATATTTATCAGGAAGGTAATTTTGTAGTAAAGTTTTTGTTTCTTTGGATAACTCTTCATTTTAAATGTTATTGTATGTGTTGATGCTTTGAATATGAATTAAGATTTTTTTTGTTGGGAAATCTACTTCCATTTCCTTAGTAGAAATACTTGATTATGAATATATCTGGGATACAATCTTAGGATGTTAATGCAAACATATTCTGTGATTTCTGTGATAAAGTATTAGAAGTCCTATAAACTTCTAGAAATAGTTAATACTGAACATATTTTGATATTCCTCTTATGAAATAGTAAGTGTATTAATGAAATTATCTTTGTAATATAATCTAACTTTTATTTTCTTTAAGAACATAAGTTTAGGTTTCTTCCTAAACTCAAAATTCACAAAGTTATTGTTAATCTGAGTATGAACCCCTTTTGCACTGACTAATATAGGGAGAATTTTATTAAGAAAGGGCCTCCCAATGATAATATCTTCATTAAAGTTTGAGGAAGGATAAATGATATTTGAATAGTATTATTGTTGATGTATATGTGTGCTTCAGAAATGTTATGTTTTACTTTGAGTTTATCATTTGTAGCAGAATTAACATGATGATTAGTTCTTTCATAATATTTTGTTGGTATAAGGTTTTCTCTTGTACAATTAGCATCAGATCCAGAAACAAATAAAGCTATTCCTTCTAGGGTGAAGTCATTAATTTTTATAGTCAATTCACCTTTCCATTTTCTCTTGGCAAATTCTAGAAAATTATTAACAAAGAAATCTTCATTATCTTCTCTTGTTTCATCAATTTGGTTATAATTTGAGCACTCTCCAAGCATTTCATTAAATATATGTTCATCCCCATCATCATTATACTTTTTACATATTTATATTTTTTATGATTTTCAGCCTGATCTTTAAGTTCAATTATTTCTAATTTGATTTTTTTTTGTTCTTATCTCAAATATTCTATAGAAGTATGTTTATCATTAGTTTTTTCATGTGAATTCCTTTGATTACATGATCAAATGAGTAAAACTCATTTGCTTTTGATTCTGTTTTATTAGTCGATTTTTTTTTTGCAATCGTATTGAGATATTTTGCAAGTTTAGTGCTTCTTTCATGTTTATCTTGGATGGAATCTACGACTTCAAGAATAAATTGTTGTTCACTAGTTAAGACATGAATTGCATCTAATGATGATTCATTACTATAGTAATTACACTAACATCCTTCTTCATTTACTTCTTTTTCTAATTCTAAGGATTCATTTAGATTTAATTTACTAACAAAAGTATCAAGTTCATCTAGCGTAATAATTTTTATTCTAGTAATAATTCGGTAACCTTTTTCTTGAATCTCATTTGAAACATGTCTTTGTGTAAAGCCCCTTTTCATTACAATTATAACATGTTATGTTTTTCTTATTATCTACTTTTCTTGTTTGTTTCTTTTTTGTATAGTTCTTCTTTGATTTATTACTATCTTCACTAAACCTTTTGTAGATTTTGTGTCATTTCTTTTGTTTTGGTAAACGTATGTCACATCCAAATTGATAGAAAAATTCTCCTAGTTCCATTTTAACTATTGTTTGTTGTCTTTTTAATTTATTTTTTAATTTATAGTAATTACAAAGAGATAATCTTGTTTGGTTCATTCTTTGTATTATTTCCCCATAAGATATGTGTTCTAGAGGGACAATGTTATTATATGCTTGTCTAATATGTTCTCTTCCCTTTTCAGCAAATAAAATAGGTAATCTAGATAAAAAAAATTCTTTCCAAACAACAGAATTAAAATCTAAAAATTAGATAACTTTAGAAAGAAAAACATCGTTATACCAACCAAAATCACTCTGACTCTCACATCTTAAGTTCATTAATTGTTAGTTGAGTTTTTCTAATATAATGTCATTATGACTTATAAAAATTTTGAATTATGCTTACTATTAGGGTATATATTGACTTATTGGGGTTGACCATTTTATAAATTAATTTGAGAACCATGCTCATTTCTTTTTTTAGCTTGAAATATTTCTTGTCTGTGTATTTCACTAAGATAATTAATCCACCATCCTCCTAATTGATCCATAAATGATGAAGTTATCATTTGGACAATCGTGATTTTAGGGCTACCATGAGCTCGACATGCATGGCATAAATCAACATTTGATGGAAAATTTGTAATATTTGGTATTCTAAAAATCCATCTAAGTTCCATTCTTTAAGAGATTGGCATAAAGTAAGATCAGGAGTTTCTTCAATTTGTAGGTCAACTAGTGTTGGCCTAGAATAATATATATTTTTTAAAATCGAGCAATTTTACCAAAGCTAATTGACAGTCAAAGCAATCAGTGTTAATCTAGGATTTCAAATTCTGGTGAACAAGATCTAGATGCTATGGCATCCTACAAAGCAATTCTAAGTCATCAATTTGGATCAGGGATACTATATCATGTAATTCACAAATCAAGAAGACTATGTCATGCCTTTTATCAGCAGCCCATGGATGGTCTTTGGAAATTATATATATGTACAATCATAGTCTCCATCATTTAGACCATCCAATACCATTCCTAGGAAGCTTGTGGTCAGGATGACAATTCCTAATCTCCCCATGTTCATGTACCAAAACCAACTCTTAAACAATATTGGTAACCTAGTGGGAAAGACGATCAAAATCGACTCTCATACTTCACATGGACATTGGGGAAAGTTCAATCACATCACTTTCAAAGTTTAAACTTCAAAAACCACTACTTCCTATGATCTTCGTTAACAATGAACATTTCAAAATCCAATATGACAATCTTCCCACTTTCTATATGTAGGTGTGGGTGACTGGGCCACACTGATTCTGAGTGTGAGTTTCTCAGCCAATCCCAACTATATCAAGAAATCTCGTCACCAATTGTTTCCATGCCTAGTGTCATATACACAATGGCAATCCATACTCAGAAACCTGAGAGGAAAAAACCACAGTAGAAACCTAATGAAAAAAGGTTAGACAAGAATAAGGAAAGAGCAAAGAATGATTATGATGCGGAAGTACCCCAGATTGTCTCTAAATATGAAATTCCCTCGGTTGGAGAGGATAGAGAACGGGAAATGGTTGTAAGAAAAAGAAAAAGAAGCAAGACAAAAATTTGGTAGATCAAAAAACTATCGGGAAGGAGAAACCCAATGTGACAAAATTGCAAGTTGACACAGTAGTCAAGCTTCTAGAGGATCAAAGTAGCATTAGCATAACTCCAAAAACCGACACTAGAGATAATTACAATTCCAAGCATAGAAGCATGTAGGAGGTGCACCCCAATGTATACCCCTACTTCATCAATGACAGGGTGGTATTGGCTTGTCATGTTGTGTAACATGAAGATAGTTTATCAAACTATTCACTGCCCAACTCGAGTCTAAAAGAAGGGTTGCTCAATGAGCCTCAAATATTAGAAGAGAATGGAGATCCCTCCCAATTGATTGCTAGGTCACTGAAGTTCTAAGATATGGAACCCCATGACTTGGGTGACAACATTGTGAATGTTGATAATGATGTTGATGATGGAGGCGATGTTCAGTCTGTTGGACTGTGTGCTGCTTTCAATTATTCACTCAAATCCAACCTCTTCTACATTTTTTATTTAATGACTCTTTACTGCTAGAATATTCAAGGTGCCTATTTTAAGAACAAAATTTGATTAGTGAAGGAGCTTAAAATGGAGCATAACTTGTAGATCCTTGCTATTGTAGAACCACATTGAAGTGGCCAGATTGCTTAAAAAGTAATCACGAAGGTTGATTTCTCTACCTCCCACTGGGTTGAAGCCATGGGCTTCCCTGGTTGTATATGGATCATGTGGAATGGTGGTAGATGCCACCTTGAGATCCTGTGCAACCATCAACAGTTCATCCATTCCAAGGTTAGTGATGACTAGTTTCTAATAATCGGTGTATGCCATTACTAACCCCACAAAGAGATGATTTCTATGGGCTAGAATAGAAGAGATTGCTACTAATGTAAATTCACCTTGGGATGCCATGGGGGATTTTAACACTATGCTAAATACCTACGATAAATTGGGCGGTAAATACTTTGATAAGAATGCTTCTTCCAGGTTCAATGACTTCTTGATGAACACTGGCCTGGTAAATACTTTGATAAAAATGCTTCTTCTAGGTTCAACGACTGCTTGATGAACACTGGCCTGACTGATATGAAAAGCCAGGGACAATTATTTACCTTTCGGTGAGGTTCCCTCAAGGAGAGATTGGATTGTGTCCTCACTAATGAACAATGACTTGACTTACATCCGACTACTGCTATCACCACCCTACCCTGGGTCAACTCTGACCATAACCCTCTCCTTCTTACTTGTTGTGCTCCCACCTCTAGTAAGAAATATGTATTCAAGACCAGAGCTAGATGGAACTTAGAACCATCTTTCAAGTCATAACTCCTTCCCCTTTGGTAAGGTGATGAACATTTCTTTACGACAATTTTCTCCTTGGTCACTTTTTAGACTTGGGAAGCAAAGCATATTAGGATTCGGCATAATGAAAATTGATCACTTCTGAAATGCATTGATCAATTCCAGTTATTATCCCAACTTTCCACTCATAATCTCAATATAGATGATTCTTTCATCCTTCAAGAGAAGTACAATCAACTCTGTTAGCAAGCAGAGGTGGGTTGGCAGTAATCTGACCACATAGATTGGATGAAGGGTGGTACAATAATGATGCGATGATTTTGAGTCGCATTTATAGACCTTTTTCATATGTGTTTTATGCTCTAATTAGTCATTTTTATGGATAATATTGCATAATTCACTCATTTCGGTCTTTGCCATCATTTTATGTCAAATCCCCTTAGTTGTATCATTTTGAGCATTATTTATCATATTATCATAATTTGTGTGGATTTATTTGGTCTTGTTTTGGAATTTCAGGAAAAACAAGTATCTGCTTCCGTTGATACCATCGACGGAAGTCGATACCATCGACCCGCGTCGATGGTATCGACGCCGGCAGATATGCGTTGGATTCGTTTTGATCTCAATCGGACGGCTGGAGTTATTTGACGACCTAATTAGGGACTTATACCTAATGACGGCCGCCGACACGAGAAGGGAGGATCTAATTTGTCATTGCACAAGTGCCGAGGAAGGAGAGAAAGGAGAACGGAGACCAGAAGCTCATCCCTGTCGATCCAGATGCTGCCAAAGACGAATTTCACCACCAAGAGGTGGGAAAGCTCGTGTTCTACGCAAAGGATCCACCGGTTCTTCTCCGTTCAGGGGTTTTCCCACTTAATTCACATTTTTCTTATGAATTCCCCTATTTCTACCATGTATTTGTGCAAGATGAACATGCGAGGCTAAAACCCTCCATCTTTAGGATCGGGAGTAGCCCGGGAATGCATTGTATGACAGTTTTATATTAATAATTCATGTTTTCTCTCTTAAATCCGTGGTATAGTTTCGTTTTCTCCATATATATTGTTATGCCTGATCACCATAATAATAACTTAATGCCCTTAATCACTTCGACAGAAGGATTAACGGTTGAAAAGAGACGAAACCTACATTAATCGATAAATCCCTTGACAAAGGAGGTGTAAAATTAATGGTGGAAACTGAGAGATCGTTCGTAATGCACTTAGTTTAGGGGAATGATTACTACGACGGTGGAATCAACCTAAACCTAAGTAGTGAATTACACCACGACAGTGGGTAATTCTGTTTTCAGGCCACTACCTGGATAGAGAGAGAAGAGTGAGGAATTATATAAAACCTAATACAATGTTGACCCGCGGTGAAACCGCAATCCTAAAGATACCCTTTTGAATTGATTAAATTAACCTTTAATCGATTGTTTTCTTTGTTTCATTTTATTTTCTCTTAATTTCGACAACAAACCCTACTTTGTCATCCGTCCTAGCTGATTGCAATTAGTTAGTAGGAGTCTCCAATAATTCACGTATCCCTGTGTTCGACTCGGGCCTCACAAAGGCCTATATTACTCGACGCATATACTTGCGTTCTAGCGCGTAGTAAAATACACGTCAAGTTTTTGGCGCCGTTGTCGGGGATACGGCGAATTGTTGGCACTTCGAGTGCTAAGAGCGGCCACTCTAGGCCACATTTTATTTTATTTTATTTTGAAACAACTTTAAATATTTCTAAATTTCTTTATAATTGTATTTACTCGTTCAAGCATAGTACTGAACTCGAATTTTCCTATTTCAGGTACTGTGTATGGTGCATACACGTAGTACAGACTACGACAATCGCACACCCGAGGTTCCACCTCCGGGACCTGAAGACGAGGAGCACTACGAGAAAGAGCACCAAGAGGAAATAAATTCTAACTCTGAAGCAGAAGAAATGGCCGAGCCACAGACCATATGGGAGAAGATCAAAGCCTCTTCTTCCTCAGCTTCAAAGGGGCCTATAAAGAAGCAGGCGGTCAACATACCAACATATAAGATCGATCCGACATTGATCAACTTGGTAAAATCAAATGCATTTCACGGGCTGAAGAATGAGGACCCAGTTGCACACATCAGCCAGTTCGTGGAGAACTGTGACATGGTGAAGATCGACCGATTCCCACAAGATGCTTTGTACCTCAAGCTATTCTCGAGTTCCTTGGCAGGAGCAGCAAGAGAGTGGCTACATAACCTCGATGATGAGTTCGTTGAATCATGGGATCATATGGTGGAGGTTTTCTTCGAGAGGTTTTTCCCTCCTGAGAAGACTAACAACATGATTAGGAAGATTCACAATTTCACCCAACAGGTGGGTGAAACATATTCTGAGACCTGGGAGCGATTCCAGGTTATGTTGAGGAGGTGCCCACGTCATGGCTGGACAGGGAAACACAAGTGAAAATATTTTATTTTGCTCTCTCCGAGCATGATAGAAGTAACCTTGATTCAGCTGGATCCGGATTTTTTCTGAATAATACAGATACCCGATGTTGGGAGATATTAAATAACATGGCTAGGAAACAGTCATGGGGTGACAGAGGTGCCGTGGAACAGGTCAAGGCTGCTGGCGAATCTAGAATAGTTAGGGAGCTGAATGATAAGTTAGATCTTCTAGCCAAGAAGCTGCTAGCTAAGGACGATGCATCTGAGGATGAGGAAGCTCAAGTGAAATTCATGCAACAAAAGGGCTATAGAAACAATGACTATGCATGGAGGAAGGATAAAAAGTTTTCATGGAAGGATCCAAATAATTTTCTGCAGGATCCGGATGCCAAGCCACAACAGAGAGCCGAGGATAAGAACACCGAATTACTAAGTCAAATGGTCCAGCAAAACCAAGAGATGATGGCCATGTTTGGTAAACAATTTCAGTCTCAAGGTGATATTCTAACCAAGTTTGGGCAGACGCTGCTAAGCCATGGAGCACAAATGCGGGCATTAGAAACCATCGTGGCGCAGATTTCGAGTGAAGTGGCGGCCATCAAGCACGCCAATCAACAGAAACCAGCAGAGAATGTGAACGTGGCCCAATCACATCATCAGGTTAAGTACATGTCTGTGGTAAGAAATGAGGAATCTCAGGTGCAAGAAGCTGTAGAAGAAAGAAAAATGACTTTCAGTGTGAATGCAACACCGGCGATACCGTATCCACGCACTTACTATAGATTGCCGGGCAGAAACCATTTCTTCAGAAAATCAGAGAGAGTTATGAATATTGTATCTCCATCTAGGCAAGAAGAACAAGTGTAGGTTGTTTGTGCACATGCGGAGACATCTAAGGCGAGAGAGGAACCACAACAAGCTGCTACTATTGAGAATGTCTCGCCAAAGCCCACGTCAGAGGGAGTGACTGAAGCAAGCTTAGGGGAGGTACCCCCGAAAAGCTCATATGTCCCACCTCACAGGCGTGTTGATGCAGCAGATGTTTCAAATTCGATCAATACTAAGACAAAGAAAGAGCATCGTCATTTTAAGAAATTCCTGGAGATATTCTGAAAACTCCACATCAATATTCCATTAGTGGAGATGATCGAGAAGGTGCCCGCCTATGGGAGGTTCATCAAGGAAATCATCAATAAGAAGAGGCGGATAAAAGACGATGATATTTGTCGGATGAATGAGACGGTGAGCTCTATGATACACGGGAGTTCGCCAAAGAAGAGAAAATACCCAGGAGGTTTTTACATTCCGTGCTCAATAGGTGGTCGACATTTTCCTAAAGCGCAATGTGATTCCGGCGCTAGCATAAATCTCATGCCTTTGGCAACATTTCAAAAGTTGGGGTTAAAAGAGATAAAGAGATCAGCCGCAACAATTGAATTAGCAGATGGGTCTATCGTGAGACCATATGGAGTGTGTGAGGATGTGCTCGTCAAAGTGGATAGATTCATATTCCCGGTGGATTTTGTTGTTATTGATATGCCACCGCTCCAAAGCTGTGAAATTCTTCTAGGAAGACTGTTTCAAGCAACAGCGGACGTCGTGACTCCCTTAGGGAGAGGTACTTTGTCCTTGGGAATTGGAGGAGATCGAGTTGAATTCAAATTACCGCATGATCCTCTAAGCGCAGTCTTTAATGTGAAAAGATGATGAGCTTCATACCGTCTAGCCTAAGACGTTAAATAAGGGCTCTTGTTGGGAGGCAACCCAACCATTGGTACATTAGGATAGTTTAATTATAGTCATAGATTGCTTTCATTTCGTTTCAATTCTAGTGTAAAGAAGATACCTTGATCCGTTTGTTATGCAGGCACAGGCAGGGTCGATACCATCGACACACTGGTCTATGGTATCGACATAGGTTCAGGTTGACAGCTGCAAAAATCGCTGAGTCGATACTATCGACGGTCCCGTCGATGGTATCGACATACCTACAGGCAGGTTGCGCAATAAATGTCGATGGTATCGACATGCCAGTCGATATCATCGAGATCTCTGGAGAAGTTCAGAATGATTTGTCTCAGTCAACTCGATACCATCGACGACCTCATCGATGGTATCGACATGGTCACAGGTTGAAGTGAAAAAGTGGCGGTGTCGCAATGAAGTCAAGTCGATACCATCGACACCCGTCGATGGTATCAACATCCATGTCACCGATCCGCACAAAGACATCGACGGCGATCACGAAGTCCACGTCAGTGATCTGGGTGCTGCGTCGATACTATCGACTTGCGTCGATGGTATCGACAGGTCAGCAATCCGGGTTTCACGATCCGAGCTTCCAGGGGGAGTATCCTTCTTGGGATCCAACGGCCCCACAGTACCCACCTCCGCCTCCACAAGAATGATCAGGGTATCTCTGTTCCACTCTTAAGTTTGTTTTTGACTATGAGGCCATAGTCGAATTCAAGCTTAGGGGGGTAGTTGGAACAACTCTATCTTTTCTTTTATTGTTTTTAGTTTTTAGCTTTAGTTTTTAGCAGTGTTATTTATTTCTTGCATTTTTCGTTTTGGTAGGATCCACGTGCTATCTAGTGTAACTGTGGATGTCGTAAAAGTTTGTCATCATGCTGTTAAATTCATGAGAAATTTAAGGGAATTTAAAAATTTTTGTGTCCTTGGATAGCTTGACTTGGTTGTCCTTAGGGAACTTATCCTACGAAAATGATTGATTATGTCAACTTTAAAACAACATTTCACACCTATACTCCTTTTGACTCATGAAAAGTGGATAGTAACGGTTGTTTGAGCCTAACCTAACCAAATGGTAATACGACCTTAATTGGATGTAAGAGAGAGAACCCTCCAAACCACTACACAGGTCAGTAAGGAGGGACACATAATATCTTTCTAAGGTTCAGTCATTTAATCTTGTGATCATTCCACGTCATTTTTCCATAATCCACCTAAGAATTGGAAGTAAAGTGCAGTTTCAATTCCTTCTTGTGTGCATAGCATTTAGATAGGACTTGCATTGATATTTTCCATACGTTTGCATAAAAAAAAATTATATAGGGATTCATGCACATTACTTTTAGGTGCATGTCATGTAGTTGCACTCATGATTTTCATGCATAAAGTACACCATGTATCTCAATTTTTCCTCAAAAGTGATTTAAACTGTTCCATACCTTCGAAATATTGCAAAGATTTCCAAGCATGAAGTAAATAGCCCAATACACTTATCTCTAAGCAATTATGGATACGTGGGCTAAAGTGAAGAAATTTTTTTTCTGAAAAGCTGAAATAAAGAAAAAAAATTAATTAGAAAAGAAAGAAGAAAAAAAAAAGAGAATTTAGTAGAAAGTGGAAGAAGAGGGAGAAAGGAACATGATATTACTCGCATTACAGGAAAATTGAGTACATGTGGCTTAATTAGATTTCCATCTCATTTTGGGGTGGAAGGTTAGTGCACGCATCATTTCACCCAATTTTAGGCATTAGGGCATTTCTAATGTGCATTTGCATCATTTAGGACATTTTTGTTTTATGCATGTTGAATTTGTACAATACTTCCAAGTTCTTCCATGAACCACCCATTTCCATCCACCCGTTGCTCGGATTGGTAGGCCACCGTGAATTTCTCCTCACTAATGATTATCAAGAGAACTGCTTCCATGTAGATGGTAGTTAGGGTGAGCAATGTAGTGTAGGCGATCACAAGATGCACCAATGCTTAATCAGCGAGTTTTATTATGTTAACTGCCTTATGTGATAGTGTTCATCGGTTTTAAGGATAATTTCTCTTATGGATAATTATTTTCGCCTTTAGGGTAATTACTGTTCTATGGTTAGAGAAGGCCAGTTTGAGAATGTTCAGTGGGAGTCACATGGGATGTTGGGTTGGTGTGTTGTTTTTTAGTTGACATCTACAATTCTATTCTAAGGATTAGTTGCTCGAGGGCGAGCAATGTTTAAGCTTAGGGGAGTTTGATGCGATGATTTTGAGTCACATTTATAAACCTTTTTCATATGTGTTTTATGCTCTAATTAGTCATTTTTATGGATAATATTGCATAATTCACTCATTTCGGTCTTTGCCATCATTTTATGTCAAATCCCCTTAGTTGTATCATTTTGAGCATTATTTATCATATTATCATAATTTGTGTGGATTTATTTGGTCTTGTTTTGGAATTTCAGGAAAAACAAGTATCTGCTTCCGTCGATACCATCGACGGAAGTCGATACCATCGACCAAGCCACAAGTTGCCAGCCGAGAGGAGCAGCGCAGAGTCGATACCATCGACACACAAGTCGATGGCATCGAGATTCCTTCAGGTTGCTGGCGAGGAATCCGTCGATACCATCGACCCAAGTTGATGCCATCGACGCATGGAGGCTACAACGTCGCTAAACGACAACAACCGACGCT
This sequence comes from Alisma plantago-aquatica, assembly GCA_963693085.1. Taxonomy (NCBI): domain Eukaryota; kingdom Viridiplantae; phylum Streptophyta; class Magnoliopsida; order Alismatales; family Alismataceae; genus Alisma; species Alisma plantago-aquatica. Next base: position 182,382,165 of record OY856414.1, on the reverse strand, counting down.
AAAGAGAGTTGATACCATCGACCCTAGTCGATGGTATCGAGATGACACTGGCACTCAAACGAAAAGAAAAGAAGGCTGCCGCTAATACGCTGGGTCGATACCATCGACCCGCGTCGATGGTATCGACGCCGGCAGATATGCGTTGGATTCGTTTTGATCTCAATCGGACGGCTGGAGTTATTTGACGACCTAATTAGGGACTTATACCTAATGACGGCCTCCGACACGAGAAGGGAGGATCTAATTTGTCATTGCACAAGTGCCGAGGAAGGAGAGAAAGGAGAACAGAGACCAGAAGCTCATCCATGTCGATCCAGACGTTGCCGAAGACGAATTTCACCACCGAGAGGCGGGAAAGCTTGTGTTCTACGCAAAGGATCCACCGGTTCTTCTCCGTTCAGGGGTTTTCCCACTTAATTCACGTTTTTCTTATGAATTCCCCTATTTCTACCATGTATTTGTGCAAGATGAACATGCGAGGCTAAAACCCTCCATCTTTAGGACCGGGAGTAGCCCGGGAATGCATTGTATGACAGTTTTATATTAATAATTCATGTTTTCTCTCTTAAATCCGTGGTATAGTTTCGTTTTCTCCATATATATTGTTATGCCTGATCACCATAATAATAACTTAATGCCCTTAATCACTTCGACAGAAGGATTAACGGTTGAAAAGAGACGAAACCTACATTAATCGATAAATCCCTTGACAAAGGAGGTGTAAAATTAATGGTGGAAACTGAGAGATCGTTCGTAATGCGCTTAGTTTAGGGGAATGATTACTACGACGGTGGAATCAACCTAAACCTAAGTAGTGAATTACACCACGACAGTGGGTAATTCTGTTTTCAGGCCACTACCTGGATAGAGAGAGAAGAGTGAGGAATTATATAAAACCTAATACAATGTTGACCCGCGGTGAAACCGCAATCCTAAAGATACCCTTTTGAATTGATGAAATTAACCTTTAATCGATTGTTTTCTTTGTTTCATTTTATTTTCTCTTAATTTTGACAACAAACCCTACTTTTTCATCCGGCCTAGCTGATTGCAATTAGTTAGTAGGAGTCTCCAATAACTCACAAAGGCCTATATTACTCGACGCGTATACTTGCGTTCTAGAGCATAGTAAAATACACGTCAAATAACACCCATTTTTTTCAATACTATGTTAAAGCACAAAGACACTATAAAAAAATCACAATGTTAAAGGACAACTCATGAGTCTAGTTGGAATAAGTCTCTGAGATCGAATCTCTTGTGAACTATTTCTTTTCTAACGTCCTGACGGCACACTTCACCACAGACCCGCAATTGCTCTCAGCCTATGTGGGTACTTTCCTAGCCATCCCCTCAGACAGGATTCAACATCTGAAATCACTCCTAGATGGAACTTAGCACCATCTTTCCTATTGAAGAGGTGTGTCTAACCCTCTTTATGATGCCTCCTTCCAAGGCCCTGGGCCCAAATGGCATATATAACGAGTTTCTTTAGCCCAACTGGCACAAGATCGGAGACTCAATAAAGTAGATAATCAATCAGGTTTTCACCTATGAGAAGATAAATACCGCACTGTAAGACTCTCACATGGTATTCAAACCCAAAATCAAGGTCCCCCAGTGTTGCAACGACCTTTGTCCAATATCCATAAATAATGGTTGCTTCAAACTTATATTGAAAGCTCTTGTTGAGTGAATCAAGCATTTTCTGAATACCTAACTATTGGTATAGAATTTCCAGAGAGCCAATCATATGATGATTGCAATGAGGCATATGATACTTGATTTGATAATGATAAAGGTAATTCTATCTATTATGTTTGTCTCACTCATGAGATGATGACACATACATGATAGATGTCTAAAGAATAATGTGACTCAATGACATATGTATTTAGATTAGGGACCTAAAAAATGAGACCATATGTATGACAAGAGTACATACATTCTTGTTATGTCCCTAGTCAGATATTACTGTGGAAGAAAAATAGACAACAGTAATGCATAAGACTAGAGTTTGTGTTGATTGACGACAGAGTCTCAATAGTCATGATATGTGATATCAAGTCAAGCACACAGATATATGTTAGAGAACATCATATCGGTCAGACCCACCATGAGAGTGATACATAGATACCATGTAATGGTAGTCACAACTATCTCTCATAGTGATGGAGGTAATTGTGGTTCTTAGACCTGAAATCACTACACTCATCACATGTGATTGGGTACACTTTGACATCATCAAAGGAAGTCCTAAAACATGGGTTGTTAAAATGGTGATGATTGGGTGACTTTGACACATGGAGACTTGACTATGAGTGATAGATATGGTATTTAACCCTCCTACAAAGAGTATGATATCTAGGTCCCCTTGATAAGAGATATTGAGAATTGTATGGCCATACTCATGTGATTCAATATATGATATGTGAATTTACATGCATCTCAGATAGTCTACTCTAGGTCAAGGAACATGGATTGAATGTGGAAGAGGATGATGTTCCATGCCTCGAGTTCATTCAGATGTTAGTGATGAAGGAACTATATGATCATGGTAACACTAAGCACAGATTGTAGGTTGAAGTTGTTCTCCATCTTTCTAAGTTACTTGGGTAGCAATGATGAGTTACTAGATTCTGCTCATTTCTTGTGATGTCATAAGTTGTTATGAACATTCACTGCCAACGTAAATTGAAACTTGTAGGGTCACACACATAGGATACCCCTGGAAGAGGAGATTGTCCATGAATGATGTTTAGATTGAGACTAAAGGTGTTTAGGTACTCAATTAAAAATAGTATTGACTAACTGGACTCAGACTTATCAAGTTCAAGTGTTGAACTAGTTGGTTAGAGGGTCAGGTCGATTGGAGAGTGCATTGGTAATGTCAGGACTGCCAACCAACCAGATCACCCTTGTGAGCCGATCGGCTGGTGTGAGTCAACCGACTGGTTCACTTGGTGAACCAGGTGGCTCATAGTCATTCCAACTGAGGAAATAAAGGTTTTCCCTATAGGAGTAAAACTTTCAAGTTTCACTTATTCAATTCGGTTGGAATAAGGATTAATCTTTGCCTTAATTGGAAACGATTAAGGAAAGTCGATTCTGGGCAAGTCTGGGAAGTGAAACGATCGGTTCACTAGGTGAATCGATTGGCTCACCTGCCCAAACAACCGGTTCTATTATGAACCGATCGTCTCACACTCCCAACTGACCAGTACATTACTGAATCGATCAGTTCGCCTACCACAGTATAAACTATTCTTTGAATTTCCAGATCCTTCTACTCCCGAATAGACTGGGAACCCAAACCCTACCCTCTACTATAAATAGAGGGGTACTGGGGGCTTCTCAGAAGACTCAACTCAGAACATTAGTTACTTTGCAAAGTTGTTGTTCTCTCTAGTTCTGGTAACTGAGAGAGCACGAGCAAGTGCTACCCAACTAGGGAGGCACAACAAGGGAAGGACAACTACAGAAATGCAGTCTGAGTTCAGGAGAGAAGGTTGGTGCTAGTACACCAACATGAGAGTTGTCTCCTTCTAGCCAGTTCTTCTATAATGGAAGGAGTTCTAGGTAGTCTGTGTGGACTATCTATAGAGGCGGGAGATGTCTGCTTCTCAGGAGGACACATCAGCCACAGTTTGTGGTGGAGGCCAAAGTCCATGGTGAAGATCAGGAGCTGCACAGACACCGTCCAAGACATGCTGTTGAAGAGCAAACATGGTTGCGAGGTAATGTGTAACGACCCACACTTTTGAGTGTCTAAAAGACCTTAAAGTCATAGATCGTTAATCAGAAACTCCATGATCAGATTCATGAAATAATACAAAATAGTAAACAATTTCCATTAATGATCAAATATTTACATGTTTAGATAAAAAGCTCCTCATGGGAGCTACATAACTTTTAAACAAAATTAACTTTTACAGGTGTGAAGATATACCATTAAAACTAAACCTTCATGATTAAGTTGTAGTGTCTTCAACATCTCTATCTGTACCCTCATGTCCACGAATAAAGTATATTTGATACATTAAATGCCGAAAAACAAATACGCAATCAATATATTTCTATACTGGTACGTGGATTCAAACAATAATCACAAGTACAGATATAAGCAAACATCTTTATCTTGAATATAAACTCATTTTCATATTCTAACCCATATCTGGTCAACTACCTCAGGTGTAATCACTGTCCCTCCGGGGCTCGTGTGCATTACCCTTAAGATCAGTCTAACCCAAGGTTCATAATACTATTATTTACTTTACATGATACTCATATGCACTTTATAGTTTGCAAGAACTAAATAAACAAGCAAGCAGTTTATTTGTCGTTCAATCTCATCGAGAAACATCGGTAATCTCAGAATTCGATACATGTATTCATAAGCGTAACCACGTACCTTATGCCATCGCAGAAACTATGCAGAACATCTTATGTACTTTAGGAATATATCCAAACATCCAAGCAACAAGCATTCAATCTGAAATATACATACTACATATGTGTCACCATGTATTCACATTACAATATTTACATCTAGATTCACTCCTAAACTAGGGTTTAGGGCTATCTCGTGTTTGGAACTGGTATTAGGGATACCAACCCTAATTCTATCATATCATGGTTTCTAAGATTACAAATTCAGTTATGCATATTAGGTGAAACCCTAATCGTCAACTTAAACATATTAAGCTATTCATGACATCTATATTACATTACCAGCATTAGCTCATAGCAAGATGTCAACATTAGTTTTAAAACCCTAAAACAACATGTATAAGGTTAATAATCTAGAATCACCCATTAATCATCATTAACCAGGATTTCCCATTATACATGTCTAGATCATGCATTAACACAAAATAAATGAATCTACCCAATTAAGCATTAGATTAAGACAAATCTAGAATTTCCTTTTCATTAAACACATTAGAATATGTATTTTACATACTTTTAGAACAGGAAGCATAATCAGGTTCTGCTATTATTTTATTTAGATCCCTCTCATTTTTCTGAACCAAATGATATATAATTTTGCTATATATGGAGTTACCATTAATTAACTAGATTAATTGCAAGATATGGATATATGGACCAATCAGCAACTACCACGTCAGCATAAGTAAATCATACCGTGTTTTGGCTGGGTTTATAATGGAAAGACATTCATGCCCTTGTGGTCTATGTGCATCCTCAGGGGTCTTCAGGTCTTTTAAACCCCTGGGTCATCTCCTTTCTCGCGAAGGAGTCATGATCCGTGTGCGTACGCAGCGGCAGCGTAGTCCCGATCCGGACTCAAGCCGAACGGACGCGATCGTCCCCACCTCTGCTCCGCATGAAGGTGATGCTCATCCTTGCATGCCTCCGCTTGCCCCCTGCAGCAAACCACCATGGCCATCCCGACTGCCCTCTAGCCCTCGCTCTTCCTCCACCATGGTCTGCAGTGGCCATAAGCTGATAGAGAAACAGCGCCGCCTCCGACTAGCCCACTCCGCGAGGAGCAGCCTTGATCGGAACGACTTCTTTCGTTCTCCCTTCTCTGACCTCACCTTCCTGCATGGCTCGATGGCCCGTGTTTCTAGCCAGCCTCCGCAGACCCTGCCGCAGCCCGCAACGGTCATCCCAGGGGAAGACTGGCGAAATCCACACATCCTACAACTGCCTGCCCGCTCACATTGCATAACCTCGTGAGGGTTCCGTGTTGTGAGGGCGCTGCCTGGAACAGGTTGTTGGCATTCCATCCTTAACCATCAACCCTCTCTTCTTCAGCGTCGGGGTCCCAAGGATGGCCTCTCTACATCCCAACAGTGTCGCTCCAGCGAGATGCCTAGTGCCCTCCATGATCTTCTCCTCTCTAGAAGGCCACATCGTAGTGATGGATAGTGAGGATCCATGGGATGGATTCCTTCCCCACGGTGGTCCGTTCTGGTCGCCAATGCTGCCAGGAGGCTCCTCCTTTCAATACAGGATGCAGACACCAACTGCCATGACGGTAGAGTTCTGCTGCGGGAAGAACTGGGCTTCAGGCCACTTGAAATCCTGGTGGGTTTCTCCTAAGTCCTTAGGGTTTGGTACCCCCGTCTCTAAGGCAAAGATACCCCCCTTATATAGGTGGAGGACTCGGGGTTCATGTACCCATAGCAGGGACAAAAGGAAGTATGCCATTATGAATTTCCTTCTTTGAGTACAAGATAACGATATGCATGTACAATGTAAACTCTTGATGCTTTAGGAAACTACCACCCCTTTCCCATCGAATTTGACAAAACTCACAATATTCATTGTCTTTCCGAAAGTACCTCAAAATTATCTTCTTTATTTGATAATTGACGCCATCTAATATTATGGAAACACAAAGAATAATCCTAAGAAGAATGTATTCCTTCTTTTTCTTTAAAACAAGCTTCCTATTTCCTTTAGGGAACTAACATATTGTTCCTTTATTTGGCTTCCAAGCAATAAGTGGATAATCCTTTAATTAAATATATAAGCCACATATTATTTTGGATTATCATAGAAATCTTCTCATTATCTTAACTTGTAATTATCCTTCAACATACCAAAAAGGCAACCCAAGGTAACACTATTTGGTGTCCCAACCATTGTGTTTCGAATAATGGAAAGATAAGGATTCTTTTAATTATCTAACACATTATTAACTTTATTCTCCTTTGGAAAACATTTATAAATATCAAAAGTCATTACTATTTATTAATGCATGAATTCCGTTTATCTATTTGTCTTGTGCCAAAAGCACTGGTGCGACAAAGGCAATTCACATTACTATTCCTCCAATAAAATCATTGAGGAATTATCAAATTAATTCATGCATCATATTTTATAGTTCAGTTCTTACCAAAATTTGAGGATATTACATAATGTCACTGGGAAAGCCCCAAGACCTGGTATATCTCGCTAAAACCATCCTTCCCATTACATAGTCATTGATGCAATATCCTGTTATGGGTTAATGGCTAGTGAATTTTTGTTTCGGCTACCTACTCTGAGGCCATAAAACCCAACAATGGTATCAGAGCCACGTCAACGTACTATGTTTTGGGATAAATTGATATGATCAGATTTTGATTTTATCATCATTTATTTATTGCATACGATGTGAATATTTAAAATGACTAATGTACATATCCGAATAAATACCACATGCAACATCAAACTAATATACATATATGATATGGTATATATGAAATTGATATGCATCGCCCTAAAACGATTTTGATGGTGGATGTGTAGCATGGTTATGGCCTATAAACCCTATGTGTGCTTGGTTGGTTGTGGTTGTTTACATCTCGGTTTGCATACTGATCCTCTACCTTCTATTCCACATGTAACTTGAGATAACTCAAGATCCTTTCTCTTCTACCTTGGCTCCCCTCAAATGTAACTCAAGGTTTCCCAAAGATTATGTAAAAGAAGGAGAGTTTATTTTATGTTACATCGAAGAAGAAGACACTCAACACCATACGATCTGACTGCCTAGAGGACTGAGGAGTATTACAAAGGAGCCAGAACGACCGATTGATGACCCAACCACTTGTTGAAGGTGTCCAGTCATCAGAGGCCAGACCGACCAACCAACTGACCAGGAGGCGAGCCGATCATGTCATAGGATGAGCCGATCAAACCAGAATTCTTCAAGCACAATGATCTTCATCAATAATAGGATGCATTTGATATAGACCTTAGATGACCATAATTCCTTGTGACTCCAAGGAATTACAATAGGATGGCCATAATCATCACTTTTATGGATCTTGCATGTTTTCTCATTGTGGTTATAGCATGTATATGATACATACTATAATAATGCAGTGATTGGATATGTATATGTACTGATATAAAATCCCTTAAATAAAATATTAAAGTCTAAGATTCTTTCCATAAGTGACACACACATGAAAATCTTGATTGACCAAGTGTAGGTTACGCCAAAGTGTGCTGCACGGTCTATCTCGTGGAAGCATGATGGTAGACATGTAAGTTCTGCTGAAGTAGGGTGCATTTTTATTGTGTCGGCTTTTGGGTTAGACTTAACTAATGATTCTTAGAGATTTTAAGCTCCAGATGCAAGCAGATGATCATGAGTTGTACATGTCATCTATCCAAGAGTTTCGTATGATTCAATTGGCATGATGACCTACCTAAATAATCAAGTTGTGGGTGATCAACCAAAGCTAACTCATAATTTGATGAAATATGGATCTTGGCCACTAGAAGATTGTACGATGCAATCTTCTCAATTGATATACAAAAGTTATCAATTTGAACAAAATAGTGGGAGCAATAATAATTAAAGGTCTAATTAATATCATCAAATTTATCAAATCAAACAAATCAAAAATTGATTTGAAAAGTTGTAAAATTCTTTTATAGAATCCAAATGACAAACACAAATACATTATCATTGTGATCAGTTCATAAATGGGATAAACTTCAAATTTGGTTTGTGACCTTTGAGAATGTTCTCAATGGTGAGTGTAAACACTAAAGTCCTTGAAAGACCAAAGCCAGTTGAACCACTCTAAATGCTCCTAAGGTTAAAATTGGATGCTTACTTGAATTATGCCAATGATGCCTAAGACATCAAGAACCTTATGTTGAGCTATATGAACTATGAGTTCCATAAATAGGTTGAAGCATCGGAATTCTTGAGATGGTTATACATCTTAAGAATCATGTGAAGTGTGACAGGTATAATGTCTTCAAACTGATGTTTGAGTATAATTAGAAAGATGGAGATCAAGTATAATCTCATTTGCTCAATATGATTGTGCATATAGATTAAATGTGATTTTTGATAGGTCAAGAGTTGACCAAACATATGGTTCTACAAATTGTTTTGTGAATCATATATCCAGTTGATCAAATTTTGAATAACTTGGCCAAACCACTGTCTAAAATTCTTGGCATGATGATGCCAAAGGATGAATGAAGAAAGGTCAAATCTGTGATAATGATGAGCAGAGTAAACTCCATTGACTAAAGCAAGGTCAAGAAGTGTTCAGAATCCAATCTAAGGTCCAAATCTTCATCACTCAAGATACGGAGAAGGGGTAAGTGTAAAAGGGAATATTTCCTTTTCACTTATAAATATAAGGAAAGAAAGAACCACCATTGTCACCTATTTTACATTGGAAAGGGAAATAATCTCTTTATAGAGGATCTTAGGAAGATGATAGAGATAGAGATCTCTACTTTAGGACCTGAGAGGAAGTAATCTAGAAACTATGCAGAGTAAGAGTTGCTAGCATTATAGCTACAATATGACATTCATGGGTATATAATAGAATTAGTGAATTGCTATTATACATTTGTCATCAATGAAATTGTGATACATCTTGTATGGACAAGAGTGTAATGGACTGATGTTTCATTTCAAAGAAATGATCTTTGATGGCAATGCATATGTCTCATAAACTTGATAGTTAAAGAGACAAATATGTGTGACACATGTAATGAATGACATGATAACTCAAACTTGAATGCATATAACATAGTCATCTGTAGTGCATAAATGAGAATTGCATTTCTAGAAATCCTTTATGATGGTTATCCAGACTCGTTGTGGTTATTAAACCAATAGAAACATGATAATCTCATTCATTGAGAAATCTGACAAAGTTTCTTCACTAGATGTAGTGGGACAACTATTATTCTATTAAGGATTATACATATTGATGTATATAGACCTTTTAGAATAAATGATAAAGGTAATCAATCATTCTTCAATATATTTACAATACAAACATGAATCTCTTGAAGTGTTCAAGGAGATCATAAATGAAGTACATAACAAACTTGGTATAAGTATTAAATTTTGATATGATCGATATGGAAATACTATGAACTAAGAGTTTGAGAACCTTCTGGAAGATCGTGATAATGTATCATGATGGACTCCATCTGAAACACAATGATAGTGTATCATGAGAAGTGTATCAGACAAAGGAATCACACCTTGATAAGTTAGAGTGTGATTACTAGCTAAAAACTTCAAATTTCCTTTTGGGCACATGCTTTACACTGGGAATAAAGAGAATCACAAAATGTTGTAGAATCTCAAAGTTCCTTAAGTAACACACAAAACTCACAGTTCTGGTAGAACACACCTAGAGCTTGAATGATATATGATATATTATGGACAAGAAGGCGGTAAGTTGATCATATGATGAGTCAATAGTTTACCTAGAAGCTAATGAGAGCCAGAAAATGACATATGGCTTGAAGCCATGAAATCCAAGATGGACTCCATGTACATCAACAAAGTATGACCTTGGTTGATCCACTTGAAGGGGTAAAACCCATAGGGTAATTTTGGGTCTTCCAGAAGAAGACTGACATGGAGGGTAAGTCAGTTGAAAAGAGTTTCTAACATGATCAAGGTGTTGAACATGGTGAAATCTTTTCAACAGTTACCATGGATAAATCCATCTGGATAATTCTTGCCATTGTAGCTTAATATGAGTATGAGATTTGGCATATGGATGTTAAGACTACATTCCTCAAATGGAATATTATGCAGGATGTGTATGTAACACAACCTAAAGGCTTTATTAATCCAATAATGCAAATAAAGTCTATAAAGATGCATAGATCAATCTTTGGATTGAAGCAAGCACCTCAGAACTGGATCTTCAATTTGACAAGATAGTCAAAGAGTTTGACTTGAGTCAGAATAAAGATGTGATGTGTGGTTACAAGAATTTAGTGGGATCATATATTCCACATATTGATGGGGATTATCATCCTTATACTACCAAATCTGGCAATGAAGTGCATTCTAAAAGGTTTTTAGAGAAGCATACTATGTGATAGGAATCAAGATATATAGAGATAGATCAAGAGGGCTTCTTGTCCTAGGAAAGAGAACATACTTTGTCTAGATGTTGAATGAGTTCAACATTGTGAGAGAGAACTTTTCCATGTTCCATGGAGTTAGTCTCTCAGGAGCCGAGTGTCCCAATTCTTATGAAGAACAAGGAACACATGGATAGATTCCATATGCATTCACAATTGGATCTATGGCGTATGAACTCATCTCAGTATCTTGTATGTTTTGGACATGACAAGAAAATATGAACTAATTCTCTTATATGTATTGAACATGACAAGAATATATGAACTCATCATTTTGTATATTTTGGACATGATAAGAAGATATGAAATCATCATCTTGTATGACTAGATGATATAAATATCCAGTTATCTCATATGTTTTGGACATGACGAATGGATATCTGTCAAACTCTAGTAAGAGTTAATGGAATACCATGAATGACATCTTTGTGTACTTGTGAAGTACTAAAAGGAATAGTTCTTTGATTATGGTAATAAGGAAGAGTTGGGTGTAAAGACTTACACCGATGCAAGCTTCTAAAATGACAAAATTGTATTTGACCTTAGAATAAAAATTGTTAGTTGAAAATGTTCCAACATAAAATAATTGATTAATTCTACAATAAGAAGCTGAGTACCTTAGTGTTATGAACACTATAAAGGATACTATATGCATCTAGAAGTTCATATGGATGAACTTATGGGAGGTTCCAACCATTGGTGACTCAGTAGTAATATTGTGACAACAATGGATCTATTGGTTAGGAAAAGGAATTTTAGATAGCATATCACGACACTTTCATCCCATATGAGTTTTCGTACAGTGAGGGGATGTGAAACATGCAATATACTGACTTGAAGCAAATGTTTCTTACCCGCTATAAAAGCACTTGTACAGTAGAAACATGATGGATATGTTAAGATCACTTGGAATATGATTCGTGGGTGATTGGCTCTAAGTGCAAGTGGGAGTCTATTGGTATAGTTTGCTCAGAGAGCCAATCATATGATGATTTCAATGAGGCATTTGATACTTGATTTGATAATGATAAAGGTAATTCCATCTATTATGTTTGTCTCACTCATGAGATGATGATACATACATGATAGATGTATAAAGAATGATGTGACTCGATGAAATATGTCTTCAGGTTAAGGACCTGAATAATGAGACCATATGTATGATAAGAGTACATACATTCTTGTTATGTCCCTAGTCAGATATTACTATAGAAGCAAAATAGACAACAGTAATACATAAGACTAGAGTGTGTGTTGAGTGATGATAGAATCTCATTAGCCATTATATGTGATATCAAGTCAAGCACACATATATATGTTAGAAAATAGTATATCGGACAGACCCACCATGAGAGTGATACATGGATACCATAGAATGGTAGTCACAATCATCTCTCATAGTGATGGTAGTGATTGTGGTTCTTAGACCTGAAACCACTGCACTCATCACATGTGATTGGTACACTTTGACATCATCAAAGGAAGCCCTAAAACATGGGTTGTTAAAATGGTGATGATTGGGTGACTTTGACACATGGAGACTTGACTGTGAGTGATAGATATGCGATTTGACCCTCCTACAAAGAGTATGATATCTAGGGCCCCTTGATAAGAGATATTGATAATTTTATGGCCATACTCATATGACTCAAATATATGATATGTGAATTCACATGCATCTCAAACAGTCTTCTCTAGGTCAAGGAACATGGATTGAATGTGGAAGAGGATGATGTTCCATGCCTCAAGTTCATTTAGATGTCAGCGATAAAGGAACTATGCGATCATGGTAACACTAAACACAGATTGTAGGTTGAAGTTGTTCTCCATCTTTCTGAGTTACTTGGATAGCAATGATGAGTTACTAGATCCCGCTCATTGCTTGTGATTTCATAAGTTGTTATGAACATTCACTGCCAACATAAATTGGAACATGCAAGGTCACACACATAGGATATCCCTGGAAGAGGAGTTTATCCATGAATGATGTTTCGATTGAGACTAAAGGTGTTTAGGTACTCAATTAAACATACAATTGACTGACTGGACTCAGAACTATCAGGTTCAAGTGTTGAACTAGTTGGTTAGAGTGTCAGGTCAATTGGAGATTGCATTGGCAATGTCAGGACTGCAAACTGATCAATTCACCCTTATGAGCCGATCGGCTGGTGTGAGCCAACCGACCGGTTCACTTGGTGAACTGAGTAGGTCACAATCCTACCAACTGAGGAAATAAAGATTTTCCCAGTTGGAGGAAAACTTTCACGTTTCACTTGTTCAATTCGATTGGAATAAGGATTAATATGTGAATTAATTAGAAACGATTGAGGAAAATCAATCGCGGTCAAGTTTGAGAAGTGACATGACCAGTTCACTGGGTGAACCGATCAGCTCACCTACCAAAATGATCAGTTTAGTTATGAACCAATTGGCTCACACTCCCAACTAACATGTTCATTAGTGAACCAATCGGTTCTCCTACCACAGTACAAACCATTCATAGAATTTCCGGATCCTTCTACTCCCGAACAGACTGGCAACAATGACCCTGCTCTCTACTATGAATAGAGGGGTATTGGGGGCTTCTCATAAGACACAAATCAAAACATCAATTTCTCTACAAAGTTGTTGTTCTCTCTGGTTCTGATAATTGAGAGATCCCGAGCAAGCGCTACCCAACTAGGGAGGCACAACGAGCGAAAGACAACTGCAAAAAAGTCGTCAGAGTTTGGGAGAGAAGGTTGGTGCTAGTACACCAATAGGAGGGCCATCTCCTTCTTTCCCATTCTTCTAGAATGGAAGGAGTTTCAGATGGTCTGTGTGGACTATCTGTAGAGGAGGGAGATGTTTTCTGCTCAGGAGGATACATTGGCCGTACTCCGTGGTGGAGGACAGAGTCCATGGCGAAGACCAAGAGCTGTATAGACATCGTCCAAGACATGGCATTGAATATTGCACATGGCTACGAGGAATTGTCACTGGGTAAGCCCCAGGACTAGGTATATCTTGCTAAAACCATCCTTCCCATTATATAGTCGTTGATGTGATCTCCTGTTATGGTTAACGACCAGTAAATTTTTGTTTCTGCTGCCTACTCTGAGGCCATAAAACCCTACACTAACCTCGATCTCTCAGACACAATCTGGATTTGTACTAGGGTGGTTGATCTCAAAGAAAATTATCCTAGTTCAAGAGGTTATCCATTCAATGAAGAATAAGGCATCAAAAAAGAATATGATGTGTATCAAGATCGATCTCTCAAAAGCTTTTGATAGAATGAATCAGAGTTTCATTGTAGACACCCTCCAACACACTGAAGTGCCAAGCAACATTATAATGTAAATAATTAGACATGATTACACTTCCATTATGTGGAAGAACATCCCTCTACCTTTTTTCAAAGCTTCCTAAGGTGTATGACAAGGGGACCCTATTAGTCCTTATGTTTTTGTACTCTGTAAGGACATACTTTTCCAAACGATTATGAATGTTGTTAACAATAACACCTAGAAGCCCATTACATTCTCTAGAGGGGGAACCACCCACTCTCAAGCTTTTGTGATTAATAACATCTTACATGAGTTTGACATGGTTTTTGATCAAATTATCTTAAAAGAAAAATCTAGGCATTTATTTAGTGTCCATACCCCAAGACGTATAATGCAGGCAAACAGAAGGAAACTAGGCTTCTAGTGGACCTTGGATCTTGGTGAACACTTAAGAGTGCCCATTCTTCACCATAGAGTGAACAAAGATACCCATGTGCACATTATCACTTCAATCATAGATAAGATGAGCTCTAGGACCCTACATCATCTTTCTCTTATAGGAAAAATTACCTTGGCCAGTCTACCATTCAAGAAATCCCAACATATACTATGAAAATGGTGAAGGTATCACCCCAATTATGTGATGACATCGACCACCATGCTAAATGCTTCATTTGGTCAGATAATAGGGAGCAACAAAGACTTTCTCTTATCACCTGGAAGAAGGTAACCTACAATAAATATGTGGGTGGCCTTGATATCCAATCTACCCGCACTCAGAGTCAAACACTTATGATGAAAAACATCTGGATTTTCATGAACTAGTTGTCTAAACTATGGATCAAAGTTCTTTCTGAGAAATATACAAGTATGGGACACTTTTCTAATAAGATATGTTCCTCTGTTTGGAGTTTCCTAAAGAAACATATATCGATTGTTAATGATGTGTGTTACCATTTTGTGAATGATGGAAACTCCACCAATGCCTGATTAGACTGATGGCTCTTGGGAAAGTCAATCCATGACTATCAACCAAATTTTCGTCTACATCCTCATATCAATGTGATGATGGTCAACTCCATGGTTTTAAGCTCTCATACCTAGGAGTGTGATTTCATCAAACACTACCTTCTTGAGTCTACTTGGGAATCTAAGGAAGTTTGTCCTTGCCCTGACACTTCTGTTAGTCCTGATCAATGAGGATGGCGCTTCAAAATCAATGGTAACTTTACTTCTGGGTCAATCTATCAATAGTTGAGAGAGGATTATGATATCCAAACTCTGGGCAGCTGGGGCTCCATACGAAAATCAGACTTACCAGCTAGAATCAAAATATTTCTATGGTTTTAACAACACGGAGCTTTGCTGACTAACTCCAAAATTAGGTGACATCACATAGATGTGGAATATATATGCCCTTTATGTAATAATGGAGAGGACACCATTTTACATGCTCTGCTCGATAGAACCTCCAGCTACCCTATCTGGCATGAGAAAGGAGTAAATGAGGAGCATCTCCTTCTAACCAAAGACAATCGGATTGTCCTAGTTTTGGATCCTACTAATAAACACTCGGAATCAACTATCCTCTTATCAGTTTCCTGCTAGCACATATGGGCTTGCAGGAAAGAAAGACTTCATTAGGGAGTATCAAAACCACCTTCGACTATTGTTCTCTTCAAATTACGTGCCTCAATGATCTATAAAACTTTTGATCCAAACAATAATGTTCAACAAAACATCCCTCAACCTGTTATGGCCATCACCCTTTACCTAAGTTTTTATATTTTCACTAATGCTTCCTTCAGGGCCTATACCTTCCCCTCAGCAATGGGCATACATGTGTTAACTTCCTTGGGCAATGTTGTCTGGGTACGGGACAGATGAGTATCACATCAAGTGCCTTAGAAGTTAAGTTCCAGGAAGTCCTTCAAGCCCTTGAGATCTTTCAGAGACATGAATGGCAGAACTTTGCAATCCTCTCTGACTCATTGCATGCTACCCAAATGATACAGGACTAGCCTGTAGGCATAGTGAAGTTCAAGCAATATGTACAAAAAGGAAGGTATATCCTTCTCAATAGCAATGGTGGAAGGATCTCCTTCATTCCACAATTCCTTAATACAATTGTAGACGCTTTATCTAAGCACACAATGACGTCCAATTCCTCGGTTTCTTTTACTATTGTAAAACCTTTGTGTCTAATGGTAAACATTAATGTAAGTCGTAGTGAAATGTGTGTTTGCACGAGAGGGCAAGATGAATAATAAATTATCTCCCAATTTTCACAAAAAAAATACCTTTTAAGTATTGAGAAATTGTTCCCTACATAAGATGGCTAAATATGCATAGACATAGCTCTTTCTTAACTCTTTGGTAAACAAATTTCTTTTATATTTTTTTGGGAAAGATATGTTTATGGTGATGTTGGGTAGTTTCATTAATAATTGTAAGACTTTTGTATATTTTCTACCCTTTCTGTAGATGTGACACATTGTCCATTATATACGTGTATGACTGCAACATTCAAATATTATGTATACATGAATATTATAATGAATACTAATGGTAGTAGTAATATATGAATTATGTTTCTCTTACTCTCTCTCTCTCTCTCTCTCTCTCTCTCTTTGTCTCTCTCTTTGTGTGTATACACATATACACAAGTTTTTCTTACAAACATGGATTTGGATTATTTGAAAAAGTGACACCACTGAACTTTTGAACTTTACTAAATAACACACACTAATTTGAACTCTAGTATGTTGTACATCTAGCAACTAGAGTCTAGTGTCCTAATTTTTTAAATGTATTTCCTCAATAGTCTTTTGGATATTATGTATAAGTTTCAATATGGATTTATGTTAGGTATGTAGTCTATTCTTATAATAATAAAAAGTAGAAATAGTTTAGATTTTAAAAAGAAGTTACAATATATCACTTGTGTTGAGTTTAAGATGTCAAAATAGTCAACCACATGAAAATATTTGTAGAAAATATATCAAAAAAATTTAGGATAGGATTCATTCTTTATTGAGTCAAATTTCATATTCATGCACTACTTTTGGGCATTAAACCAATTTTTACCATCTAATGCAACCATACTTGAACATACTGCCTATTATTCAAGTATCTATGGGTGTTGTGGCCATTTTTGATGGAAAATGTCTTCATATTGATCCTAAATTTTTACTAATGGGTTAACGAATGGTCAAGTGATCAGACTAAACATTTATGAATATATGATATACAAGCCTTTTTGTTGTGATGTATATAATAAATTTTAAATGGTGTGGCATACATTAATTTTTACTATTGATAAACATAATAAAATACATCATATCATGGCCTGCATTGATTTTTACTAAATGTGAAAGGAAAAAATGAGAGTAGAGTTTTTTTATTATGAATTTGAAAACAAAGTTAGAAGTAGAGGTAAATTATATATTATTGTGTTATTGTAAGAGCTTGTTTTTATTTAAAATATACTCTATTATATATTATTATATTGTGATATTTTTTCGATTCAGATAAGGATCACCATTAGATATGTTTACATCTTAAGTTACCTATTCAATATGTTTTAAGATGATTAGTTAGAGTTTGATGAAGTGAAACCTTAGGATCTTCGAATTTGGGTGATTATTTCTCCTAACATGTTAATTTGTTAAAAAATATTAATAAAACTAATAACTACATGTTCCTAGTGTATGAGGATGGGGTCAAGCTTCATTAAACCCTATTTTATCATTTAAGACTCATAGGGATCGATGTAGAGGATATGGGTGGTTGTCATCAAACTTAACATGAGCTTTAGATTGACAAGGACCAACATTCACCCAACCTATTTATAAGTTGACCCATCTTTCTTGTCTGGAATGACCAAAGTGCTGATAGGAATGGGCATTTCCTAACACTCAATGATCAATACAACTATCAATTAAGTTGGATGGCCTTTTGGTAAAGGAATAACTTCTTGAGAGTCTCCAAAGACCCCATCCAGTCATTAGAAGTCATTCTTCTAGACTTTCTTAAGGTCTCACTACTACAGAAAAAACCTTTGGCGTCGGTTGTTTAACCCCCTTTGGTGACGATTTTCAAGCGACGCCTATGTGGGTTCCGCTAAAGGTCGACCTCTTCGGCATCAGTTTTCTAACTGACGCCTATATGACATATAGGCATTGGTTATATATAGTTGTCCGAGGTCTATAAGGTTCGCGCCACAAAAAAGAGCACCACCTAGGACACTTTCTGCGTCGGTTAACAAATTAACAACCGATGCCATACACCCAGATGACACGGCGAAGCACGACCGTGCTTCGCTGCACGGCCGTGTTTAGTACTATAGGCGTCGGTTTTATACTAATAAGCGACGCCTTTTCCACCACGGTCGTGCTTTCCTACATGGTCGGGTTGTTTGTCCTATTAGGCGTCGATTTTTATCAAATAACTGACGTTGTAGGCCTTAGATGACGGTGTTCTATAAATAATCGATGCCTATACTTTAATTTTTTTTCTTATTAGTTTGCAGGCCTGTTGTGGCTGGTCAATAGGATGAGAACCTGCAGTTCAGTTTTCTGAACTGCAGGTTTACGACATCCATTGATATCAGCCTACAAACAGGCCACAAACCTACAAAATCAACAAATATTTTTTCACACAACTAGATACATTCAGACATCAATTCAATTCTCACATTCACAAATGTAGAAACATTCAAATACATGTAGAAACATTCAGACATGTATAAACATTCAGAAATATTCATTTACAAAATATCATTCAGCATCGCTATCAGCATCCCAATTATATCTTACAATCGCCACTACTTGTATGGCTTTTGCCCATTCTTCTCTTATTTCATTTAATGCTTCCATCGTATATGGAGCATGTACATTTTTTAAGCATTTACCTATAGTGTGGTGAGTTTTAAACACCTGCAAAGAGAATGATGTATATATATAAGTAATAATATAAAAATAAGATTGATATATTTCATACTAATTAATGAGACTATATATAATACCTCATGTATGGTATTAATATCCAATGCGGCATGTCGGATAATCATCTGCATAAATCGCATCACATAGTATGTGCATGCCCAGCCGTTGTCTTGTGTAGCACACTATAAATTGAAACATACAAAATATTAAAAAATACAACTAAGTACAGTTCACATAAATAATATATACATTGGAGTCGGGAACTTACTTTTACGTTCTCCCAAATTATTGGCTGGTTCTTTCTCCTTGGGACATTTCCTCCAGCATTTTTGAATGCATCTAAACCCCTACATGTTAATGTAACACTGTAAATTGCATAATTAAATAGTAATGTAATAACAGATGTTAACGGATATAAAAATGAAATATTTCTCACCAGAATAATGGCATTCTCAATATGTGTCCAATTTTAGTGTTCAATGTACTTCCCGCAGGATCTAGATAATAAACAGTGAACGTCCCAGGGACAATAACTAGTAACTCTCAATGTCTACCGCTAGAGGTAAAAAAGTTAAAAATTAATAACTCAAAATGCACAATAAAAATGGCATTTTCTTAAGTCCAAATTATAAATAAAGTAAACTTACTTGACATTGAATGGAGCTATTATTATCGTCTTATTTTGCTGACCAAAAACTGTAATAGCATCTATACAGTATTGTTGAACACTATCAGGGTCTTTAGCTACCATACTAATCAATGATGGAATCAAAAATCCCACATGATCAAATGCAAATTGTTTGCATTGATCTTCGACTAAGTAGCTGCAAAACATGTATTACATATGCATTAATTTATAAGAAACCAGATCACCAGATATAACACAAGGTATATGGATTAGGTGTTCGAGAACAGTCCTAAGTGAGATTAGGTGTTCAAGAACAGTCCCAAACCGGGGACTATCCAAGATTTACTCCTAATTAGTAAATCTTGGACGGGTTTCTAGGCCAACAAACACAATAATAGATATGTACATGTTAGGGTTTCATCACAATTAATGTTAGGGCTTCATCACAATTGATGTTAGTGTTTCATCAATGTTAGGTTTAATCAAATCAAATTAGGATGCTAGAATTGACAAGTTTAAATCTTATTTCAACATGCATCAAAATTTACTGAATTAAGTCAAACATTAGGATTAGAAGCACAAATATATGCAAGTAAAAAATTTGTTCATATCCTAGGATTTACATAAAGCATTACATAAAAAATTGTTCATATCCTTACCAACAGCAAGCAAGGCCGTGGTTGTGTTGGCCTACCATGGCCGTGCTGGACAGCACGGCCACGGTAGGCCAACACAGCCATGGTCGTGCTTGCATGTTGGTAAATAGCTAGGGAGAAGGAAGCAAAGAGGCAGCGCTACCTGGAGCTAGCGTGGAAAACGCGGCAGCAAGCGGCGGCAGTAGTGGCGGTGGAAGAAGAGAGACCAGAGCGGTGGGCAGTGAACCAGCAGCAGCGGAGCCGGGAAAGAGCAGAGGAGAGAAGAGCAGCAGCAGCGGCAGCGGCGAGTAGAGGTGCACCAGCAGAAGTGGTGGCGGCGAGCGGAGAAGCACCAGCAGTAGCGGCGGCGAGCAGCAGTGGGGTCGTCGGGCGATTTCAGGAGAGCGGCGGCAGCAGCACAGCAATATCGCGATGAAACAGGAAGAAAGGGGGAAGAGTCGGGTGATCGGGATTATTATGTTGGTCAACGACGTCGATTATCTATAAAACTGAAACCTATTATGATTTAGCGTCGGTTGATAGTAAAACACCGACGCCCAACTAGACAACCTTTACCCTAAATTATTTGGCGGGAACCATTATCAGCGTCGGTTATCGAAGGATAACCGACACTGAACGTGGGACTTTTCGCGCAAATTTTCATTTTAAATAGGCGTCGGTGAATTGTTAAAAGACCGACGTTGTAGGTAACCTAAAATGTTTTCGCTCGAAAATTGGATTTCGCGGGCGATTTTAGGCGTCGGTCTGTTATAACCAGCCGACGCTGAATACAAAGCGGTACCCGTGTCTGGATGGTCTTCGAATATAGGCGCCAGTTTGCATAAATAACCGACGTCTAATATTATAGGCGTCGGTTTTCCTAAATAACCGACGCCCAGAAAAGCGACACTGAACGTTGTTTCTGTAGTAGTGTCTGTTTGACCTTTAGGGTCACCAACCTCTCGTGTGCTTCATACAACAATATAAATAATGGATAACAAGCAATCAGATGAAGAACCTTTAGTGATGTAGTTGTATTTACTAAATACAAACCATACTCCTAAAACTACCATTTAGCTAAATGGAAATCAGATTGGAGGTAGTGCTTCAGTTCTACATATATGTTGTTGTATTAACACTAATTCTACCTAGAGTTGGGATTCATCATCAATGTTTCGGAAAATATTGGGTGAATCTCATTTTAATCATTATTTTCTCTCCAATTATATATAATAACCTTTCTTGGTCAAAATTATCTAGAAAGTACCAAATATAGACTAATTTTCTCCCTTCTTTTCCAAATTTATCTTTCTTTGGTCTAGAGTGAGATCAAGGTCAAATATTTTTTTGAGAAGTCTCAAACTAGAAGATAGAGAGGTGGATTCTCTTTATTGACCTAAATTTCACCTTCCTAATAGTAAGTCAGTGACCTAGAACCTATTTTAATTTACTAAATCAGAATAAAAATGTTATGAAGTCTTAAATTTCTAAATATGAGAATATATGTGAAATTAGGAAAGGTTTTAATACACTATCTTATTGTCATGTAACCCATTTAAAGACAAATACTCTGATATGGACTTATCTTACATGAATTTTATGATTATGATAATATATATGTGGGCACTTATGGAAATATTTATATATCCCGACCACCCTAAGACTAAGATGCCACATAAATTGATATGTACTTAAAACAAAACATCAAATGATACTAATTAAATTCATAAACAAATACAAAATAAAGGCACAAGATATATTTCATTGTTGACTATTTTTAGAAATTTTTAAGCAAAATTATATCTGAGATATTTTATAACATGAACATATATACATGTCATACAACTAATAAAATATGTATATATTCATAGTGACATAATCACCTTGCATGGACCCAAGTATATGAAGAATACTCCAGCCATATGAAAAAAGACAAACACCAAACTTTAGCTGTTGCTAACCATTCAAGAAGGGATCCTTTCTGATGTGAAGAACCATTAAACTTCCAGCAACATATTATAAAATTGTAGTGCATTGTAAGATTTGAACATTCTCCAAATGATATAATAAATAGTATATATATAAGTAAGATAAATAAATGCATGATATATATATATGATTATTAAAGAAACAAAATGTGAATCACTAAGAAACTTAAACAAATTTCATGACACAACATGCTTACTTATTTTATTATTAAAACCCTAGGTAATTTGAGGTGTACCACTTAAACCACTAGCTAGTGACAGTAAAGACTCCTTTATCACCATCTACGATCTTAGGATTATCAATCTTTGAAAGATCTCACCATGCCTCATCTAGTGTGAGTATAACGACTAGGGGCTCAATAACCAAAAACCTACATACCAAATTAGATCAATCCTGAGTAATCATGCCATAATATGTATCACAAGTGTATGAAGGGCTAATACCAAATCATGATGTAACATATCTCACACTATCATATATAACTGGGGTTACAACCTCAACCAGAATCATATATATAATCTATAATTATGTAAACATGTAAGAAACCTTCAGTTCTACATGTTTATTCAAAAGTGTATGACTATGTGTACCTTCTCACACTTTAAGATCGCTACAAGGCTTCTTGTTTAACTACCAAAACGTTTGAACAATTGGATAGTTGTCACAAGGCATTACATAATTTAGGTGTCACCTGATTAATTTATCCTTTTACTCATTTCCCATGAAGCAACTAGGATACAAAATTAGCACATGGAATCAACACAATATATTAATCAAGAATAATAAATCTCAAAATCTTCATAAAGACCATATGAAGTATTAAAGTGTGCATATTTAGCTGCAAAAAAATTTATTTTCAGCGATAACAAGGCCAAGCCCTCATAAAGCTTAGACCTTTATTTCAAAATATATGCACATATTTATAGTTTAGTGATAAACAACTATGCAATAAGTTATAAGTTCCTTAACATGAGGGAGATAGAACCAGAGTGATATAATTGCATTGAAATGTCACCTTTAAGAAAGAATCATATGTATCAACAAGTTAGGCAGTATAACAACTATAAAAACTTAATATTTTCATATGTAAAAATAAAGGAACGTAAAATATTTGGATTTCTTCACACATGTATCCCAATAGGAGACAAAGTTATAATTTTGAGAAAGAATGTGTATTCAAAATTTAGCATGGTGATAATAAGAAAGCTTAATAATTCCATCTTAGATCATGATATAAGGGGCATGAGAATGAAAAACCCAAGATTACCCATTATACTACTCAAATAGCCCATAATGATCACCTATTTAATCATACTTAGCATTATTTTAGTTTCATATAGAGTATGTAAGAAAAGAAGGCAAAGCAATTGCCATATCACTAACATTTTAGGAAGATAATAAGATCTAGCAAGTATGAGCATGAACCATTCACTAAAACCCAACCAAATGACCCACCAGTAGATCACATATGCACATCCTAGCAAGATATAGCTTGATCTTTTTCAAGGAAGGTAGAACAGCGAGATGCCTATTTAAAGGAGGTTGTTTCCACCAAGTCTATCCAAGAAAGGTGAGGTAGGGAGTTGATAAATGAATAAAAGATGAGAAGGGGTGAAAAAATTACATGTTGTAGATCAACACATTGATCTCTAGACTTAGATCCTTTAAAAAAAATACGACCAACTGAGCATATGCATGACCAATATCCTTGACATTGACCTCTACACACTCCAGAAGCATAGGAAATAAAACTAAGATATAGGATGATGGATGTAAATATTTATAAACTACAGAAAGTGGAACTGTGAAAACAACCCTTCTATAGCCCCCCATAATGCTCTCACAATGACCAAAATAACCATCATTTCTCCATACGACCACTCTAAACACACATCGGGACATGTCTGAACACGCATCAGGAACTGAGATCCCATTGACCAACGAATATGCATTGGGCACCACAAATTCCATTGATGCATGCCCTAACTATATCGTTTCTCCCACATCAAGCAAGGAGACACATTGTAAGGAGTGGGACCCAAGAGGGGATCCACTCCCTACTGGATCAAATAAGAGTCATCATCCATAACAAACATGCAGAAATTTTTCATTATTGGATGAATAACGTTTTATTTGATCTTTCAAAAATGATTATCACATTGACCAAAGTATAGAAACACAATAACAGATCATGAAAATATTAAATTTTACAAAATTACATATTAATCTCCCACTGGGGGCTTACATGTAGGCAACTATGCCAAGATATGAGAAGAGGGATAACCAAACTACCTCAAGTCTATCTCCCAAGATCCAACTCCACTAAGCCAAGTCCATGTCATAATGTCATATCCTTCATGTCCTTAACCTAAGGGGTAGAAGCATACCCCACAAGATAATACAAGTAGTAGTTATGAACACAAATATATCGGTATGAGCATTATGGGAAAAGGACATAAAAAATATATTCAAGGTTTCCTATAAAGAGGAAAAGTGAACATTCAAGTGGATATCAAAGAGAAACAACAAGAAGGAATACAAAACATGCACTACCCATGTATCAAAATATAAGCATGTGCTGCATAAGAACAACCAAATATGTTAGGGCACATAACCCATCATCAATAATAATCAACCTACATGCAAGTGAGATAAATATAGAACTAGTGAGATATAAATAAACAATGGTGGTTAGGGCACTAATAGCATATGGCACATAACCAAACTCCCCAATATATAAAGTAAGCATAAAACTTAGGTATGGGGCACATAACCTCCATTCCAAAACATAAGGAGAACATGACCCCATAAAACCAAAACACTTATACAACACTATGGATATTGAATCAAAAAGCATGCGTAAATTTAGAGGTAAGTGAATGTACAATTATAGAAATAGAACTAATGAGATATATATCACACAAATGGATAACATGAAACACCCACCACAAAAGTGGGAAATTTTGGGCTCCATCTCACAATAAGGTACAACTTGTTTCAATTCAACAATTAGGGTTTCATTATGAAATAAGATCAATGTGATACAAATTAGGATCCAACAACTGAATCCAACAAAATAATAAGATCACGGGATCAACATCATCATATAATCACTCATATGAGTTAACATCTCAAAGGAGAGAGTAGTGTATAGGGTAATATGTTCAAAGGACCAAGAGAGAGAAAAGTTAGTCCAATTGCTCAATATGAAGGAGATGCATCATACCTCAAAGGAGAGCACTAGTTTTCAAGGTCCAAACACCTAGATCCAAGAAGGGTACTTCTCACCAATTATTATATTCAAATATCAATATCATTAATTAATATGTATATATTTTCAAATTTATGTTATGAACTCTTATTATTGATGGATTTATATTATGAATTATGTATAGTTAGGTAGAGAATAATTTTTTGATTCCAACGAGTATTTATTTATAATTTTATGATATTATACAATAAGTTATGAATTATCCAAGATTACTCTATTTAGTAAAATTCTTGAAAAAATAATTAAAACAAAAAGATGAGCCTACCCTCGCATCACGCGCCATAAAATTGATGTATGATAGAGAACCAGTGGTCATTTATTCATTATCAAAACAACGTGCCATCAAGGACTGAATGAAAGTAAAAAAGACTTAAATACCCATGTAAGCATGATAGGAAATAAATTGATGTGAGGGAAGAGAAATAACAGCATGAGTAATCATCTTCTTCCTTTTGTTCATCCACACAAGAACCACACTACAATTGAAAATATTATCAACCTTGGGAGCATACCAGTAAATATGCCTCTTTAGATGACATTGTCACCATTGGCTTCCTCTCACCAACCTGAACTTGAAGATCCCAAATAGAAAGTGTCAGAAACCAGTACAACAAGGAAAGGTTAGCACCATGGTCAAAGAAGAAGCTATTCATGAAATAATGGTAAAAAGAATAAGTAATGAAAACTAGATATTTTGAATCAGACCACCATCATGGAAAGCTCAGACAAGGAGGAATCATGATAAAGTGATGATTATGGTGTAGAAAACCCAACTCCAAAACAACAGTAGTTGTAGAAGGTGAAAAGAGGAAAACTAATGTGCACCTCTCCAAACATAATCAATGGCACCAAAAGATTTATAAGATCCATTAGAGCTGAAGGGTTAGAATACCCCTTGAGGGTAAACGACGTGGCGGTAGAGCCAAAACAATCCAAACTAATGACCAGAGATGGAAATGATGGTCGTAGGACAAACTCTGAATAGTAGAGGTTTGGATCTAGTTTCTAGGGATCTGAAGGATGTTATTGTAGGGTTTAATAGGTCTGAAGACCCACTATTTCTAGGAGAAGGAAATAAATAGGAAACGAGGGTCAAAATAGGGGATGAAGAAGTCCTTATTTGTCTTGGATGTTTTGAGTTGGAAACCTATCCATGTTGAGATTTTTGTATTCAGAATTGAGACAGGTCGGTGAAAAGATGAGAAACGGGAGATGAGGAAGAATATATAGAGAGAGGAGAGGAAAAGAGATCAAGGGAGGAGGAGGTGAGGATGGAAAATTTCAAAGTATGAATAGAGTCAGGAGTCAGCGAGGGAGAAATACTGGGACAAGCAAAAGTTCCCAACAACCCAAGTCTGACCAAGATAGGGAAATGAACAGACCATGTGATACATATTTTAGGATATGCTACAGCATCAACTAATTAAAACCAAACCCAAAATAATTGTCATATGATTAATATACTTTATCATCCTTTAATCATTTGGGATATGTCTTCAATTGATATGAAAATAGGTATTCTAGCTATTTGAGACCTAAGGGATCTACATTTTCCATTAGATTTAGGATTTGAAATTTCCTTTGATAAGTTCTAAGGAAATTAGGGTTTAGGATCTTTATCTTTATATTTATTTCAATATTACATCCTCATCATCATCATTCATTAAATTGAGTCCTATTGAATTTACATTGATATATAAAGGGTTATCTTATATCGTTAATCACTAATTAGGTTATTTTAGCCAGATACTCAGTTAGTCTATGAAGATCAATGTTACTTATTACTAGAACATCATTCCTATCCATTTATATGAAATCTCCAATTATAATTCCATTTCATATGTTAAGCACATCATTCCACTCATTAGTCATATTGTAGACATTATGTATGTATCACTAGATTACAAAGTGTGTTTGACACATTTAATAAGTTTAAGAACACATTAAGCACATATAAAGTTATTAAGTCCATATATTCATTTCGATCTATGGTATGACCAACGTTACAAATGACCTTAGTTTGGTTTTATACATGTGTTACATCATTACATGTGAATTTAATGTTCAATAAGTTACAAACTAGTGCATAAGGGGTTATATGTATTCTTATTTGGCCAAAGCTAAAGATTTAGTTATGCAAACATCCTATCTATGGGATTAGGGTACTTGAGTGAAAAGAGTGAGATTTTGGTATGTTACAAACTTCAACCCATGTCACAACATTTGCATTAGGACTACGGCCCCAAATGACTGATGAACCCACATTGAACATTGTGGCCCCAAGATTGATCTACTTTCTCCATGACATAAGTAGGTAAATGGTTGATGTAGACATTAGGATTACCCCTTTATTTTATCCCTATCGATTAATATAACACACAAGGTATACCCTTTTTTGATGCATAGAAACTTCAAGATACCATGGAAACAAAATCTGAGCATATCATTTTATCATTATTTAAAACATATATGCTCAATTTGGCAAGGGGATATTTATATTATTAATAATTAAAAAATGAGTCCATATCAATTTAAAAAAGTCATGAAATTAAAGCAAACAAATCATGATTCAATTGAACTAGGGAACCAAGATGACAGATTTATCATAGAGCCTGCAGAAGATGTCTACACAAAGAGGGGCCATATCAGTTCTGGTCGTAGGGCCGATGGCTATGTAAGGGGTGTTCAGGGTTGGATGGGGACACTTACACAACATGTTGAAGACCATTTTTCTATGATGGTGAAACAAGTGGGGATAACACTCTATGTTACATAGTGGAATAAGATGTTCCTCTAGATGACACTGAGATGGTAACTAAAACTATATTACCTAATGTCAGCAGATGTACAGTACTAGATTCTAGAAGTGTGACACTAGATAGAAAGGACAACAACCATAATCTTCAACACCACATGGACATACAACTAAACTACAGTGGTATGTGTAGGAGATCATATTAGCAAGCAGACTGCTTGAAGAATTCAAATTCTAGTTTTACTGATCAAGTCTCATATGATAGATTTTGATAGATACACCACTTGTTAGATAGTTCTTGCGAACCAGTGCCACCGATTACTCAAACACTTATCTCATTCCGCGATGAATATGTTCATTATCTACACGGAAGCCCTACCTTCCTAGATGATTGATGTTGCAAAATAGGTTAACGCTGATGATGTATCTCTTATAAATGAAGGATTCTCATAAGTCTACATAGCACTCGAGGCATACAATATATTGCACAAACCATTCCTCTTTGTAGTCATGGTTAAACTTATTGGAATGAGGATTGTCTAACTGACCACACAGGATCATATGCACCTTCTCTTGAAACCAGCTGAAAGATGGAAGATGTAGGATCTAAACACGAATAATTATGTTGTTCAACTAACCATCAAAAGAGATTATCTCAATGCCCTAATAGGCAGTCCTTGGTCAATATTTGGATGTTGTCTAGTGGTTAGTCAGTGGTCTGCAGAATTTGTGCCAAAAATTGGTTTGCCTTCTCATATTGTCTCATGGGATAGAATCATCGACTTACCTATTGATCTCTAAAACCCTATAGTTTTTTACAGAATTTGGATTTTTGTTTGGAAAACTTATCTACATTGATGAACATACTATAAATTATAGTCATAGAAGTTTTGCACACCTTGCCATTGAAATGAACTCTTTTGTTCTTGTCAATCCGGCAGTTACTATTAATTGTAACAAATACAATGTAGAGTTGTGAATTACAAAAAGATCTGAAGGAAATAGATACACCATCATCACCATTGGAGATGTAGGTATATATTGTCTATAGTATTAACAATGTTAGAAACTAGCGTATGGGAAAAAAATACATCTAGAAACCAGCTACATCGCCCAAGAACACAACATCAGAATAACCTAAATAAGAACAAGTTTGCAGCATTAGATTTTTTCATTTCACCAGAACTTCAACTAGAAGATTCTTATTTCTTAACCATGATCCCGAGACATCAATTCTTGTGCCTAAAGTCAGGCCAAAAAAGAGAAAAACATCACAATGAATTTCACATGAATTAGTGTATGGGGGAAAAATACTTACTGCTAGAAACCAACTACGTCACCTAAGAACACAACATCAGAATAACCAAAATGAGAACAAGTTTGTAGCATTAGATTTTTTTATTCCCAGAACAGCAACTAGAAGATTCTTATTTCTTAACCATGATCTTGAGACATCAATTCTTGTTCCTGAAGTCAGGAAAAAAAGGAAAAAAACATCACAATGAATTTCACGCAAATCAACCGGAATTACAATTTTGTCACATAGGATAATATGGAGGATATAAACACTCTAATTCTAAACACAGACAATGTATTTCAATACCAACATAATGCCACATCTTCCACTTCAATTCCTCATATAGTACATACAATTGTGGATCGAGAAACATACCAGGTCATTACCCACTCTACGATCGAACATGCTACTATCCCTACACATGTAATGCTTGAACCTTTAGAAGATCGTGTTCCACTCCAACATCCAACTTTCTTTGGGAAAATAGGTTGTAAAACAAGAAGTTCTACTGGTAAAATGAAATTTCCTCCTTCTCAGATAAGGATTCAGACAAGAAAAGTGTTGATTTGGTTATGATAGTATAGGATGATTCTATAGATTCATCTTAATTTTAGTTATGATAAGCATAACCATCTGGAATGTCCGTAGAATCAGACACAACAATTATATCAATTTATTCAATGACATGTTATCTACATACCATGCTCTTATTGTGGCTATGCTTGAACCTAAAATATGTAATGCACATATGGATGAAGCTATTAGTAATATTTGATATACTACCTCATCAAATAGAGGCAAGAGGGTTCTCAGGTGGCATCTGGATACTCTGAAAACCTGACCTATGTTGCATACGACTTCTTGAAAGTGACTGTCAATATTTACACTATCCTTACAGTTGTATGTGCATCCAAAGAATGCCATCCATCTCTTTTTTGGAAACACTTGTGAAGGTTATATTAACAAATCAATAAATCCTAGACTGTGATTGGAAATTTTAATACTATATTGCATGTATGTAAGAAACAAGGAGGATGGAGATTCAATTACAATGAGGAATCTACTTTTTGAAAATATTATACTACAGGTAGATCAATTTGACTGAGGTTATTTAGGAATTTCATTCATATATAAACAAGGTGTTATACACGAACATCTTGATAGAGCTCTAGCAAAAATTTTATGGCTACAATCTGGATGCTAAAGATTTGCCAAGGACTTGATCTGACCACAATCATATTTTCATTTAGAATACAAAGCGGCAAATCTGTCACAATAACATTAGAACTTTTGCTTCATGGAATGTAAATTCCATTAAGACTTGACTTATGTGATAAATCAAGTGTGAAGAAATATTATTGCATGGGATTGTAAATCTACTCAATATGGTCCGAAAAAAAAATATTGTCCATTAAAATATATTGAAAATAGGAAAATAATCTAATGTTTAGTCTTACTTGTCAAATGCTAATTTGTTATATCTGGATCTTGAACATCACTACAAAGCTCTATTAGCTGATGAAATAGCCAATCTAAGACAACAAATTCATTAAACATGGTTGTGGGAGGGACAAAAAAATACTCACTTTTACCACATACTCCTTAAATGAGACGCATGGGAAATAACTAATCTTACTTCCTGAATAACTGATCTTACTTCCTAAAGCTTTTAGTCCTACAACATTTCAAAATATAATTAAATGCTTCAACAGTTCCGATTCATCTTCAAATTACTTGCACATTTTGATTCAAATTTTATCATTGGAATATCCTTTTTACATAGTTCTACATCTGAACAAGAAACCTTTTCTACCTTGAATCGTATGGGGAGAAATAAGCTTGAGGCCATACAGAATTGTAAGTGCCTTGTTTGGGCTACCTTTATCCTTTGAAATGTGCAATGTGCACATAGTTCTACTACCCAAATCATTAAATATTACACATTATTCTTAGATTCTAGTTGCTTTAAACAATGTTAGTAACTAATTGACATAAAAATTATTGTAAAATGTTTGAAAACATACATACCAAAATGGATTTCTTCTCAAAGTGCTTTTGTTCCAGGAAGAAACATATCAAATAATATTATCTTGGTCCAGAAACTTATTCATAATATGTGGCGTCCTCATTCGACACCTTACATGGCAATCAAAATTGATCTATCAAAGTCTTATGATTCGATGTCCTAGGAATTTGTTTTGGAAACCATTACTCATGTAGGTTTCATGAAATCACTCACATGCAAATGTACGAACATCATATAGAATGGTAAGAATCTCAACTATTTCAAAGGTAATAGAGTTTTTCATCAGGGGATCCCTTGTCACCTTATTAATTTGTAATGTGCATGAACCATCTTATCCAATCAATTGATTCATATGTTTCTGTTGGGATGTGGAAGTCAATAAAGATATCTCAACAAGGTCCTTCTATCTCTCATGTTGCATTAGTTTATGATATTATTCTTTTTACAATTGCAAAAGAACCAAGTATCCTCTTTGTGACCGGACCCAAAAAAAAAGTATCCTCTCTATCATGAACTATTTTAAACTTGGTGAGGAGGCATCGGGTCAGGAAATCTCCATTAAAAAGAGTATCATTTCCTTCTCAATGTCACTACCATCTATTGTTAAGAAGTTAATATGTTCTATTGCTAGTATGACACAAGTCTCAAAGTTATGAACATACCTTGGTGTATCTATTATCCATGTAGAATTACTAGGTCAAATTATTCATTAGTATTGCGCATCACATGCAATGTCATATCAGTAAATCAAAGATTTATAGAGTTCCCAAGAAAGTCTTATAAATGATTTTGTTGCTCTTTGATTGGTCTGATTTTACCCAACCTTGGAGAATTCAAAGGTTTATTGCATAGCTCAGATGATAAAAATCCATATACAAAATTTGATCTATTTTTAAAATCTACACGAAGGATATGGTTTCAGTACCTTGTTGTAATGAGTTTTCACGAGTTAGACTTAGGATTTATTAGGGTTACAAGATTGTAATCTAGGGTTTTGGGTTATTATAGGTTGATTAAGGGTTCAGATTAGGAGAATTTTTGGTGCTTTATTTCTAGTGATATAGGTAAGTGGTCCATGCCCATGATTATTTCATATTTATATTTTTTAGCATCTTTACATGTTCCATATTATCAAGTAAGATACTCATGATTTATATGCTCTTATGCTTTAAGATTTAAGGTTAAAGATATGTTTATAAATTTATCATTAAATATTATGATTCTAGAGTTCATGATAAGATTTATGGTATCATATTTCATTAAGATTCAAAGATAAGACTTCAAGATAAGAACCCATTAAGATTCATGCATTAAGTTTCAAGTTAAGATAAGAATTAGATGGCATTAGTTTATGGAGTTATACACATGCCTGAATTTAGGTCAAGTCCAAAGACATGACCCAAACCCTTAGTAATGGTCATGAGGCCAAGACCCTTAGTGCAGGATGACTCAAAAAAGATGACCCATGCATTAGATTGCAGGTCATGATACCTAGGTACATTGTACAAGTCTCCAATATAAATTATGTAAAAAGATAAGAGCTAATTATAGTGAAATATTATATGTTAATGTGCAAGTTTTCCATAGATTTTAAGTGTTATTTTTTCATGCATAATGTTTAGGATTACCATATAGTCCTTTCTTATTAAATTATTTCAGATATGTTAGAATACTCATGGCACTTACTGATTATCATTTTTCCAATCATGGCTAGGGATAATATGTTTGTAGGTGAAGCGTAGGACTAGATATAGAGCTAGAAACTTAAATTAAAGGACACAAGATGGTTATAGAGAGTGCCCTCGTGGGGTTCCATTATCCACATTAGCTAACTTTTATGTCTTGAGATCTGTGGTTTTTATTTAGGTTTTTGATAATGTAGTCTATTTTAATAAATATCCTATTTGCAAACTCTTGATAATGAGATACATTGTATCATCTTATTATGTTTAATCTTCAATTACTTCTTTATGTATGATGTTCAAGATATTTGATACCTTAAAACTATTATGAGTCAGGAATTGATGCTTCTGCCCATGTAAATATGCTGTAAAATTTGGGTTTTACACCCACGAAGAGAATGCAAGGTATATGAATACTTTCAATCTTGTCCGCAATATGAAATGGCAAGAAATGACGTATAAAATATGAGTCCCACTTTTGAGAATCAATCATTATAGAGGCAACTTTCAAGTCATCTAAATATACTAGTATGTTGGTGGATAAGACTTGCTTCACTTGGGACCCAATTATCATACCAAATTGAAGCACTAACACCATTGTTCACAATGGCAATGTCACTTTTAGTTAACATATGTTTGATAGAGGCAACACATCTCCAAAAAGTTGTAAAATGACTTTTAGGTGATGAAGAGAACTAATTATATTTTTGTAGAACCCCACATACCCAAATCAAAGATAGTTTGTGAAAAGATTCCATATATATTTCATAAGAATATCTAAATTCCAATGATGCATCATAGGAATGCCAAGACCACCATGTTCCTTAGTGGTTGTAATTTGTTTCCAGGCCACTAAAAGTAGGGTCTTTTGTGAGGGTCCTCATCTCCAAATAAATAGCATTTTATCTAGATGCTTACATGCACCGACTAGTAGAACACATGTCTACATGGTATAAGGTGGAATTATACTTAGAATGGACTTCACCATGCAAACACAACACATAAAATTCAAAGTATGTGTTGCCCATCTTGTGATTATTTTTAGAGAAAGAGGATCAATTTCATTACTCGGTAGCCATATGACATCTAAAATGATAGGGCAACATGCCATTAGGAAAATAACAACACAAAATAGGATCATCAAACCATCAAAGCTCATATTAGAAATTTAGCAAATCATTGGTGCATAGCTCCTACTACACAAATGTTGAGTGAAGCGGGCTTTCACTGAGACAACCTTCAACCTGGGCATAGCTTGGTGGTAATCAAACTATATCCAATTAGTAAACCAAATGGGTATCAGTGCCACAATAGAAGCCATACACCAAGAACCTAAGAAATGAAAACCGGCCATAGAAAAATGAGATCTAGCAAGATGGAAACTCCAAGTTCTCCCAAAGGAGGGGACTAACTGAATCCCTAACAAGGGGAGCAGATGAAAAGCCGATCAATGGTGATTGCATAAAGAAACTTCCTTAAAACAAAACCAACAAAAACTAAAATTAAGGAAAAGGTGGAACAAAATGGGAGACTACTGGAACACTATTGGCATCTAGGGAGGTCATCGACCTTAGAACAACTCCACCTCAAGTAGTGGGCATTGAGATTGTGTCCTCATTACCACCCTCAAGTGACCTCACAACATCCTCAATTGTCACCTAGAATGTGCCCCGAAAGCCAGTGTCTTTCAACTATCATGGAGACTGCCAAAACGAGAGAAGCGTCAGATTGGAGAAGACCAGCCCCTGAAAATTCCATCCATAATAAGGCCTAGTCAAGGCCCATCTTGTGAGGGTGTATCAGTCAAATAAAAAAATCAAAGTATTGCAGCTACATATATGTAAAGTTGTGAAATTGACTGAAATGTCCATGAAGTCATGAAAGATCACGGTATGCATCTGGGACATATCTGAGAAAGGAACTCCCCAAATGATCAGCTTCCTCAATCAGACATCAAAATTTTCTTAATGAAGCTTTGAGACTATTTCCATAGTAAAATGTAAACAAATCATATATGATTGAAGGTCTCCATCAGGATCTCATCATCAATCATTATTTGTCAATCCCAAGTAGATATCAATAGGTGCATTGGGCACCACTTCTATGTGCCATAATTGCTAGCAGGTCAGAGGGAACACACAACCAAAGGGAGGGGATGCTATACTGAAAACTTGTATTTTTTTAGTCTGTGAGGAAAAACCAAACCCAAAGGAATAGTGGTCATGTGTATTGACCCTTAAAGCCTCAAACAGGTCACTCAATTGCAGGAAACAAGATGATAATCTAAAAAATTGGATTTTGAGGTTATCACGTCAAAGGAGAAAACTAATGTAACAAAAATCCACAGTTGGTTTTAATGAAGGTCGGTGCATCATTTCCATTAGTACATGATCACCTGAGAGACCCACCAACCTCATCATTTTTGTCCCAAAAGATTGAGATTGGGGACTTAATAGTGATGAAATGGAGTAGTTTTAGGCATT
Organism: Alisma plantago-aquatica; assembly: GCA_963693085.1. NCBI lineage: Eukaryota > Viridiplantae > Streptophyta > Magnoliopsida > Alismatales > Alismataceae > Alisma > Alisma plantago-aquatica. The sequence continues at coordinate 182,346,297 of OY856414.1, read as the reverse complement.
ATAAAAAGACAGGTTATGGTGCGAGTAAAGTTTCTACACCTTTAATTTGTTAGAGATGGATTCTTCCTTTATATCAAGATCACCATCTCTAGAGAAATCTCAACTCCGTCATGACATCACATGGTGATCCAACTTCAATTAATAGTGATGGAATATACTATTGGCTCCTATAAATATTTTTAGGTTAAAAACCACCATTTACAAGGCTAAGGGTTGCAGCTACTACATGTAGTGGAGGAGGGGGAGAGGTGGCATTTGGGAGTTTCTTGTGTCAGGGTATCTAGGGCTTGAATTATGGATGGAGAGAATGGGAATGACTTATAGAGTCTGTTGGTGGTGATATACGAGGTGGAAGTTGAGTGTAGAGGGAGAGAGAAGTTGGGGCCTCTCATCGCTACTGTCTCTTCACAACTTGCAGTTTGTGCAAGGTTGAAGACGGAGTCCTTAACCCTTTAGATCAAGTTCTGGTGGCTCAGACAAAACACAGAGCACATGTGATAGTGTGTGACACATCAAATGCATAATGTAAACACTTAGGTGATCTGAGATTAATCAAGCATATTCACTACATAACTAGGTTAAAATATACACAAGTGTCCCTCCTTTTCTCCTAACACTAGATAAAATAATTACCTTTATCCGATTTAAATGGTATTTAGAATATTTTCTAATCAAAACCCAAGGGTTCCAAATATCATCTCATAACTTGCATTGAGCTAGGGAAAAACATGTTTTACATGATTAGGCATTTAGGATAAATAATATATTAGTAAAATTATACAAGGACTGACACTTGAAAATTGAGGGAAAATCTAATATACCATGAAACACTTAAATATCAGAAGAGATAACATAATATAGTCATATAAGGCTCATTTTTATATAAACCCTAGTCATTCATATAGGGGTTACTTTGGTGTTTGACATTATTGGCATAACTAGTTACATTTAGTCTAGGAGAAATTTTTAGGGATGTTATAGTGGGTGATAGTTGATCATGTAAATTAGATAATACTAGCATATTCACAATAAGTGTGCTTAAAAATTATTGTCCTATATGATCACGAGGAAAAAAATTGGTCCTTGGGACATAATATGGAAATAGAAATTGACTTCTAAGTATTTGACATTCATTTGGCTTGTAGCTCATCAAGAAATACAGATAAATTTCAGACATCATTAGAGACACTTTACTGATAATGCATTTTTTTCTCCATGTCTGCATCTGCATGAAGATGCTCTTCACATGTTACATGATTGTCCAAAGGTAATACATATTTGTCAAAACACTCAATTCCCACAATGATATCCTAACTTATTCATAGATCACTTTACTTCTTAACTGACTAAATATACTATACTTAGTATCAATTATTATTGAGTATTTTTTATAACATGCTTCAAGATATGGAATACTTGAAATTCAAATATTTTATGTATACTCTTATTAGTACTAAGTATATTGTAAGAAATATTTGGCAACAACTACATCATACTAAATTGTCTTGGTCCTGCATGCCTAGTGCCAATGGATTTTACAATATTGTCTCATTCTTCACATGTTATTGCACCTATTAATTGAGTTCATCCTCCTTAGGGCTGGTTGAAAATCAACACAGATGCTTTGATTAAACGAGAAAAGGCTTATCTTGTAGTTGTTGTTTGTCTTTATGATGGATAAGGAATTCACGATGGGAAACAAATATGCCAATATCTTCTGCATTGATTGTTGAGACTATAGTAATATGTCACTAAATCTAATAATGCATCTGTAGTTCAAGAAATCCTTACTTCATTTGGTTCTTTCCAGCTCTAAATGGATGGATTTCTTTGATCGCAAAGCTATTGGCTGAAAATTGGGTGGTCAAGATTTTGTGGATAGCTCGACATGAAAATCAAGAACATATCACCTAATGAGGCTTCTCATAAATTCCATACATGATACACTTACATTCATACAAGCTCCTATTGGTTTTGTAGATTCAATCCTTGATTGTTTATGCTCTGACTAACATGAATTTGGTCTATGTAATGACTTTGACAAAGTTTTTTCTTCTTTCTTTTACAATGAAAGATTAATAAATTAAGAACCTCAATTCCCAAATAAAAGTGTGATGCAATTTAAGTTACGATTAAATTAGGTATGGGGTATTCCACCCTTCCCTCCTAATATGATTTCTCCTTCAAATCATAAAACATTTTGGTATTTCCTATTTATCTCTTCTAATAGATCACGTGTGGCTTCCTTAACACCATGATGATGCCACAAAGCCTGCACCAGGATTGTAAGGTTCTTTGTCAATTTGTTCACACTACAATCCAAAATCAAAGCTACTCTATATACATATAAGATGTTTTCATCAAGATGCACTTCCACAAGTTTTGAGGTCTACTTAGTGTGAATGTGAGCCTTCCTTAGCAGCAAAAGAAACATGTAATATTGTGTAAGTGACTCTACTTTGACTGTATCTCTTAAAACTAAGTGTCTTTACCAACTCTATTAGTGAGAGCATAAGGCCCCATAAAACTAGGATCAAGTTTTCCTTTTCTGTAAAAACTTAAAATGCCTTTTGAAGAAAAGACTTTTTGATGAAAAAGGTCTTCATCTTGGAATTCTAGTAGGCTTTAGTTTTTTTCCTATCTTGTTATGCCTTCAAGTGATACTTAATAATCAATATATTTTCCATTGTCAGTGACACCATCTTAGGTCCTAATGAGGCCATTGACATGCCTCATACTAACAAAGTGGTGAACTGCAATGCCCTCCATACAATGCCTCATGTAATACTATGTTGATACTCCTCTAATAATTGTTATTATAGTATAGTAAGTGGTCTACGTATTACTCCTACAACTGCATAGATTATCCTAGTATACACCTACCATTTTTGTGGCTAGGCATGGTCTATACCTCATTGTACTCCCATAAACTTAACCTAACTACTTTTCTAAGTTAGATTACTTAGCTTCAATCTCCTTACCTGTATACTATACCTACCAAGACAAATGAAATCCATAAACATGTACTAACGTTGATAAGTGAATAATGCATTACAAAAACAACAAAATTTCTTCTGTATAAGAGTTGGAAATGATGATTAGTTCAACAAAGTAAACTGTTCAGCATAAAATAGCATGGGAGATACTCCCCCACTCCCAATAAAAGTAATTTATTACTCGTGGTGTGATGATGAAAGCACAAAAAAGGTTCGTCCTTGGAATAAATTATGGGATTGATAAACAATGGACTAGATCCAAGGGGAAGAATAAAGATAATTAGGAATGTCGTGGAAACCTAGATTGTGAATAGAAGATCATTGAATGGATGACTTGAATTCTCTTCCCATGATCTAGAAGGAAAGGAGATTGTCAATTGGCATAGAGCAAGGCACGTAGTAAGGTGGTCGATGAAAAATATCTTCACCCACTTCTCTTCCCATTCTATAGTAAGGTACAATTTGTCCATCTATACATGGGTGGATGTCTACTAGATTTCTTGACCTAATATAGGTTGGATTCTTCCTTTTTATGTGAGTCAAATATATTTATAGGCTTGCAAAACATCAAATTCCTATGTTTTCACCTATTGGTTGTTGCATGACATGTAGTCAAAATTGACATTATGTACTTGATAGATCAGTAGTTGTATGGGGAAATATTTATGGGCAGTACATGGTATGTTATCTGGGAGCACAACATGTACTTTTCATATCAGTAGGTGATAGAAAATTGTTAGCACACCACAAAAGTAGCCTATACACCGTGTTGTTGCCTTCAACACTTGGCATGTTTAACTGTTGAAGATTATGTCATGTAGTCTAGTCTGACAACACCATGTGTATTCCTCTGTCTGAATGCAAATCTCATATGATGTTCACAAAATCTGAAGTATCTTTCTCTGATTCATATGTAAAGACTTTCAAAGTGAGATATAGGACAACATGACAGTACTTGTAAACAAAAGCATGAGGAGAATAATTCCAAATCAACAAACGTTACATAATTTTGCATAATATGATATATTAACGCCACAAAACTTAGCGATAAGTGCCTCATACAAATGCTAAAACACTATCCTATGAAATCCCCCTAAATTTAAACTATTTCTTATCCTCTAGTTATCTAAAACATATAATTTGGTGGAACAACAATGATGATGTAAATCATGTATAAATTGCCCATAATGTGATTTATTCAATAGTGTATTTTTTTAATGATTCAAGATTTTTAGCTATACCAACTCCCTTGTTTGATATCATGGCATTAGACATTAACTATGGAACAGATGATTTAAATGGACATATAAAGTGAAGAGAAATATAAAGGTGAATTAGATACTCTTGTAAACCAAACGCAAGAACAAAGTACACAATCTCAAGTAGTAAGCATGAATGAGATGTTTTACCACCAAACTTATAAAAAACAACCAATGTAGAAAAAACATAAATGATTTATATATTAACTTTCATGTTTTACAAAAAAACGGCTATGAATAAATCATACCTACATGGAATGCTAATTGGGACTAGTTACTCCTCCTTATCACATAGACATGACCATCATGACCAGATAAAACATTCAAGCAAGATAGGAAGTAGCCTGTATACTAGGGGTTTATTTATACATGGAAAACATTACTCAAATTCCCAATATTCATATTTGAGTTCTCATTGGAACAAGGATTGCCTATTATATTTTTACCCTCTACATGTATCATATGAATTGAATTTCATACATTGGAATTCATCTAACTTCAAAAAAATTCTTGGTTTAGAAACAAATAAAACTCCAAGAATTAGAATTCATGAACTCACTTGGCTAACTCATAAATATAAGTTCAAGTAGGTATACTTAAAGAACCAATGACAAATATTGTTGATCAAGTTGGCATTCAATAAAATCCAAAAATTTTAACATCAATGACTGAATTTATCATTTTCTTCAAACTCATTGGGCGGTTGATACAAAACGATGTGATTTACATTATATATGGACACCATAGGATATCTTAACTAAGTGAGATGTACAAATAAAAAGACAACAATCATGTCAAAAATGACGTAGATAAATCCTAAGCATAAAACATGAAATTGTAGAATTGTATACCTACAAAGGAAAAAGTAAGATAGAGACTACATTATCAGCCAACTGACCCCCTAAGTGTTAAATATACATTGTCCTAACTATAAATACAAACCAAGGAGAGAGGAAACAAGGTACATCATTATGGTGGTGGATGGAACTAGTATGAGGAAGAGCTCCATCCTCTATTCTTATAAGAAGAAGAAGGATAATGGATCTTCAAGTCCTTGTAGGCAGCCCATGGTGTAGTGTGTCCTCAAGAGGTGGATGTTGCAGATAAGGGTGAAAAAGAGGTGGATCTTAGTGCGTTGGGCATGGCGTGTGTGGCTCATACTTGTGCATCTAGGGTTTCACACCAAAACAACCTATTTTTTGTGTGAGGACTTGGTTGTAGCACTTGAGATTTATATTAGATCCCCTGGATCAACACTATACAAGGTGTGCACTATCATTTTATAATGTGTACATTGTTTTTATAAGTTTTTGAATAGACCTTTGTTGATGAAAAATACATCGTGTAATGTCTTTCTAATCTGTATTTGATCCCATTGTTGGCAATGAAGATAATTGTGGTCAATATGAAGCACAAAGTGTAACATATTTTTACAATGTACAAAAAATTGTTGTTGTTCACTATGTAAATGTATAACATTCCATGAAATGTGGAATTACATAGTATTCTACACTTATGTGAAAATTTCAAGTCACCTCCATAAATTACACAATGTAAAGATTAAAAACACAAGTTGTAGTTTAAAATATATATAGTTCTGATGAAGTCCACTAGTGTACTACATGTTGCATAATGGGGAAACAATGTGTTCTTTTGGCAGAAAAACTAGTAACTTCATGAATACCTCCTCCTTGTAATATAAATAGTTCATATGAAATAACATGATAAGTGATCAAAAGGCATTTCAAATAACCTCTCACATGGGTGATTGGAGTCTACATATTTGTAGAAAATTAAGAATAAGAATGGAATATCCTAAACTAAAATTAATTATGCTAAAATCTCATTTGTGGTTACAACTCCCATAAAAGCCCTCCAGTTATAGTTTAGAGTGGATTCTTCAATTTTTTCAAGCTCCTTATGAGGGGGGAGGGGGTTCCAATTGGGTTGGGTTCTCGTTGGTTGGGCATGCTCCAATTGGAGCTTTTGCTATGGATGTGGATGCCTATTGTGTAATGTTGTTTTCTATCATCCTTGATTAATTAGCTATGAAATTCACATTGATAGAGATCTTTTTTGTAATACATCCTTCATGGATATTCCTTTTAAACAAATTCTTCGTTCTAATTTATTAGGGTGGAGTCAAAGGTATTCATAAATGATTCAAATTTAGTATTTTGTTGTTGTGACTAGTGGTTTGAATTTGTATTTCCATCATTATTGAATCCAAGAGGTACTCTATTTATTTTTTTATTTTTGATATGTTGGTGTGGGGCTTTCTGTTGATTTTTGATATTGTTTTTATGGTAGGAGAAATTTGGATGGTATATCCATGTGGGGTTATAGGTGTTGAATAACATGTCATAGTTTTGTGTGTTCTTGAAGTTTCACATGTAATTGAACTACTCCTCATATTTGTAAGATGATGGGAATGAAGAATATGAATGTCCTACTCCTCTACATGATTCACATGTAATCGTAATAGAATTGGCTCTGTGTATTCATATCTAGTCAAGAGTATTAAAGAGTTCATACATATTTGTTTTTTATATGTTAATGGCATCAACACATATCTTTCATCCTTGTTTGGTGGTTGAAGCATAAAGAGATATGGGAGTTGTTTCTTAGTATCATCGACAATGATTTAGTGAATTGTCCTCAATAATTTTATAGGCCTATTTTAAAGTTTATTCATTAGTGTTTTAAGAACATGTGTTGAAGTTATTTAAATGTTCTTGTGAGTCATAAGAAGACCCACTATCCTTCTAAATAGAACTGAATAGTTTGTTCCTCAAGTTGGCTATCTTTCTCAATGATCAATATTTTATAAGAAAGCCTTTGAGCATTTCATCCCAAGTATTGATGAAATCATTAAAAAAACTAAAATAGACAAGCTTTAGCTCTATTCTAAAGGGTAAAAACAATAAATGTAGGCACACACCTTTAGTGGGGTTGTCTCTTATGTTGAATGTGCCAAGGTACTATAAGAACTCTGCAACATGGAGTGTGGATATTAAAGGATTGTTCATCTATATCTATTTTTCCAAATAAATTGAGGGATTATAGAGGAACTGTTTTCCTAGATTGTAGGACAAATGATTTCTTCATCCAGATTGAAGGTTGTAGGGATAGAGAAAACCTTAAAATGATGTGTCTTGATCATTGCTTCTTCTCAGTTAAAATTTATTAGTGGAATTAGTGTGATTGTTCTTTGTATTCTTAGAAAGTTTCTCAAAGTGTTGTCATTACCGGTCAAAAATGAGTACAATCCTGAGTTGGTGCTCCTTGTTTGTGGCATGCACAATGGAAAAAACTCTACAAAAAGAAGCAATTGAAAATTGTTAGTGATAGATTTATGAAGTAGAAAATGTCGAAATAGATGAGAGAATGATAACTATGAACTGAATGAAATAAATTAATGATGGTGTAACATCAAAATGAATGAAGTGAGTGAATTAATATAATCTCTGTTACTAATTAGAATTTTTACTGTAATAAGACCATTGAGTCCCCAACAATGGTGACAAGATATTTTTTATCTATTACCACGAGTACTAAAGTTATAACATGAGTCAAATCAATTGCACTACAAGTATACAATATCAAAATACTAGAGATCATTTCTAATGGAAATGATATTATGAGCTACATAACATCCAACGGTTCAACAAGATAGATTTTTTCAAAGGTTGAATTTTCGTTTGCATGAATTAAAATTTAAGATAATGAAAACAGCATTGAAGTGTTTTTTAATCTAGAGAAACATCATTGGGAAAAGTGTTTTAGCTAACTATGCATCTCATCCAAAAAAAGCAATATCAATAGGCACATATCATTTTTATAGGAAAGCAAGTGGTCTATGAAATACTCATGTAAATACATACATTTGCCTAGTTTACACCTACCACTCTTAAGTCAAGGAAAGTTCTAAACATCTTGGTATTACCCCAACTTAATGTCACTATTCTGATTGATTATATTACTTGGTTTCAAAAAAATGTTATTATCTATCCACTCTACCTTTTTGTACAAGTGTAAAGGCATAAAATGTGCATCTGTGGTGACTAATCAATAACACGTCACATAAATATTATAATTATTGTTGAATAAGAATAAAAAAACAATGATTAATTCATTAAAATAATTTGTTAAACAATTAATAATGAGCAATATATTCCCTCACTCCTAAGAAAAGCAATTACTCATTTATAGCATGACCATGCAAGCACCAAAAAAATGCATTCCTAAAACAAATTTGGGGGAATAATAAACAATGCAATAGATCTAAGGGAATGAATAAAGATCATCATGAAACTATACTGAACCCATATTTTTGGTAGAGGAGTGCCAATTAGATGTTTTCTATTCCCCAATTCTTCTTTGGAGGCAATGGTAATTGTGAGTCCAAGTAGAGGGAAGAACATATGATGGTCATGGTGGAGAAGATCCACTCTCTCTTCTCTTACCATGCTCAAGTAGGGTGCCATTCATTGTCCTCTCGTCTGGTGCACGTTTGTTATCTCTATTAACCAAGTATGGATTGAATGCTTCCCTTGTATGCAGTTCAAGTCTACTTCTAAGTATGTAAAATGTTAAACTATTTCTACCGACAAGCTTTTACGTGTCATGTACTTAACATCTATAAAATTTACTTGATCGATTAGTAACTATATTGGGGAAATTTATGGGTGTTACACAACATACAATCTGAGAGAGTGTTGCATACTTCGTATATCAATGGATATTTGGGAATTTTCAGAAATTCATAGATGTATCCAATACGCCATGTGTTTCTACAAATACTTGACTTGATTAAGTGATGAGGATTAAGCCATGTAGTCTGAAAACACTCTGCATAATCCTTTATCATAACACAAATATCCTCTAATCTTCACAAAATCTAAGGAACATATCTACAGATTGGATCTTCATCCCATAGAGTGATATATATGACATGAGAACAATACTTGCAATGAATATTTTGTATACTTTGTATATCAATGGATATTTGGGAATTTTCAGAAATTCATAGATGTATCCAATACGCCATGTGTTTCTACAAATACTTGACTTGATTAAGTTATGAGGATTAAGCCATGTAGTCTGAAAACACTCTGCATAATCCTTTATCATAACACAAATATCCTCTAATCTTCACAAAATCTAAGGAACATATCTACAGATTGGATCTTCATCCCTTAGAGTGATATATATGACATGAGAACAATACTTGCAATGAAAACCATGAGGAGAATAAAAAGATAAAAAGCAACATAATTTGATATATTATATCTATAAACAACAAAAATAGACAACAATCTCTTAATCAATAAGGAAAAAGACCAAACAAAATACTTTTATCAATCTCATAGCAAAGAAACCTCCCTCTGTACATGCATTTGATAGAAAAACACTTACATATCCCTTTTGAGGAATCTAATTTATTTTTTTAGAAAGAAAATGATGAATTTCTTCTTAAAGCATCTTCCATGACATTTCCCTTTCCTAGGTGATAAATTATTATAAATTCATAGTCCTTAATATCCATCTACAAAACTATGTATTTAAGGTCCTTGTGATCTGTGAAGATCTAACACTTCATCCTATAAAGGTAGTGCATCCACACACTCATAGCTAAAACCAGTTCTGCAAAATTTGTATCATGTACTGGGTAGTCTTTCCCATGCTTCTTGAGATCTATGGAAGAATAATATATCATATTCTTGTTTTGCATTTGCACACAACCTAATACATTTTTGGTTTCTTACACTACAACAATGACTCTATCTTATTGTGATCTAATCAAATCCACTTCCTTGAGATGACATGACCAATAAAAGACACATTAGTCATACCAAATTCACACTTTATAAACTTTGCATGCACTAGATGCTTTGTCGAAAACTCTAAAACCATGTGAAGATGGTGTTCATGCCTATCTTGATCCTTGGGGTGGATCAATATGATATCTATGGACACTACCACGAGTAGATCTAAATAGTGCTCGAACACCACATTCATCAAATCCAAAAAATCTATAGGTGCATTGTTTAGTGCAAAGGGCACAACCACGAACTCATAATGACCATACCTAGCCTTAAGTGTTGTTTTATATGTGCCATTTTCCTTGATCCTCCAATGATGGTATATAACCTCAAATCTATCTTGCCCAAAAAATGTATCACCCTTTAGTTGATGAAACATTTCATATAACCTCAAAAATGGATAATTGTTCATCAATGTCCCCCTATTGAACTATTCTTAACCTATGCACAACCACGTAGATCCATCCATCTTCTTTATGAAAATCATTGGTACTCCACAAGGGGGTGTGTTCAATTTTATAAGCATGTTTTCCAACAGCTCCTAGCATTCCATTGTCAAGTCATTCATCTCATCTAGTGACATGTTGTATGGCTCTTGTGGCATAGGTTGCATTCCATGTACCATGTTGATTCTAAAATCAATCTCTCTAGGAGGAGGAACACCTAGAAACTTATAAGGAAACACATCCTCAAACTCTCACATGACCTAAGCATCCTCAACTCCTAACCTGAGGTTAGAAAGAATAGACAACCTACTAAATATAGATTAATAGCAATTTTCCCAATCCTAAATGAAATCTACCCATACCAGAGGGGTCTCTCTCCTTGCACCTATTAGGAAATTTTAGGAATCCTTTCCTTGTATGTACAAATTGTGCTAATAAATATGTACAACCTAGACTCATAATATTCTCTTCTATAGATTATGACACCAAACCCATAGGGTGGATACTCGTATCTCTTTGGAAAGACTAAGAGTTATTACTAACCTTGAACTCCACAAACTTGGGCCCATAGTCCAAAAAAGACATATATGCCTCTGTGATATCCATTCCTAAGATTGCATCATTTCCATGTATATCAAGTGGTATGAGATCCACTCGAATGTTGTGCCTCAAGAATGGAGGACACAAGATGGAAATAGCTCCAGTAAAATAGTAGAACCTACAAGAATAGTTTCTATCAGAAGTTGATTTGATCTAACACTACTATGAAAGTTATAAAGGAATGTTACCTCTCTCATGATAAAGTAAGTGTGTCACACCTAGGCCAACAAAATTAGTTGCTAAATAAAAACAAAGTAAACCAAATGAGAAGTTCTAATTGAACAGTTGCTACCCATGGGTTGATAACTCCTTTCAAATGAGTCCCTACATAGACTTGAGCTCTTTCTGGTGGATGTCCACAATATTTACTTCTTCATTTTGGTATGGATGATCTTGTCCATGAAGTGTGGCCTTTTTAGTTTTCAAAATGTTTTAGTGTTATGAACCTTGTCAACGTTCCTTTGTTGATGTGTCATTTATTGGTATTACTGACGAAAAAACATGTTAAGATGTCCAAATTGGCCACACATATAGCACTTCCTAGTCTCATACTAGAACAAACTTGACCTATTTTTCCTATAAGTGGGGATCCTTCACCTCTACCCTTAATGAATGACAACTATGATTGTACATATTCCCTTGGCCCAAAGATTGCATGTCTCTATTGTGATAGTTGATATTGTTGTTATGGTGGTGCTGGTGTAAAATAGATCGACATCATATAACCCCCATATTGTTAACCATGTGATGGGTTTGACCTATTCCATGACTAAACATCATTGTGAACCCCATAGAATATCTTAAATATAAAAGGAAACATTCTAAATAATAGGATCATCTAAGGTAGATGGAACCCCACCAGGTTTCACTTGAAGGTATTATTATCCTTGGATTGCTCTGCTTTAATCATTACTTACTCCAAACCTAGGGACATCATGTCCCCATCCATGCAACGGAAAGCAACAACATAAGTAAGAGATATTGACTCTTTATTACAAAGAAAATACATATATGTTTCATATGAAGAAAACTTGAAATGAATTAACTTAATACATTCTTGAATCATTTATCACATGAAGAATTGGCCAATAAATGTATGCATATCTCTATGAAGTGCACTTAAGAGCACATAATTCAAGTAAAGTCCTTGACAACCTCTTGAGGTCCATGATTTGAGAATCATATAAAAATGATTCAGGGTTGAATATCTAAACATTAACATTACCATTCACATGAATATAATCTTAAACTTGAATCTATACCATGACGAGATTTATCCGTCATTAAATTTATTAATCATGAATCATATTATGTAATCTTTCTATTCACGGTAATCATAAGACAAAAGATATACCAATCATTAAGAAATTGATATAGTGAACATGATTTAGAACATTGAACTTGAAATCATAATTCCTACGATGTACATAACATTCAAATAATGATAAATAACTATACACATAAGAATGACCCATTTTCATAGACTAAAGTAGATCCTAACTTAGTTTTATATGATCTTGAGTGAATTCTAGATCTTTTAAAATTAACATAATTTATATTAGTTACCATCTTAGTTACAATATAAACCCTTACTTGAGTCTTTCAAGGAATTATGGTTAGATATGATGTATTTAGGATTTGAAAACACTAGAATGATTCCACTTGGAAAATCCTTTCTAAAGGATATTTTCACGGATTTTTCAGACCAACATTTGACTTGCTATGAGTTTTGGAAGATAGACCAATCAGTAACTCTTGAAAAGCCATGTAGTTATGTCATATCCACTCTGCCTCCTTGGCCTATCCCTGTCAAAAATAGGCCAATGCCACACGACATAGGAAAATCATAGATTCGGTGAAAGAGATAAAAAATGATGAAAAATCCAAAAATCCCTTGGTATTGTGACATAATGATTTAAAATAGGGGTAAAATTGTAATCGTGCAAGGTCATACTCCTTCAACCTTCTAATGAACCCAATTTTTGAGTTCTTTACACAGTAGATGAAATATCATGTTGAACTCTAGCATCGTAGTTGGAAGTTGTGCTTGAAGACCATGTCCCTATCTCTGCAATGGTGTCGTAGTCTCATAGAACCCTAGATTGGGACTCAGGATGATCAGAGGTTGAAACACATTGTTCCTCCATGGCAGGGAAGCAAACAAAGACATAAAAAAACTAACCACACAAATGGATCTGCAACACCTTGGAGAAGGTGTAGGAAGGTAAGGTACTCTTGGAGGCAGGCTGAATTGTGGAAAATGACTCCATAATGATAAAATCATGATAAGGAACCCAAAAGAGGGGAATCAGTGTACTTGGAAAACTATAAAAATGGATGCCTAACAAGCTTCATGGAGGTCCTCTTTGGCTTACAATAGTTTTTTCTAGGTTCAAAATAGGTGGTGGAGCACTTATGGACTCAGGCAGGTAACCACTTGTGGGGTTCAAAGTTAGGTCGTTGGAAATTGTAAGTAGGTTTTAGCGATGCCAAAGGGTTTTTGGAGGTCATTAGTTTGCTTTCAATGACCTATATATATAGTCTACAATATGAGTTAATGAGGGGATCTCTGTGGGTGGAGTTTTAGTAGAGGAAAGGCTTCAGCTTGTCTGGCATTAAAACCCATGATTTTTGGGATCACTCGTAATGAGAAAGTGTGGTGATCGCTTCTAGATTGTTCCCTTATGTTGGGATCAAGAATATAAGGCACATAGTGGCAAATTGAATCAGAGAATGATAGAGTCTTGTGTAGTCCTAGATACTTTGGGTGTCAGGAGAGTGATAAGAGCAAAGACTCATTTACATACTTAGATCCAAAGTCTGACTCGAACATTGCTATGGACTATGACACGTAAATACTAAGACTATAGATATAATGTTGTAATGATTATATAATTTACAAATTATGGTATCAAATAATTGTGGTTTCTTTACTATTTAGGTTGAGGGGACAAAAGAGTTCTATTCAAACTCAAATTTTGACCAAGGTCTTTTTAAGGTAGGACTGGCAATCAGGTAGGGTCATATCGGGATTTGACACGTAAAGTGAATTTTAGATCTAATTCGGGTCCTAAATCAAGATTATTCGATGAAGTTTATGAAATACATAAATTTGTAAAGTATTTGATTGCATCATTGTTTATAAGACATTCCAAATATGTTATGAATTATTAATATTTGATAAATCTTTGTAAATTTCACCAAAAGGCACATTTTGGATCATTTCATATTACTCTCGGGATGAACAGGCCGGGTTGGGGTTATGCGGCTGCCTACAAACTAAATTTTTCACACATGGTTGAATTTTAGTATGGAATTAAATTAGCATTTTTGAGTTTAATTTAGGTCATTTTGAGTCAGAATTTTGGTTGGGTCTGAGATTGATAGTGCTAATTTTGGGGTCTAGAACCTTCTTATGTACTTAGCTTCTATATTTGATGAATGGTTGAGTATCTAGTAAAGTAAGATTATTATCATATCAACTATATTTAAAGAGGTTAACACACTATTATTATTCATGTAACATCTCAATTACAATCATTTAGGTCACATCATAAACTTAGCTTAATTGGGGTTCTTTTTGTGTGACTCATTCATCAATTAGGGTTAAGTTTAATGCAATGAAAACAAAAACTAATAAGTTATAATCATTGCTTACTTAATCTACTTGAACATGATTTATAAAATATATTTGGATTTACAATTAAGGATTCATTCATAAGTTTAAAAATTGAGGATGTTACAATTTTAACCACCTTATATAAATTTTTTCATCAAAATTTAAATTTTCTACCTTATGGTATGTATGATGATTGCAATGAGGCATTAGATAGCTGATTTGACATTGATAAAGGTAATTTCATCTATTATTTTTGTCTCAATCATGGGATGATGACACACACATAGTAGATGTCTAAAGAATGATGTTACTTGATGACATATGTCTTCAAATTGAAGACCTAAATAATGAGATCCTATGTACAATAAGAGTACGTACATTCTTGTTATGTCCCTGTTTGTATATTACTATGGAAGAAAAATAGAAAATAGTAATACACAAGACTAGAGTGTGTTTTATATGATGACAGAGTCTCATTAGTCATAATATGGGATATGAAGTCAAGCACAGAGGTACTTGTAAGAGAACAGTGTATAAGGTAGACAAACCTTACGAGGCATACATGGATACTATGAAATGGTAGTCACAATCAGCTCTCATAGTGATAGTGGTGATTTTGGTTCTTAGACTTAAAGTCACTACACTCATCACATGTTGTCTGATGTACTTTCACTTCATCCAATGTGATCTTAAATAAGAGTTGCCATAAAGGTGATGCATGGGTGCATTGTGACATATGGGGATTGGTGTGAGTGATGTAGATGGGATTTGTTCCTCCAACAAGAGAATGATATAGGCCACTTGATAAGCAAGATTGAGAAATGTATTGTCATACTCATGTGACTCAATATGTGATTTATGAGTTCACATGCATCTTATATAGTTTTCTCTAGTTCAAGGAACATGGATTGAACGTTGAGAGGATGACAATTCAATGCCTCAAATTCAGTATGGATATTAAAGACAAAGGAACTATATGATCACAGTAACACTTGTAGGTTTAAGTTGTTCTCCAACTTTTCAAATTACTTGGGTAGCAATGATGTGTTGCTAGATACCACTATCGCTTGTGATGTCATTAATTGGTTATGGACATTCACAGCCAACGTAATTTGGGACCTATCGGGTCACAAACATAGGATGCACTTGGAATAGGAGTTCATTCATGAATGATGTTTAATTTGATTACTAAAGTATTTAGGTATTAAATTTAAACAACAATGGTTGAGAATTGGTTGACTGGACTGTGAACCAATGAGATCAAGTGTTGAATCAATTGATTCAAGTGTCAGGTCAATTGGAAACAACATTGGTTGAATAATACTTGAACTAGAGGCATAAACCGACTAGTTCAAGGTCTGAGATAACCAGTTCACGTGTTGAACCGCCTGGTTCAATGATCAATTTGATTGGATCAAGTATTGATCTTGACATCATGTTTTGCTTTAATCAAATATTGAATGTCAATGTGATTTAAAACTGGAATGCATGTGAACTGACTGGTTCACCGTTCCTAGCTTCTAGAAATTTTATGAAATTCCATCTCTTCGACACCCAGATCGACTGGAAACCCTAACCTTAGCTCTCCTATAAATAAAGGGGTATTGGGTGCTTCCAGACATAATAATAAGATCTGAAAATTATTGTTCTCTCTAGTTTTGGTAACCAAGAGAGCCATAGAAAGTCCTACCCATCAAAGGGATGGATAGAAAGGGAGAGAAAATGGGAGAGCAATTTAGTGGAAGCACCCTGACATTCAAAGGGGAAACTCCTTTTTGTTGACTCTAGTAGAGCAATGTGGAGTTCCCAGCGGTCTGTGTGGACAACTATTGAGGTGAGGAGGCCTTTTCCACCCGCTAGGAGAGTGCTATCAACCGTCATTTGTGGTGTTGCACTAGGAGGTCGTTGTTGAACATTGCTCATGTGTTGCTTCGAGAAAAAGCATCTTGCTGCAAGGATAAGTTGTTGGACTTGTTCCAGGACTAGGTATATCTCTTACAACCCTCTTTTATAGATATACTGTTGTTTACATAATCTACTAGTTTGGAATCAATCATTAAAATTTTGGTTCTGATTCCTTTTCTTTTATCCCAATTTCCCAAAAGTGGTATCAGAGCCATGTCAATTTACATGTATCTAGATTTAAACCCATGTAATTTGATATATTTTATTGCATGCGATGTGGATATTAAAATTATTAATGTACATAACTGATTAAACACCACATACGAGCCCACAAATATGAATAAATATATATGATATGATATAAATGCAATCAATACATTTCTCCCTAAAAGTTTTTTGATGGTGGATGTAAACATGGTTATGGCTGACACTCCTATGGATTGTGTGCTTGGTTGTTTGGTTTGTTTCCTCTTATTATTATATTTGCATACTGAGCCACTCCCCTCCTTTCCAAATGTAAATTAATGCTCCTCATCCTATATTCCCCTGGAATGTAACTCGAGGTTTTCCCTTTTACAATGTAACATGAAATAGAAAATTTTCATTTATGTTTTCTAGTGAGAAGGCATTCTGCACTAGACGAACCGACTGGCTCAGATGGTGAACCAATCAATTAGAGGACCAAGGATGCTAGACGATAGGAGGAATGAATTGACTGGTGGCCAAACCAATCGGCAGGAGAAGTCCAGACATCGCTTGAACCCAAAGACCAAAAGATAGATATGAGAGGCCGACCGACCGACCAAGTTGCAAGTCGGTCGATTCAAGAGTTGAATTGATCAACCTAAATTGGTTTCAACACAGATCTTCATCAACAATAGGTTTCTACATATGATGTGTACCTTAGGTGGTAATTATTCCTTGTGGCTCTAGGGAATTGCATTAGTATAGCCATAACCATAGCTCGTATATTTCTAATTTCATGTTTTTTGTTTGTGGTTAAAGCATACATAAGGATGTGGTGATTGGATATGTATATGTCCTTATATAAAATCCCACAATCAAAATATTATGTCTAAGATGCTTTCCATAGGAAACACACATGAAAAAGCTTGATTGACCAAGTGAGGGCACTCCCTAGTGTGGTTTGTCATCTATTTCATGGAAGTGTGATGGTAGGTATGCGGGTATGCCCTAGAAGGCTGCATATTCTACCGTGTTGACTTATGCGTTAGGCTTAAATGAGTGACCTTAATAGGATTAAGTGTCTAGAAGCATACAGATGGACTATGACAAGGAATTGTGCATACCATCTATCCAAGAATTGCATGAGATACAATTGGAAAAAGTTTCTTATGTTAATATTTGGTTATGTGCGCCACTGTTTGTTGGGTGTTAACTTTATTGTTTGGATCTTGGCTTAGCAGAAGATTGTATGATGTAATCTTATGAACTCGTAGTGAGGGCTATCAATTTGAAAAAAAATAATGTGAGTGAATATTAATTAAAATCCTTATTAATATCGTCAAACTTATCAAATCATATCAAATATACACATTTTCTTTGTGATCCATTCTTGAGAAGGTAAAGTTGAATGGGAAAAACTTCCATGACTAGTTTTGGACATTGAGACTAGTTCTCACTCAAGAGAACAAACTCTATGTCTTGGAGACACCAGATCTAGATGAACCTCCTCCCACTATGCCTAAGGTTGACTGGGATGCTCCTTAGTTGACTGGGATGCTTACAAGAAGCACTCTGAAGATGTTGTGGATGTCAATTGCCTAATGTTATGCTCAATGAACTATGTGTTGTAGATACAACATGAGAACATGGATGTTATTGAGATGATTACACATCTTAAGTATATGTACAAAGATAAAGAAAGACAAGACAAATATGATGTCTCAAAGGTGTTGCCCAAATGCAACAGGGTAGAAGGAGATCTAGTAGGTCCCCACAAACTCAAGTTGATGGGATATGTCATGAACCTTTCTAGACAAGGATTCCACTTGGGTCAAGAGTTGTCTACAAATGTTATTCTGCAAAAATTTCATGAATCATACAACCAGTTTGTCATGAACTATAACTTGAATAATTTTGACAAGCCATTGTCAGAATCACTTGGCATGTTGAGGGCAGTTGAAGTGTAGATGAATAAGGACAAACCCATATTTGTGATGATGATCAACAGAGGGAAGTCCCAGGACATAGGTAAAGATAAGAAGAGTTTTAAAGCTAACTAGAAACTAAAGTCTTCTGTAATGAAAGCTAAGAGAGAAGTGAGTCAAGAAGGAAAATGCCACCATAGTCGCCAGCCTAGACACTAGAAAAGGAACAACCCTCTTTATATAGAGGATCTCAGAAAGAAGAAGGAGATAGAGATCTCCACTTTAGGACCTGCGAATAAGCTAGAACTGTGTGGAGCAAGAGTTGCTGCCACTATAGTTGGAATTTGTCATTTATGTAATGGGCATGTAATAGAATTAGTTAATTGCTATTGTGTACATGGCATTAATGGAAAACATCATGTATCTTGTCTGAACTAGAATATTATGAATATATTTGAGTTTTTTTCAAAGATATGGTCTTTTATTGAAGTGGACCTAATGTCTCATAGTTTATATTTGATAGTTCTGGAAATAGATTCTGAATGACTTGGTGACTCAAACAATAAATACCTATAGCATGGTCATGTGGAGTGTAAATGAGAAATGCATTTCTGGAATCCATAATGATGGTTATCTAGACTCATTTGGTTATTGAACTAATAGAAACATTCAAGTCTTATATATTGGGGAATATGACAAAAACATCTTCACTAGATGTAGTTAAAGAGAAACTATTCTATTATGGCTCATACATACATATGTATATCGACCTTTTAGAATATATACTCGAGGTAGTTAATAGTACCTCATTGTATTTATTGATAATTTTAGTAGATATGGTAGATTGTATTTAATGAAATTTCTTGAATTGTTCAAGGAGAGAATGAAGTATTAAGACACTTGGATATGATCGATGTTGAAATATATTAAATCAAGAGTGAGGACTTTCTAGGAGAATGTGATAGTGTATCACAACGAACTCCACCTAAAACATAATGATGTATTTGAAAGAAGGAATAACACCCTATTAGTCATGATGTGATTATCAATAAAATCTAGTAGAGATTCCCATTTTCTTTTTTGGCACATGCTTTACATTAAGCAATGTACCATCTAAAATGGTCTAAAAGACACCATATGAGATATGGCATGAAAAGTGTCCCAATGAGTTTGTTATAAGGATTAGGATTGAAAGCTTACACAAGATAATAGTTTCTTGAAAAGCTTTGATCACAAATCACATAAAATTTTGTCGAATACTACTTTCTTATTCCAATTCGACAACAAAATGTTTGTTGACCAGGATGGTTGTATTCCTAAAGGGGAACTTAACTCCAAAGGAATCAGTGGGAGAAAAGTTAGCACTCAAAAAGTTCGAGACCAACAAGAAAATATTGAACCTTAAGAGATAGGATTAGAACAAGGAGAATCACAACTTGTTTTAGAATCTCAAGTTCCTTGCGTAATAGAAAACCTCATAGATCTAGTAGAACACACTTGAGTTTGAAAGATTATGATATTTTACAACTCAAAAACGAAGTGAATTGGTTATAAGATGATGAACCAACAATCAACCTAGAAGCTATTGAGGGACTAGTGTCTAAGAAATGGCTTGAGGCCATGAGATCAAAAATGGAGACCATTTAAACCAACAAGGTATGACCTTGGTTCATCCACCTGAAGAGGTAAGACCCATAAGGTGCATTTGGGTGTTTTAGAAAAGACTGACATGGATGGTAGTGTACAAACCTATAAGAGAACATTGGTTGTAAAGATTTCAAACAATTTCAATATGTTGAACATAATGAACTCTTCACCAGTTGCCATGGTAAATATATTAGGATCATCCTTGCTATTTCAGCTCATTATGACTATGAGATTTTTCATATAGATGTTAAAACTACATTCCTTAACATGAATAATTATGAGGATGTGTTCCTGACAAAGCCTAAAGGTTTTATAATTTTATTAATGAAAAAAAATGTTTGCAAGATACAAAGGTCAATTTGTGGATTGAAGCAAGTGTATTAGAACTGGAATCTTCTATTTGACAAGACAATCAAAGACTCTAAATTGAGGCAAGATGAATATGAAATTTGTGATTACAAGAATTTAGTGGGAGAATATTCATATTCCACATATTAATGGGGAATAATATGTGTACACTATAAATGTTAAAACCTATCAAGGAAAGTACCTTCTCTATGAGGGATTTAGGGGAAGAATCCTATGATATAGGAATTGAGATCTATAGAGATAGATCCAGAAAGCTTCTTGACCTAAGAAACAACACATACATTAGCAAGATGTTGAAGGGGTTGAACATGCCAGACTCAATGAGAGAAAACATGTCCATGTTTCATGGAGTTAGTCTCTCATGAATCCACTGCCCCAGTTCTTGTGAACAATGGGAAAAACAAGAGTAAGATGCCACACACATTTACGATTGGAACTACATGTATGCAATGTTATGTAGTCATCTTGTTATCTTGTATGCATTGGACATGATGAGAGGATATGTACTCATCTAGTTATCTCATATGTATTGGACATAACGAGTGGATAAGTGTGAGATCAAGTGAAAGTCATTGTACTTCCATAAAGAACATCATTAAGTACTTGAGAAGCACTAAAAGGATTAGTTCCTTGGTTATGGTAATAAGGTAGAGTTGTGTGTAAAGGGTCACACTGATGCAAGCTTACAACATGACAAAGATCGCAACCTAAATTTGCGTTTGACCTTAAATAGAAATAGAATTGTAAGCTGTAAGAGTTTTGAGCAAGAGACAGTTGCTAATTCTACAATAGAAGTTGAGTATCTTGGTGCTATGTGATCAACAGAGGATACTACATGGATCAAGAAGTTCATATAGATGAACTTATGGGAGGTTCCAACCATTGGTGACACAATAGAAATAATGAGCAACAATGGATCTAATGGTCAGGAAAGGAGTCTTAGATAGCATACTATGACACTTCCATCTCATACAAAAACTCATATAATGAGGAGATGTGAAACTTGCAAAATACCTACTAGAGGCAAACATTGCTAATGTTTCTATAAAGGCACTAGCACAGTAGAAACATGATGGACACATTGAGATCACTTGGAATAAGATTCGTGGGGGATTGGCTATAAGTGCAAGTGGGAGTCTGGTTTTATATATGCCCAGAGAGCCTATCATCCAATGATTTCAATGAGGTGTTAGATACTTGATATTATAATGATAAAGTTAATTTCATCTATTTTGTTTGTCTTAATCATGAAATGATGAAACATACATAGTATATGTCTAAAGAATTATGTTACTCGATGACATATGTATTTTGGTAGAGGACCTGAACAATGTGACCATATGTATAATAAGAGCACATACATTCTTGTTATCTCCCTAGTCAGATATTACTATGGAAGCAAAATAGACAACAAGTAATACACAAGACTACAGTGTGTGTTGTCTAATGACAAATTCTCATTAGTCATGATATGAGATATCAAGTCAAGCAAAAATGTGCATGTTAGAGAATAGTGTATCGGACAGACCCTCCTTGAGAGTGATGCATGGATATCATGGAATGGTAGTTAGAATCAACTCTCATAATGATAGTGTTGATTTTGGTTCTTACACATGAAGTCACTAGACTCATCACATGTTGTTTGAAGTATTTTGACATCATCCAACGTGACCTTAAATATGAGTTGCCATAAAGGTGGTGCTCAGGTGCATTGTGACACATGGCGATTGAGTGTGAGTGATGTAGATGGGATTTGTCCCTCCTACAAGAGAATGATATCCATGCCACTTATTAAGAGAGATTGAAAAATGCATGGCCATACTTGTATGAGTCAATATGTGATATGCGAGCTCACATGCATCTCATATAGTCTGCTCTAGTTCAAGGAACATGGATTGAATATTGAGAGGATGATGATTCCCTGCCTTGAATTCAATTCAAATATCAGAGACAAAGGAACTATATGATCGCATAAACATTGATCTTGGATTGCACGTTGAAGTTGTTCTCCAACTTTCCAAACTACTTGGTTAGAAATGATGTGTTGCTAGATACCTCTCATTGCTTGATGTCATAAATTGGTTAAGGACATTCACTGCCAATGTAATTTAGGACCTATGGGGTCACACACATAGGATGCACTTGGAATATGAGTTTATCCATGAATGGTGTTTAATTTGATTACTAAAGTGTTTAGTATTCAATTTAAACAATAGTGGTTGAGAATTGACTAATTGTACTGTGAATTGACCAGTTCAAGTCATAAAGTGATTAATTTAAGTGTCATTTCAATTGGAAACAACATTGGTTGAACAAAGTTTGGACCAGGGGCATGAACCAATCGGTTCAAGGTTTGATATGACTCATTCAAGTGTTGAACCACACATTCAAGTGTTGAATTGCTTGGTTCAATGACCAATTTGATTGGATCAAGGATTGATGTTGACACCATGTTTTGCATTAATTGAATATTGAATGCCAATGTGATTCAAAATAGGAAAACATGTGAACTGACGGGTTCACCATTTGTAGCTTCCAAAAAATTCATGAAATTTTGTCTCTTCAACTCCTAGATCGACTCCTATAAAAATAGGGGTATTGAGGGCGTCCCAGACACAACAATAAGCTCAGACAATTATTTTCCTCTTTGGTTGTGTTAACGAAGACAGTCGAGCAAGTCCTACTTGTCAAAGGGAGGGTTAGCAAGGAAGAGACAATTAGGAGAGCCATTCGATGCTAGCATCCTGATGCTCAAAGGGGAAAATCCTCCCTGTTGTCTCTGGTAGCGCAATGTGGAGTTCCCCCTAGTCTACATGGACTACTACAAAGGCAAGGAGATGTTTGCCACCTACTAGGAGAACATTGTCAACTACTTCCTATGGTGTTACACTAGAAGGCCATTGCTTAACACTGTTTGAGTGTTGTTTGGAGCATAAGCATGTTGCTTCAAGGAAAAGTCATTCGACTTTCTCCAGAACTAGGTATATATCTTACAACCCTCTTTCCTAGTTACATTGTTGTTGACGTGATCTGTTGGTTTGGGAATCAGGAAATTTTGTTTCCATTGTCTTATTTGTCGTCCTAATTTCCCAACACTACCCACCTTAGAGTAGTATATATCATGTGTATTCAGTCTCTCTAATATCATCTTAAAGTTTTATTATCATACTTAGGATATCTTCTTCTCATTGTTAAAATATCTAAATTAGACTTAACATGTGTATATAATACTAACAAAGCTTGAAATCTATCATCACCTAACATGGCAAGGGACCTAGCTTGCCCCTATCTGGAGGGAGCTAACTTAGGTTTTTTGTTCCACCTTAATTCCAACTCACTATCTATGATAAATTATCCACCCTTTGTATGTATGTTTGGTCTTACTATATATATGATTAGGCTTAGGTGATTATGTGTCTCAAACTTTTAATGCCAACTCTTGTTTTCTTTGTTACTTTCTTATACATGTCGACCGATCAAATATCTAAAGGTGACATGCCTTATCACACCTATCCTAGCACCTCTCTAATGCACATTCACTTAAAAGGGATCGACAACCATGATAATATATTTAAGCACATAACATCCTCTCTAAAAAACCCCATAATCTTGTGTCCCATACATCAAACATGCGGGAAAGTGAGAGAGAGAATGCTAGATACAATTATAGAGTTAACATATAAGTTCAAAACATCTAGACACATAACCCTAATCCTTATCTAAACTTTTGACTAGACCTCCAATATCTTTTACTTACTTCTTCTACCCTTATTATAATGCATATGAATCATATTGTTGTCTGGTGGCCATCTACTTATTTTCTTTGATACCATTAATGTAATACCCCACCTTTTGGATACATACAATAACTTAGTGGAAGCATTTCACTTTTAATGGGGGTGTCACATCACGATATTCATTGCAAATAAATAAATAGATCACGAAAAAATATTCATACATTGTTCTTTGAATATAAAAACTACAAATGACTTCTTAATCAAAACTAAGGTCTAGCATATAACATATAATATCTTAAACATAAAAGGAAACATTCTAAATAATAGGATCATATAAGCTAGTTGGCACCCCACCATTTCACTTGAAGGTCTTCTAATCCTTAACTTGCTCTTCATTAATCACTATTTTCTCTAAAACCTAGGGACATTGTTTCTGCAACCATACAAAGGAAAGAAAACATAGGTAAATGGTATTGTCACTTTATAATAGAGAAAATACATATATGCTTGACATGAAGAAAACTTACCATTAATTAACATAATACATTCTTGAGTCATTTAATAGCATGAAGAATTGAGTAGTAAATGGATGTCTCTCTCTATGATGCCCACTTAAGAGTACATGATTTCTAGGAAAAACCCTTACTGCTAGAAAATCCCTTAATGGCCTCTTGAGGTCCATGATTCGAGAAGCATATAAAAATTGATTCAATCCCAATTATCTTCACATTAACATTACCATGAACATGAATGTGATCTTGAACTTGAATCTTTAACATGATGGGATTTCTTCCTCTTGAAATTTGAACTTTAAATTCATTAATCATTAATCATAATCTCTAAACTTAGTGTGCATGGTAACCATAAGACATAAGATATAGAAATCATCAAACAAATGATATAATGAACATGGTTTAGAACATTAAACTTAAAATAATTATTCCTACATTATACATAACAGCCAAACAACCATAAATAATTATGTATATCAGCATGACCCATTCACCTAGATTAAAGTAGGTCTAACTTAATATTCTTTGATATTAAGGAAATCCTAAGTATCCTAAAAATGAACATAATTATATTAGTTACCATCTTAATTACAATTTAATCCCTACTTTGGGTCTTTTAAGGAAACATAGCCAGAGACGATGGATTTAGGGTTTAAAAACATTGATCAGGTTCTAATAAAAAAAACTTCCCAAATACAATTTGCTTGAATTTTGTACCCAACAGTCGATTTATTATGAATTTCTAAAAATGTGCCAATCAGAAACTCTAGAAAAACCACGTAACTAATGCAATATCCACTTTGCCTTTTGCCCTGTCCAGATGGATGAATAGGCCAATTCCACGTTGCAAAGGAAAACCATATCTTGTGTAATAGAGATAAATAGGGGGAAAATCCTAAAGTACTCATAGTAGTGTGACATATGATTTAACAAATGTGGGCAAAAATGTAATTGCATAAGGTCTTTCTCCTTGAACCTTGTGATGAATCCAAGTTCTAAGGTCTTTACATAGTAGATGAAATCTCATGATGAAATCTAATATCACGGCTGGAAATTATGCATGGAGACCATTGCCATATATCCATGTGTTCATGAGGTTACATAGATCCCTAGAATTGGACTCAAGATGAGTAGAGGTTGAAACACATTGGTCTATCATGGTATAGAAGCATATAAATGAAGGATTCAAGCATAAACAATCCAAAAAAAGAAACTAACTGTATAGATGGATCTTTGACTTCTTGGCGAAGGTGTAGGAAGCTAAAGTAGTGTCAGAGGAAGGTTGAACTGAGGAAACAACTTTGTTACAATAAAACAGTGACAAGGAACCCAAAAGAGGGAGATCTTATAACTAGAAAATGAGTGAAAATGGATGCATTGCTTGCTTTGTAAAAGTTCTCTTTGGCTTTTTGTAGCTTTTTCTAGGTCCAAAATAGGTGGTGGAACTCTTCTAGACCCTGAGTTGCAGGTCAATGGTGATGAGGTTTGAGGTTAGGTTGATGAAAACAAGAAGGGGTTTTTGGCAATGCCAAAATGTTTCTGGAGATCTTTAGTTTACTTTTGACGGGTTATATATAGCCTATAATAATGGTCTAGGAGTGAATATCCATGAGAGTTCGGTGGAGGAAACACTTGAGGTCATATGGGCATGAAATCCCATGATTTTTGTGGTTAATCATAATGATGTAGTGTGGTGATCACTTGTGGAATGTTCCCTTGTGTTGGGACCGAGTAGAGAAGGCACATGGTGGTGAAAAGAATCAGGGTATGACAATCTATTGTGTAGTCCTAGAGACTCTTGGCATCAGGTGTGGGATAGGAGTGGAGACTCCTTCATGTAGATGGATCCAAAAGTCCAACATGGACATGGATATAGTGTGACACATAAAAACACATATTATATCTATAATGACATAATAATTAAATAATTGACATATTTGACTATCAAATCATATTTTTTCTTTACTATTTAGGTTGAGAAGACAAACAAGATATGATTAAAATGAAATTTGGACCATATGTGTATTTAAGGGCCTAGACCATTCTTACTTGCTTAGTTTTCATATTGTATGTCTTATTGAGGAGTGCTTAGTACAATACGTTTTCTATTATATCAACTATATTTAAATAGGTTAATGTACTATTCGTATTCATGTGACATTTCAATTACAGTCATTTAGGTCACATTAACAAAATTTAACTCAACCAGGGTTCTCTTTGTGGGACTCATTCATCAATTAGGGTTAAGTTTGATGTAATGAAAATACAAACTAATAAGTGGAACATGATTTAAACAAATTATTATGGTTTCCAATTAAGGATTCATATTTAATTTTAAATTTTGAGGTTGCTACATTAACAAAGATAGAAATACATGCATAATATTGATTTCAAAAACAAATAAACAGAGTTACACATAAAAGGGGCCATCGTTACACATAAAAGGGGTCATCATTTTCATTCATCAACATGTAACTACACATTCTTATATTGGTGATTCTTAACAACCAATTTATGAAAAATTATGTTGTTCAAATTTATAACATGAGCATATGTACATGACATACAAGTCAAAAATAGAACCATGAATACATTCTTATACTAATTGTCCAGTCTAGACTGGAGTATATAGAGATGAACATAGGCATATCCAAAATGCCAAACTCCAACTTCTAACTATTGGTTACAATCCAAGGGAGTCTCCTCTCTGCTAAAACCATAGTAATGAGGTAAAACACCTAAGAAGATGTGGAGAATATTGAAATTAAGAACCATGTCCTAGTGATAATGATATAACAACTATAGGGCATTCTAAGCATAGAAACTTACTTTTATTGGCATACTAAAGGTAGATTAATTAATAAGACGTTCCACATGGAATAATCAATAATAGATGTAGTATAAGAGTAAAATAAAAATTACTTGTGAGGTATTTATTTTTATCAAAGAATCACAATGTGAATCACCAAGATACTTCAAAAAATATACCTACATGGCCTGGATACAGATTTTATTACTAAAACCCCTAGTATTTTGAGTTGTACCACTCAAAGCACTATCTAGTGATTGTAAAGTCCCCTAGCTTAATTTATAGGATCTTAGGATTACAGATATCCATAAGATCTCACCACATCTTGGTCTATGCGAGTATGACAAGTATGATGTCAATGTGAAATAATATACAAAGACAATCATGTCCTTCCTAGGTATTTAGGCTATGGAACCTATCACATGGGTATAATGAAAATTATCATGTCACATATCTCATTCACATTATAACATATAGTTGGAGATATTCCAACAACCATAATCATATACATAATTTGTGTCAAGATGTAAAGGAAACCAACCCTTCTACACATGTATCCTCATTAGCATAAAACTATGAGTACCCCCTCACAATGCAAAATTAATAAAACATTACATGTTATACTATACAACCTAATGAACATTGGGATAATTCCATGTCCATAGGGCACACTACATAACTTATCCTTTACTCGTCTTTCTTGAAGCAACCAGGGTACCAAAATAGTACATAGTGCCAAGCTAAATATTTAATGAGCATGAGAGACCTCAGAAGCTTTAGAAAATCCGGCGTACAATATTAAAATACATACCTAGAACAAATCATTATTTTTTCCATAGCAATGGCAAGCGCTCATAAAGTTTCAACCTTTATCTCGAAAGGTGTCCATTTCGTTACATTTTAGCAATTAACAACCATGACATATTTTGATTATAAGCTCATTAGCATGATGGATATATTACTATAGAACAAGAATGCATAAGCATGCCACCTTTGAGAAAGAATCATATATATCACAAAATCTCAATATGACAACACCTAGGGAAAATGCATTATTTTCATCTTATATCAACATGCGAACTGCACGAAAGGTAGGAGTTCTAAATTTCTCCTAACATGTATCCTAACAACCTAAGAAGCTATCATTTTTAAGGCCAAGGACATGCATATTTTGAAATTTCAGCATTTTGACAATGAGAAAGTTAAGCTTTTCCATCCTAGATAAGAATGGAAGGGTAAAGTTGGTAAAGGTACTCAAGTTTACCCATTATACTACCCAAGAAGAAATAAAGATCACTTCTTTAAGCATACTTAGCATGGTCTTAGCATTATTTTAGTTTCCAAATAGGTTATATAAGCAAAGAAGGAAAAATGATTGCCATATCAGTCGTGTTCCATGAAGGTCATTAGATCCACCATGTATGAGCATGAATCAAGCTCGAAATCACCACCAGACAAAATAGTAGTAGACCACAGATACTCCTTATATCTAGATATATCTCGGTCTAAGTTAAGTAAGGTAGAAAGGAGAAAATTTTAGCTAAAGGAGGCTATTTCCATAATGTTTTCCCAAGAATCATAGATAAGGAAGGAATAAAAGAGGAGAAATAATAAAGTATGAGAATATGTGATATTCTTACATATCCTAGGGTCAAAACATTGATCTTTAGCCTTAATTCCACCAAAGAAAACTAAATCACCACCAGCCAAGCACATGCATTACTAACAGGCTTGAAAGACCTCTATGTGCTCTAGTTTTGTTACAAAATCTCTATAGTTTACAAATGATCTCAATGATTAATGATTTTGCATAGTTATTGATTGGGGAAAGTGGAAATGTCAAAATAGCCCTTAAATAGGGCTCCATCGGGCTCCCACATTTGCTAAAATAGCTATCTTTCCACTTCATTGACAATTGAAAATAGATATCATGTCAAACCTAAGGATGCTTATGGGACCAAATTGCATAAACTGATGGGCCTACATCAACCACCAAGAACCACATAAATTGGTGCCCTACTTGATCAATTCTCCCGCATCAAGTGATGTCTCGGTCTAGCCTTATCACTCTTATGGGGCCTAGCGATCTATTCTTATTGATCTACATCGACAAATGTAGCCCCATGACTATTATGGTTCTTATGCAATCTATATGGCCAAAAGGTTGTTGTAGACACAAGTATGATATCTTACACCAGTCCCTGGTGACTGATGCAACACACTATGTTACACTCTTTTTTTGAAGTATAGAAAATTCAAATTACCATAAAACCAAAATTTTAGCATATCATTTTCTCACCATTCAAAGTATATATGCTCAATGTGTCAATATATATTTTTATATTATTGATAATTCTAAAATAAATCCATGTCAAACCAACAAATTATGTAATCAAAGAAAACAATACATCTTTATAACCAACTTAAGGTTAAGATGTAGATGGGTGTAAAGTATACAAGTCAGAAAAGTGTATAATCTTCATATTTTCAATTTCAACTATTCATAGTGATTTAATATATAGAAATTGAAATATTAATGAAGACCATGATTCTTATAAAAAAATATGAAATGATTCTTTATATAGAAAAAGGTTGATTCTACAGAAGATGGCTAATCATGAAACCTAGGAGCACAATTTTGGGTTTGACAATGTGATGTATGAGAATTCTTGAATGATGATGAGTGTGTGACCCCACCTAGATTTAGGAATAAGGACATATATATAGTTGTAAGATATCCATATGTTTTTCAGTTTTAGAAATGCAATGTCAATCTACACAATAGAGTCTAGTGGGGCATCGGTGGTATTGGTAATCAGATGGCCCCACAATTGTACAATTGGATGTATTCTTTCACTTTCATTTTGTTTGATTAAATCAATTCAATTTGGACAAAAGAATAAATTTTATTGGATACCCAATTGAAACTACACTAAGTAGATTAATTGAATGTATGTTTAAGGTTCTTTGTATAAGTCTTCCATCTTCTATAGTGATGAGTCTCCATTGCAATAGTAATGAGAAGAGTAGAGAACTTAAGTTGAGGAGGGAGTTTGTTGGTCTTTTGTTGAGTCGGCATTGTACAATCAAGACTAGTTCGTGCTGGTTTACCAAGCTTTATTTATGGGTAGCCAAGATTATCTAGTAATTCTGTTCAGAAAACTCATAAATATGATATGAGTATATATGTGTGTGATAACCTTTTTTTCAATATAGGTAATAACTACATGTATAGTAATTTAAGGACATGTGACTTGTAATGTTAGACTAAATGTTAGTGGAAAATGGATTGGTGCATGATCTCTTATTTTATGATTAAAACTTTTATTATTGTGGAAAGTATTTATTCATCTTTTATTTTGACTTGTGTATCTACCTTTTATAAGTTTGGGTCATGTATTTTTATTATTGTTCTTTTTTTGTAACCTCATAGCATGTATTTTATTAATCATGATGCTAGGATTAAGTGTTGTTTTTAGCAGTAATGAATCCTATATTGATTTGAGTCTATCGGTACCTGGGAGGTTCATTCAACATTCTTTCTTGATGAGTTCTACATATTTCGTCATAGTCTTCATAGTTATATTGATATTAAGGACTAGAAATTGGCACAAGCATCTCTAGTGTTAGAGGTGAAGATGGTTCAACAACAACTACAATCAAACATCTTGGGCCTATGATGATTTTTTGACGAAATTATCCATAATATGATTGTACTATACTAGTTGGAACCACCTCCATGACCAACAAAAACCATACATAGCTTGATAAAGACTACATTTTTAAAGGGTGGCTAGTACAAATCATGATAGCACCTTAGACCCTACTTATGTTGGTCTTTGATTGACCAAATTGGAAATGTAATTTTTATTGTGGAGATGCATGAGAAGGGAAAAAAAATGGAATGTGATATTCTTTCTAAAATGCAGTGATGACCTCTAGTGGAGCATCTATAAAGTAAATTAGGGTTGTCAGAACAATTCTTGGGCATTTATTTCAAGGGAATACAAGAAAAAATGTATTCTACAATCATAACTAAGTAATAATACAAAGCATTTTGAGAGACTTGGGTAGAGAACTATGCACAAATATGAAGACATTTTCATGGACTTGTTGTATTTTTTCCATAGATGTCTTTGATCAAAGATGACAAGAAATGTTATTACAAGGAAATAGTCATTGCAGAAATCGAATAGTTAAAGAAGTTCTCATCCTTCATTTATTCATCACAAGTGGTTAAGAAATTTCTATCAATACAGTTAATGCTTTATTTTTGCAAGAGCTCCAATCCAATTTATAGTAGGTCAAGTAGTATTTACGTGATTTCATAGTATTCTACCATAAAGTAGCTTATCAGGGCAATGTTTGAGATAAGGGGAAAGATGTATTGATCTATGGATAGTAGCTATTAGGGAAATGTATGAGATGAGGACATAGATGTATTTATCTATTGAGAAGAAAGATGGGGATGTGGTGCTATGGTTTCCTGAATAGTGAGCATGTAACTAATTTGGTTACATTAGCTACATCACAGCTAGTAGGCAGTGCTCTATATGCAATCATTAGAACATGTAGTTTGAAGAACATAAATTGATATCAATATGGGAGGTTTGGATAGGTGAAGAATTATATATGTACTTGCGACAAGCTCAATATTTAATATTGAGGCATCCATCATAGTCTCAATAAAAAATTATGGGTAAAGGATGAGCACAAGCATCACATAATGCATATTAAGCACAATATAAATGAGGTCAAGGCCTAGGTATTTCTCAATCTATAAAGTGAGTTTATGAATTGACACCACAAGAAGGGGTGCTTTCACCAACAGTATTTACAAGTAGATGGAGTTTTCTTTAACAAGATTTAACTAATTCAATTGCACACACACACACACACAGATATATATATATATATATATATATATATATATATATATATATATGTGTGTGTGTGTGTGTGTGTATGTATGTATATATATGTACATATTTATATACACACAATATTAGTTATTTCTTAAGACACTACTTGCAGGAGAGTATTGAAAGAGTTATTATCTTAT